>RXPK01000083.1:1687502-1969571 GCA_004143645.1 Protaetia brevitarsis | reverse complement strand
TCTATAAAGCCCGGTATCTGTGCCAGTGGAACTTGGAGGACCTTGGGGGCCCAATAGATCTCTCCCGAAGTATTTCTGCTGAGTACTTAAGTTCCTCACAAGTGAGATTACATGTAAAGCTCGTTCTCCTGTAGTTGCATCTTCTACCCAACGGTTCGCTTATCGGCCTGTGTTGTACCTATGCTTTTTTCCGAGGACCGTGTGCAGTTACATCCAGTAATGGTTTTAACTTCTTTTCTTACTGCGCTTAAGGTCGTTATCAGAGAAACTACCATCCCCATCCCCTATCAGCGTTTTGGTATGGAGTTGACCTCAGCGAACCTCTTTTCTTTGTACTTTCTTATCTAACCAGGTCAGATCTCCTTCTTCGGAATCCTTAGTGATCCACATACGGTTCTGACCCATGAAGGTGTTCTCTAGAAGCCCTCCTTGGCTAGTTTCATCGGCTATTACGTTGCCCTATACCTATGTCGCGGCCCCAAATCAGAGACACCGTGTGTCTCGTGCCAGTGTCTTCTGTCATTAGCCTCGGAACATGCTGAGGATTTATCCTTTCTCAGTCATGTTGAATATTACGATATAGATTTCGAAGCTCACAAATTTCTAATCCTGAATTGTAAATCCTTATGTATCGACTTTGTTAAAAAAGTAAAAATTTCACATTTCCTATCCAACCTCCATAGAGTGCCCGACTTGATATGGTACGAAAAACCATTTTTCCGAGCACGATGGAAATGTAATTAGCAATCCTCAGGTAATCTGGGGAAAGTTTATAAGTTTTTATCCCAAAATTTCTTTTAAACTAGATTTTGTATTTTAAACACACAACCCTGAGCATGTCTATAAAACAGATATTATTTACCAATTCAGCACAGATATATAATACCTGTAATTATATAATAGTATAATGAAATCGTTTAGTAACTTACGCTTTAACATAGCTTTAAAAGTATGGAGAGCAAAGACTTTTAATTCAAGAGAAAGATTATTGCATATTTTTATAGGGACTTGGCACATTATAATAGCTTCTTCAGTGTATTGATACTTCTCCTTTGTTTCGACAAAAGACGCTATCTGTTCTCTGTCTCGAAATCCATCAAAAAAACGCTTTCTCATTTGTTTTACAAGCAATCGCTTCCGGCTTTGACTCAGGAGTTGTGACCAACAATTTGAATTTTATTCAAAACTCCAAATTTTGCTTGCCAATTTTTCAAATTTTAAATGTTTAATTTTTCTTTTACATTTTTATTTCAAATTCCTCTAGTTTTGCTTGATTTTACCGATTTTGATATTTCTGCAATGGATTTTTATTGTAGTTTAACATGGTTTTGTAATTTGACTAATATGGATGCAGCTTCTTTGACAATTAAATTTATTTTTACTTAATATAATTTCTTCTTTTTGAACATTATTCAATTATTATTAGACCTCTTGTAAATCAGGAATGTGTAATTTCATTCCTTGAAGTCCTGGTTGTTCTTTCTAAGGACTTTGTGCTTTAAAAGGATTAGTTTAATTGAAAAGAAGGCGGTTTCACTGTCATCTTAAATAGTTTTTTTCTTGCATTAGTTTTAATTATTGCAAAAAGATGACTGTTTCTAATGTGAATGTACTACAATGTCTTGTGGACTATACTGTTTCATTCGACGAGCCAAACTTACTCACACCCCAATCTTCTGGCACAGAACTAACGCATGAGTTGCAAGGAATTGCTTGCGTGGGATTGGATAATCTTGGAACTATTTTTTATTACGCGTATTTGCCACAGCTTTTGACGTCACAAACCACCCATCGAACTAAGAAAACTAGTTTGTGACTTTACATCACGTGATATATATAAAAAGATAGCTCGCAATCTTGCCCAAGTTTGGAAATTTCAACCTCCTCATAAAAAAGCATTGCAAACGTATTACTAAAAGGTGACTTAGTATGTATTTATTAGTATGGGTAAACTTTTTCTTTGTGACAAAATGAATTGGTATTAAATTAATATCCTAAGGAGAAAGGACTGTTATTCTTGAAGTAACTCAGGCAGAATATTTCGAGAGAGATCTATTGGAGCCCTCGAAGGTGCTCAGTTTCCCACTGGGGCAAGGATACTGGGCTTTTATAGAGAACACCAAGCTGCTCGAGTGGAAATAAGAGACTTAATAGGGATAGTACACATGAGCACTTAGCTAGCTCAAGTGTCGGACCCTAAGCTGGAATGAATGCAGTAAATGAATGAAGACATTTATTCAAATACCCAACGGAGAATTAGAATCATTACTAGTTGATAATTACTTAGAACGATTATCACTGGTAACCAGTGAAATTGGCTTTCTTAGGTGAAAGTACTCATCCCGAATGAATTCACGTGCTAGAAACGAATATCAATTTAAAAAAAGTTGATTGGCGATGAAAGACCACGGTGATGTGGCTTTCTCGATTATATCGTCTTTTAACATCTTATAATTTGCTTGTGGCATTTCTATTTTTGAGAGTGGGGTACCGATAAGGTTAATGTAGTTGGTGATGCGTCTTTATGAGAGTGATTCGCTGTTTCATTATGTTAGTAACTGACAATTTATCATCTTCTAAATGAAATACATCTGCATATTTCGCACAAATTTTCTCAATTGCTGTCTTTTCCTGCTTGTCTAAATTTCTGTGTTAATTACATCTAACACTTGTGTCTACACGTTCTACTGATATGACATTTATCATTGAATTCGCAAATGTTGAATGAAAAAGATTTTGAATTGTAGGCCAAATTTTTAATTTTGACCTCTTTATCATTTGTGTTTTAATATCTGTACAGGGATTTGATAATTTGTGGTCTAACAATACAACCTGCTGTATATACTCCTTCACATAGATTTTCTGCTAACACTACAAAATCATTCTTAGATTCACACTTAAAATATCTAATTACTTCACATCTCGTGGTAGAGTTACAACACTTTCATCGGGTGATTGTAATCGTACTGATACTAGATTTTTTTTATCCAAAATGAACAACTAAAATTTTCATAATTAATAACCGCTTCATATTTAGTAAGAAAATCTGAAACCTAAGATTCCATCAAAATTATCTTCTGCACTATCAACTATTAAAAATTTTTGCACGGTTTGTACAATTTTGAATTCCTTAAGTTACATTCGGTTGAGCCTACAAAGAATATGTGGAGCCACTTACCCCAATTAATTTAATTTTTCCTGTGTATTTACAACGCAATTGCTCCTCAATTTTTTTGAAAAAATAACGCTTATTGAGGCGCCTGTGTCAATCAACAATGTCAGTTCATCAGATCCACTTTTAAATTTGCAGTAATATACCACCAACGTTAAAAATACTTTTATTCAAGTTATTCTCGAAAAACCGCGGGGAAGCGTTTCCTGCGAATTTTTGTGAACTCGATTGTCCTACTTGCTCTACATTTGCGCAGTACGCACGACTTGAATTTGTATTGCTGAAAGCTCTACCTCGGGATTGATTTTGACTTCTAAAATTTTGACCTCTACCTCTTGTAAATTATTTCGGAAATGTTGCTGTCTTTGATACGCGTTTTTACTGTGAGTGTTTGAATGTCTATTTTGATGGCTTTGGTTGCCCTAGTAAAATTATTTGAATTATTAAATTATGGTTTTTTCTAAAGTTACTCCCGTTTTGTTCACCATTATTCCTGTAATGAAAAACATTTGCACTGGCTGAAAACTTGGTTTTTTCCTCGTCCTTTCCCCTGCACATCGCATCTTTTAGTGCTATATAATTCCTAGCTTTTACAATCGTTCTTAAACTCTGCGCTCCGTAAGCCGTTTGCAAACGCGGTGACCGCTGTTTTTTTCATTTACAGACCGTAATACCAGTTAGTGATTCTATGTTACCATCTGCCTGAGCAATACTTAAGTTAGCTAGTAGTTTCCTCAATCTGCTGTCCATATGTCTCAATAGATTTGTCTTGTGCTGACATTGTGCAGCTCGATAGATAAAGCTGCTGCTGATCTTTTTGTTAAGAGCTGTCCCCTAAATCAGTTATAAATCTTCTATTGAAACATATGTTGCATTAACCCTAATTTTGCACGTACAGAGAGCCTCGTTTTTAGAACATACTTAATTAATAATTTTTTACTGACTTCATCCAGCATGCTTGCGTTATAATCTATTGCGTCTATTATTGCTTGGTCACATTTCCGTGTCGTTCATCACCGAAGTAGTGAACCTGCGGTTCGCAAATCAAATTCTCTAGTCATTTTGCAAGATTCTAACTTACTTAATCTATCTACTAGTATGATTCTAACTTCTGTGATATTATTTACAATATCTTAATACAATCTTCTATCACGTCTGTGACTCTAACTTACTTTCTAACCAATTTAACTCTAATTCTTTTAATTTCTCTTCAAATTCGCTCTAATTGCCTAAGCTTCTTAATTGTAATATGCAAATTCGTTTTCTACTACTGTTATCTTTTAGTAATTACTTTTAAAGTTTACAATTTCTAATAATAATTCTCTAATTTTTCTAACATACTATTCTTAAAGTACAACGTTCTTATACACTGGATTCCATCTTTTTGCAATTCGTCCACGGCTTTCTTACAATTTTCTTTCCTAATTTTTCGCTCTAAACACCGCTTTACCTCTAGACAGACGTATAAGGTCACCAGAACTACCCCAAAACATGCTGCTACTATAGCTACGACTTCTGTCCTGTTGAAGTTGTTCTCCGAGTATTGCTGCTTCGTTGTTTCCTGCCTGTGGTGGATTAATTCTTTCCTCTTCTTCTTTGGATACTTGGGTCCCATCGTGTGAGTTATGCTACTCTATGTGATTAAGCCATGTAATCATCTCGGGCTGGCAGGCAGCTCGCGCTGGCAGGATCGCCATGTAATATCTTTGGTAAATACTCGTGTGTGTTACGCGTAACTTAGGGACACAAAAACGCCCGAAGAACAATTAAACTACTACATTTATTTTACGCTCATTAACAATTCTCTACTCCTACTGGGTGATTTGCTGCGTACGCTTTATTATACGCGTGTTTTGCAAATGCAGCAACTTCACGACTTCATTACTTAATTTGTTCTAACCTACTTACTTGTACCTACAAAACAACCCTAGCATTATGCTTATTATTGAACAACCTTAAAAATTAGGGGTGAGATTTGGGTGTACAGCACGTTCCAGAGATATCGGGACGTAAAAATTTGTACCATGAATAATAGAGTGCTATTGCATATAAATATAAAGACCATTTAGTGAAGAATTACGAAATTTTGGTCATATTTGCATCACCCTTCATGCAAGAAATTAATTGCAGCATTTGCTGTAAGTTTCCATTGAGAGTGTTGCGAAATTGATATGCGCAATATCAGGCAATGGCTAATTATAGTTTATTTATAAATGGCCGACGTGGACAATTAACTCCGTGCAATGTCCGGTTCAATTCGCGCATATTTTTCGAAGCTCTAGCATACACAAGTGATGCTATAGTGTAAAGTAACTAAACAGTAGCAATGCCTCGTAACTGTGTTAATAGGTGCAAATAACTTCTGTATTATTTGCGGAGAATGACATTTGCTGCAAGAAAAAGAACATCAGTGCAACAATTAAGAAAGCGTATCATTTGTTATTTTGGTTGCAAGATAGGCGACCAGGACAAGACTGGGCCCACACGTATGCTGCCGCACTTGTGCCGTAAATCTTTCACAGTGGCTTAATGGCAAAAAAGGCAATGCCATTTGCTCGTGCCATGATTTGGAGGAGCCCACCAATCACGTTGACGGACTGTTATTTCTGTATGGTACCACCAGCTTCTGAGGCAATCACCAAGAAGAAGAATGGACAGTTGAATACCCAAAACATACCATCTGCTCTGCGACCTGTCTCTCATGGCGAAGGACTCCCAATTCCAGAACCTCCTACAGATTTTTCTATCAGTTCAGACGATGAGGATGGCCATGCGTCGGCGAGTTCTCCTCAACGTGGCAGTAAGGATGATAATTTTCGTGGCTTTGACGAACATCTGCACCACATAAAATTACCCAGGATGAAATGAACGATCTTGTTCGCGATTTTGGATCTGTCGAAAAGCAAAGCGAGATAGTGGCCTCAAGACTTGACAGTGGATCTCTGTGACAGAAATGTCCGAGTGACTTCATTTCGCACTCGCCATCAGCTCTTCGAATCTTTCTTTAAGAAAGAAGAAAGCCTTGTGTTCTGCTCGCATATTGATGGTCTACTACAAGCTCTCGGTATTGCACATGATCCCCACGAATGGCGGCTGTTTATAGACGCTTTCAAAACTGAGCTAAAGGCGTTTTTGTTGAATAATGGGAACCAGCTTCATCCATACTATTGCACATGCGGTCTACATTGAAGGAGACTTACGGCAATCTTAAAGCAGCTACTGGAGACGATAACTACAGCAAGTATGGCTGGCAGAAGATGTTCTGACCTAGAGGTAGTATCTCTGTTGATGGGTTTGCAGCAGGGATATACAAAGTATTGCTTTTCTTTGTCTGTGGACAGCAGAGCAATCGATTTGCACTACATCAAGAAAGACTGGTCCTCCGAGCATTTTTTTAAGCCTGGAGAAACGAATGTACAGCACCCACCATTGGACAGACACACAAAATCGTCATTCCTCCTTACACATCAAGCTCGGTCTTGTCAAAAACTTGGACAAAGCCATGGATAAGAATGGACCAGCATTCAAGATACCTGACTATAAAAATTCTCCTCGACTCAGTGAAGCCCAAATTAAAGAGGGCATCTTTTGTGGGGCCTCAAATTAGACAGCTCTTCCGAGACCCCAAGTTTGAGGAAACTTCTTCCAAGGTAAGAAAACAGGTTTGTGGATGCATTCTATCAAGTGGCAGCAAACTTCCTGGGAATGCAAGGCAGAAAATTACAAGTGTCTGGTTGAGGATATGTTGGCTTTGTTTTCATGATTCGGCTGCAATATGTCCTTAAAGATCCACTTTTCTTGATTCACCACTTAGATTTCTTTCCTGATAACTGCGGGCAGGTCAGCGATGAGCACGGCGAACGCTTTCATCAGGACATTGCCACCATGGAGCAACGGTACAAGGCAAATGGTCTACGTCAATGCTAGCTGGACTATTGTTGGACAAATCAGTTAGAGATGCTCCACAAGTCCACTACAAACGGCAGGCCAAAAGAAGTCGAAAGCCAGAAGCGACTAATGTTTTCTTACCATGTATTATAATATTGACATAAGTACACTTTTTCTGAAATGTGCGTACATTTTACAGAAAACCCGTAGCCAATTCAGCTTTTTCTTAGTCATTTTCGTGTTCCAACACATTTGAATTTCATTAAGAAATGATATTTTCACTTGGAAGCAAACTTATTCCGAAAATTGTTGCAGCAGTTTTATGGTAAAAGTCAAAATAATCATGGAACGTAATGTTTAGTGCAACAGGAAAAATATAAACTTCTTGTAGTGCCATTACATCGCAATATTAATCTCTTTATAGGAGTTTCATACGAGCGAAGTTATAGCTGCACTTTTACGTTCAATTTAGTACAGTTTCAGGCATTTCTCGAATACACCGAGGTTTTTAGCGTCACGTTTATTTGTTCTATTTTAATTGAGACATTAAAAATTTAAAACTATTTCCACGAAGTCGTAAAAATGTCCGTAAACTAAACTACATTCCCACCTTACGGATTCGCATAGAAAGGATGGTTTTGTAGTATATCTCAGTGTCTAGTATCTTACACGGAATTAAAATGCCCCATTGGGGAAAGTATCTGAACGAGAATAGTTCAAAAAACTCGTTGGGTTATGCTGGAGGTTACTTTAAATGACTGCAGATCTTTATGTCTTCTGGTGAAATTGATAGCTTTTCCAAAAGTTGTACGTTTGATTTTTAATGACGGTTGAAGGAAGGGTAGATGATGTGCCTTATTGTAGCCTGGTTTCAAGTTTTTTCAACCAATTGGTGGATGCATGAGTTATGATAATCACTCCATCTTGGACTAGTTTTATTAATTGACGGAATTATTCTGGAAATTCATTAAGTTTGAAAGGAAGACCGATGAATTAAGAAACATGTGATGGCTTAACATGGATTTTATTCCAGTCTTAACGGTTACTTATTATTACGTAGGTTACATATTTATTCTTTACATAAAGAGGTTTATTCCTTTTTACTGGTATTAATAGCCTGTCTGGTAAACCTTTTCCGGCAGATTGATTGCAATGGTAGTCTCTAGAGTTCCAATGCAACACGTTCAGATCAATGATGGTCTGTCTCTCCTCCTCATTGTAATATTTACATATAGTTTTTTAAATCCATTCTATGTGGGTGCTTCCTTAGATAGCCGTTTTCTACCAGCAGACTCTTCAGCCTTCTAAGCTACACTCAGTTGAGAGCCAGTGCATTCTCTGAGATGTTGACTCTTCATTTCGTTATCCTGTGTATCTGCCCTTCTAAGTTGTTTCAGTAAACATGATATTTTTCCACGTCCACTCAGCCACTGCAATACGTCTCACAGCTTTAGGTTATTCCCGATTATGTTAAAAAAAATTAGCTTTGTGAAGGAATTTCACCTATAAAGCTAAGTAAAGGAGCGAGATAGGATCATAATACAATCTTGAACTTGAAAGAAATGCTATCAAATGGTATACTGATGGCTCCAAAACTGGCAAAGGGAACTGGAATAGGAATATTTTGGCTAGTACCACATATTCGAAAGCTTGGGGAAATACCCAAGTTATTTCAGGCGAAATACACCTATTTGAAAGATGTGTTCAGTCAATATGGATAGGAACTATCGAAGCAGGAGATTATGCATCATGTCTGTAGTCAAGCAGCCATCAATGCGCTGAGCTCATATGAAATCAGGTTCCAAGATGGACTGGGAAATGCCTAGGGAAATTAATGAGCGTAGGCAAAAAAAATAAAGTAACCCTCCTGTGGGTTCCGGTTCACAGTAGTGGAAGGAACGAACATAACGGGATAACCTCGGCAAAAAAGGGGCTGTAATGTCTTTTGCGCGCCTGAACCCTTTTTCGGTTATAAGTAGGCAGTACAATACTGAAGAAACTAAAAATAGAAATGGAGCAGAAAAATCCTTTTACTGGAAAATCTCCAGGAAGTGAGGCAAAGTAAAATCTCTGGAACTTATAACCAGAGAGGTTTTACAGAATGCATCAACCTGAGTAAGAACAATTTCGCATACTACAGGAATACCTTCAGGCCATTGTAGATTGAAGAGACACCTGAGTAAGCTTGGATTGGAAAAAGATTCTGAATGTAAATTTTTGGGGGAACAGGATGAAACACCATCCACCTCATCTCAAATGCGTAGGCACTGTGTGCAACTCGAGGCATTGCACTTGGGAGCATGTGAAATCGAAGAGGGGACTTACCTAGACTGGGTCCGCTGACATACTACACTTTTCTGAAAGGAATAGGATTGGAAGCCAGCTGTAAAAGCAGCAAGATAGGGACACAATAGATCTTTTAAGTCGCAGTGTGAACACCACCCTTTTATTTATTTACATTACATTACAGTTAGTAATCTACCAGCAGATTCGTCACCCTTCCAACTCTAGCGGCTGAGTTGAGAGCCAGTGCATTCTAAGCTAGTTGCGCGAAATGTTGTCTCGTCATTTGGTATCCTGTGTATCTGCCCTTCTACGTTGTTTCAGTGAACCTGATATCTTCTATGATCCCACCCAGCCACTGCAACACGTCTCACAGCTTTAGTTATTTCAGATCCGATACGAGGTCCAGTCAATACCATATCAGACCTTTTCTCTAAAGCTTATTTGCTGTTCGTTGTCTGTCTGAACCTTAGACTCAATACTCTCACCAAAATGCTTGTTATGTTTAGTCAGTGTTCTTAGGGTGTTCCAGCTATCTCAAGCTAGTTTCAAGGTTATCTATAAAGATGCTAAAGTCTTTAGGTCCCCTCGACTATCAGATACTATATTCATCATCTGTTTTCTATGGGCATGTTTCTTTTGTAGTATTTCGCTTTTGTAAGCGTAGTATATTAGTCCAATACAGTTCATGTTTTGGGATTGAAGTTCCTGTGCTGACACCATTCCAACATATTGAATCGCAACTTTAGGTTATTTACAAAAGCTCTGATATAATTTTATGACAATTAACACATTTTTACTTGTACCCTTTCAAAGTACGCAACACTAAAAGCTTGTTACGTCCAATAAACTCATCTCAATGTTAAATGTCACTTTGGAATAGAAAATAGCACTCCTAATTCAAAATCACTAAAAAACTAATTCAAATTATACGCATAGCATTAGAGTCATGTCTCACAAAACGACATTCCAGTTTTTTCTGCTTTCAATTTTTTAAATGAAAAAAGCGAGAAATCCTTGTCGTTTTTAAACACTTTTAAATGGTCCGTTAAATCCCAACTAGATGCACGTGATTTATGGCCGTTGAAGTATTACAGTTCACTATGGTCGATTTTACGTAAAAAATTGCAACAGGCGCTAAATGTAAAACGCGCTTTTTTCAGCGGCTTAATTTATTGCCGATTGTGTGAATATCCACTTCACATTTATGTTTCATAGCGTGTTTTAGTGTTAGTATTTCGGACTAAAAAGCTGGGGTGATTAGAAAGAGCATCGTGAGTTTTTTATTTTTTTTCTAGAACAGCTTTTATTAGTGAAAGATACTCTTATGTTACAATATTTAAAGAAATATAAAACAGTGCACGAGTTTCAGCACCGTAATCTATATGGTCTTTCGGCTGCTTTTTAAGGTATATTACTATTATACTATCAGCACAGTTGTTTCAGATTTTCGTTTTTTTGCCCAAATTACCGCTCCTTCTAATTGCTTATTAATCTGTTTACCTTGCTTATCTTGTATACTTGTTGTCTATACGAGCATTGATCTTGCGTATGATGCTCAAAGTTCCTGGCGCTTCGTAGCATCAGCAACTGTTCAAATGCTCGCACATAAAATTCACGTAAAAATTGTTTATTCTCGCGTACCCAACGTCGTACAAAAAATGATTTAAAATCTACCCTAATGACGTAGCATCAGTTCGTAACTGAATGTCCAGGATTCTATATTATTTTACCGACATGTGAATCAGTGAAACAAGCAAGTGGTTTTGTGTTTTATTCCTCTAATAGTTACACAGAAGAAAGATGCGCATACAAAACATTAGTGGTATTTACAATTATAATTATATCAACATACTTAGACAATTTATATACCATAAGTAATAGCAAACGTCGTTTGATTTACTGCAAAATATTAATATAGTTACGTAAATTGCAGTGCGTATCACGCTGAAAATTAAAATCATTGATTACAATGGTTAAAAATTTAACTTGAATTAAAGATATACCGATGAAGGGGGCACAATATGAATTCGAATTACGAATATATATAAGGGCATCTAAAATAATGTACGTGAATTACCTTGATTGCCGAACGGAGTGCGCGCTTTGATACCTATAAGGTTGACGATGTTAGTGTCACCCTTTAGGACGATACGCGCGTACCGGCGAGGAACGGAAAAGTTGTTGTGCCACCCCTAAGGACGGCTACAATTCTATCAAACGAACAACGGAGCCCCGTGGCACCCAGAGAACGACTACAATCTATGACCCCGTAGCGGTAGCTAGGCTGTGCACCAAGAGGACACTACGTCTTAGCCATGCGTAGAGAGATGGAGCTATCGCTTGCCACCCAGAGGACGCTGCAATCTAATAGCCTGCGATACCGGACGCTAGTCTTTCAACCCAGTAGTCAGAGACAAAAGTACAGTGGAGTGCGGAGAAAGATCGGGAAGCTATGCGCCGTGCATACCATCAGAGTGGTAGCTGGTTTTAATACTGCGTGTGAAACGGGAAGGTATAGCTGTGGCCAAGGGACGACTACAGTCTCTAACCACGGAGAGACGAAGACGCGGGAAATTATTGCGCGCCACCCAGAGGACACGACGGCGATCTAATAGTTAGGAGGCGGGATTTTTCTCGATCAGGCTGTCAACGGCGCGCTCTTATAGTTACAGAGTCTCCCAAGTGCGGGAAACTAACGTGTAACGCGGAAGATAACGCGAATTAAATGGTTCAAAATTAAAGCGTGCGTCGGCACAAAGCAACTCTAACGAATTATTAAAAAGCGGGATAGTATGTACGAAACCATTATAGGAATTAACAGTTATTCAATATAAATGTCTAAACTGAAATTGACTGCTAAAATAGATTTCCTTTCCTTAAAACGGCTACGTTACAATTCTTCAGAAGTTTGTTTAGAGTTCTTTAAAAAGTTTTTAAAAGACTTCTGAAGCAGTATATTAGACTAGTCTCAGAAATCACCTGAAATCTGACAATGTGATCAACGAGACAATTCAAATGTTAAAATATATTATTAAAAAGTGAGAGAATATATATAAGATTAAATACATTCAATTTAATGAATCTTTACATATCAAAACTTAACAGATTACCAACACATATAAAGACATGGATATACTTATTTATATATGTTACTAAAGAGTCATTAGTCCATTATATAAGTCGATTATCCATAAATGCCTGTGCTCAATGTTGAGCGGAACAACATCAGCATCTCAAAGGAACATTAGCTCCCTCTACGAAAGGAAAAATTCATGATCTAATTCTAAAAACCATCAACCTCCTAACGGTACACTCAGTCAAGATGCCAAAACTCTGAGGAATAGTTCTGACTCGAAGTCTAATGTTCTCAGATGTTGCATCAGTTCTAGTGAAAAGCTGAAAGACTTAATTATTCAAAAAAGATTCCCGGAATTACAAATATTTACCTATACATAAAAAATAAAGCATAAACATTAATAACTCCACTAAAGCTCATTACAAAAAAAAATACTACATTCAGAAAACAAAAATAAAACAACCGCGAATTATTTATTAAACAACTTCAAAAACAAGGTAAATAAAACTAATAAATATCAAAATTTAAAAATGAAATGAGGTAATTAATAGAAAACCCGCGGAAAATAATGCAAAAACATGTTAAATCAATATTTTCAAAGTATTCCCTACGTGACTCCGAAAATATTCCGATATAGCAACAATAACGAAACAGCCATATGAAACAAACACAAATTACCAGATATATATCCATAGGTAACTGAAATGCTTCAATCGAGCCAAAATTAAAATAAACTTACAATTGTGACAGACGGAATACCCGCTGATATTTAAAAAAAATTCTAGCATGAAATTTTCAAACCATAACTCACATAGTCAACGAGTCTTGAGCAAGGACACGCTTCCCTCAATTATGAAATCCTTTGATCAATCCAATTCATAAAAGTGATAGGCAAAATTACTAATACGCCAATCTCTTTGACTTCTTGTTTTTCAAACTCTTTAATAGCAATTTGATGGATTGAAAACTCATAGCAAACTTAACTTTATGTCTCATACTGAGCATAGTTTAAAGAGCTGGCAAATCAACCATTACGCCTTGCTAAATATAATAATAACTTAATAAATATATTGAAGCAAAACGTTATCCCATAGGATCTTATTATTGTTCAAAATGCGTTTGACTGTACTGTCCACAAATTATGTTATATAAGCTTTTATATTTGATTCTGGAAAGTGCTAAATGGATACTTCATATCTCTCAACAGAGTCCAATTGTAAAATTATACAGTTGAGACGGGTGAGCATAGACTAATCTCCCTGCTGCCCACAATATTGGAGTTCCCAGATCGTTTGGTCCTGTGGTTCTTTTCCTTGTTTTTAAATACATCATTTGATTTCTGTGTATTTTCCAGTTGTCTGTTATGCGACGACATCACAGTTATTGTGTCTCTGAATATGAAAAATCATAAGAGAGATTGCGAATAAATGATTGATAAGATTTTATGTTTCTGTGCGCTTAAACAATTTTTTTTTCTTTCCGTTACCACCGTAAAGAAAACCTATTACATATTTTCATACGTTACAAAAAAGATTAACGCATTTCATCAGACTTGAAATTCGCTAATAACGACAATTACTCGACCCATTGCAACATTTCTGGCTTATCTTACCGCTACTCTGAATTGGGATAAATCATTGTCGATCGTTGCAACTAAATTAATTCATTCGCACCTGTATACGGAGTATTGTTGTGCGGGATCAAGCTCCTCAGCTACCGACATACTTATCAAGCAAGAAAAGCACCATTCAAGATGTCTTGCTGGGATTAGCTCATGACTGCATGCAGAGGCTTCTTCATTCACTGAAAATTTGACATTACCGAAGTTTAAATTTGGAATCCGCTTCATATCCAAAAACACAAAGCATCTTACTGCTAATCAAAAAATTAATAATCCTAATTAATTATAACATCAGAAATCAGAAGATACAATCTTATGAAGCATCATTTGAAATTAACGGCTGTTAGTCCAGATGTTCTAGCACTAATGCGTACAACCGTGCCCAATAGTTGAAAGCACTTACGCTGAATAACTTTAAAAGAACTCTCAATCATGGCTAAGAACAAAAATTTTTACTCAATCTCTGAATTCTTAACTCTAATGAAGATATAGAACTCCAGAATCGGTTGTAGAATTTTTCTTTGTTGTATTATTTGTCTTTGTAGTTCGTCTTTGTAGTGACGTGTCTCATACCTATTCTGGTAATTGAAATAAATCTGCTACTAATCTGGAATTTGATATCTCGAACAGATGATAAATAAATATAAAATGGCATTGGTGACAATTCGCAAATGGCACAATTGGAAAAGCTGGGGTACAGAATAATACACTAGGCCTCAGATTGCGGTTTTAGAGGGAAAATTTAAAGGCCTGATTTGAACTCAGTGACTAAATCAATCAATTAAAAGTCACGTTTCAATGCCGCGTCATTAAAGTTTGAGTTTTAATCGGGGAAAAATATATTTCATAGGTACTACGTTTCGTTCTTCCAATTTTCGACATCCCCCGAAGCTCTCTCTACATGGCAATGGTCTTCGTCACGATCACCATCCATCATCGTGTAATTATCGAAAGCGAAACGATCCCCCGTTCCCCAGATTCCCTTGACAAATGGCTGAAACTGGCGCGGAGGAAGAAGAAGACTCCAACGCCCGTAGATGCGAATCTCTTTATTCATTTCACTGATACTGGATAATAATAATTTAAGACGTTAATGGAAGTGTCTCTTCGGGCGCGCAGGGCGCAAACTTTCGCGGTTGCCTTTTCCATCTTCACAATAGCCCGCTCTTCAACGAGCTTACAGGAGGGGGGGGGGGGGGGCGGATGGTAATGTGAGGGTGCGGTGCGAGAGGTTCGAGGCAATCCGTGGATAGATGCCGATCTTCCACACTTGACACGCTATCGCTCTCGTCATCTTAATGCGGAGATGTCACAGTGTTTGTATTATACTACAGAGTTCTACGCGCGTCGTATATTGTGTGACATCGACGTGACTTGGAGTGGATGCGCCCTCTGTCGCCATGTAAAGGAACTAGCGTTTATATTACCGAGTTAAGAGTGGCAAACGTCAGTTTGCCATTTACATTCTGATTGATGGATGATTGCTGTGATGCTTTTGTGTTCTATTTGTATGTTGTATGCTATATATAAAAGAAAAACACGTAAATTCTTGAAAATAATAAAAAAAATGATCAATGTTTTTTCTATGTTTGTAAAATTTACTGATTTACTTAGGTTGTATACACTGTAAAAAAAATCTAATGAAACAACATGTAAAATCCATTAACTTTCACATACTGATGTATTTTAAAACATAATTTTGCAATATTTATATTCAATCTACATAATATAAATTATATATTGTGAAATAAAACTTTTGTTAATGTATTGGCCTATTTAAATTGCTTTCAGTTTTCTAATGCATTAAAATCTGAGGTTACAATGAAGGTTATCTCCTTTTGAAAGTTTTTTTTATTATTATTGATGACTTTGTCAGTTTGCTTTATACGGCCTGTCGAATCACGAGTTGCATGTGCTCACTACTGGCGCCACTTACCAGACCTTTTTGGGGAAAATGTTTAGCCTTAGGTCGGCAGGATTGCGACAGCAACTTAAATTTAAATAAATGTCATATTGACAAGTGATGAGGTTAATATTTTTCTTAAATTATACTAATTTATCTGTTTGCTTCGTCAAAAACCGAAATATTAGATTTTTTAAAGTTGCATTTAACTTCCTATTGATTACACTATATAACACGTTTTTTGTCCTTGAGTCGTAAGCGTTATTTCCAACTTATTTATGCTTCAAAACAATAGAAAAGTACTTTTATTCCCCTCTAATTTTGCTTTTGTGACTAGGACAATGAAAATATTAAATATACCCACATGTATATTGTATGTCCACTTAAGTATGAGACAAATAGGAAAAATTTTTATTGTTAATTTATAAAAAAAAAAAATTATGTAAAATAATAGTTGGTACTTCTTTAAAAACATAATTTTATTAATTAATTTTAAATTTTTTTTTTTTTTTTTTGTAAAAATGTGTTTTTCGATTTTTGCTTAAAGTTGTTATTTGGCATATTTACGAATTTGAAGTACCTTTTTTCTAATGGAACTTCTTCATATCTTTAAAAATAAGGGTGATTCATTCTCAAGACAATTTCTTTTATTTTTTTTCTTAATTATAGCAAAATTACGAATGTTAATTTTAAACCCCAAATATATTTCTAAAGAAGCACTGCCTTTTATTTTATATAATTTTTTTTTATAGATTCAATAATGTTTTTTTGCCCCCATTAGGCTCATATTTAAGTGAACACAGTGTATATCTCCAATATTTTCTCCTTACGGGTGAGCTTTTTAAGAAAGTCATCGCAGTCGAGAATCTTCTTAATTTGAGGTCCTACGAAGACACCGGCTTTGACCTTCGCCTCAGATAGCTTAGGAAATATTTTTTCAAGTGTTTCAAGGCTGCTGACTCCGTACCTAGAGCCATCGCAAATTGTTTTATAAGCCCAAACTTTATGTGCAGTGGTGACCATCAGCACCTTTAGGTCTACCAGTGCTCCATTTGATATTGTTTTTCCCTATAGAAACTCTGTCTCTGTGGCCAGTCGCACTGTGTTGTAGTTGCATTGGTGCCCCTGCGTCCCAAGACAAAATAACATGGGAATTTGATGAAACCACCTTGCAGATCCATGGGGAATGATACCATTTTGAAGTCGCCGATGACCTCCCACCCATAATTGTCATACTTCAAAACTTTCAGCAAGGTCTTGATGTTAAGGTAATCCTGTTTGAGGTGCACTGAATGCCCCAGGAGAAGAGATGGAAAATTATTACCATTATGCAGCAGTACTGCTTTGAGGCTTCTTGAAGAGCTGTCAATGAAGAGACGCTACTCATTTGGATTATAGGCGATTCAATGCCTCAAATAGCCCAGTCATATCGTGTGCAAAAGCCAGAGCCCATCTAGATAGGGGAGAAAGTTAGAAAAAGTTTGGTGACGCTTTCTCTGATCTACGACTCGCACAGTTTGATCCAGCAAGTTCCACTGTTTCAGAATAGAGGTCAAAATCTCAGCATTGGACTTGAGAGTCCAAGATCTCTAACTAAGTCGTGTGTGTTTTTTGGTGGGTATGGGCCTCTCTCATCATCTCCATATATGAAATCGTCATCTGATTCTACAATATTTTCTCACACTCCGACTCGCTGTTGCTGATTGAAGACACATGATCTATCTTAGGAGGAGTAGGTAATGGAAGCTGAGGGCTCTGTAATACTGGGCCATGGATGAAGGAAGATCCGGATACATGACAGGAGGTTGCATTTTTCCAGTACGGCGTTTGGAAGAGTCCACAATGCAAAGTAGCAGTTGCTTGAGTGGTCAGTGGGTTCACGCCAAATGCTTGGAATTGCAAATCTCATGGACCTGTTTTCCCCCCTATACCTTCATCTTGTCTTATAAAACTGACCACAACATAGCCAAACGTGTCTGCTTCATGTTTGCAACGTCTGGAATCCATCATCTAATTAGAAAATAGTTAGTGAAATGAGAAGACATATACACACCGTTTTTGAGCGCTGAAATCGTGGGACGGTCCATTATATCAGCTTTGGAGTGTACACGTTTTGAATGGAGGGACGTTTGGAACATTGGATCTGTCAAAATTTAAAATATCGCCTGAATAATATAGCAATAAATTATCAAGCAGGTTGAGTGGGTTGAGACATCTTCGTTGTTATATTTTGTTTTGTTTTCCAAAAAAAAAAAAAAAAAACAAATCCAAAGCCGAAAATGCAGATACTTGTCACTTTGACAGACATATTTACTGTCATTTCTATCATAAATGAATTCACTTCCGTCACTGTTGTCTTTAGTTCCTGTATTCTACGTCGAACGACATAATATGTACTTTTCATTTTGAGTTTGCTTGTAAATTTTAAAATATCGTTGTCTTGGTCACAAAAGCAAAGTTTGTGGGAAATAATCGACTGTTTTTATACTTTTCTGACATAAGAAAATAGGAAATGACAGTTACAACCCAAAAACAAAAAAATTAATAGATATTGTTACATAGTGTTATTTAAGTTACATAGTTATTTGTTTACATACTATTGTACCATTTAGTTTTGACATAAACCAAGCTGTCATCAGCTGTACCTTCCGTTACTATTATTTTAACATAAAGCTGTTCCAAAATTACCGCAAGTTTTGAATTAAATAGAAAACACAGTTTTTAGTCTTGATTTTATTTTTTTTGAATCATAAAGTACATTGGATAGGGTTATTTATGGAATAACACATCGGTCAAATGGCCACCACGGCTTTGCATACACATACGCACTCGTTTGTCGAAATGATTCCATGACCATTCAGCATAAATGTGACTGAATTTCGTTGATGCAGCGTTGAATCTCCTCCTTTAATGCACGGGTGGTTGTGGGCTTGTTGACATAGACCTGTGATTTCAAATAACCCCATAAAAAGAAATCTAATTGTGTTAAATCACACGATCTAGGCGTGCAATTCTGATCATCGAAACGAGAGAGTACACGACCTGGAAATATCTCATGCAGTAATTGAATTTTTTTCACGGGCTGTATGGCATGTGGCACCGTCTTGTTGAAACCGCATATCGGCCACATCAATATCATCCAATTTCGGCAGAAGGAACTGTGTTATCATGTCGCGATATCGAGCACCAGTAACAGTCACTGCTTGAGCAGCCTCATTTTCAAAAAGGTATGGTCCAATTATGCCTCCAGCTCAAAATCAAGACCAAACAGTGACACATTGTGGATGCATTCGTTTTTCGACAATCACATGTGGGTTCTCAGAACCCCAAAAGCGGCAATTTTGGCGATTAACGAAGCCATCAAAGTGAAAATGTGGTTCATCGCTTAGGATGATTTTGCTCGAAAAATCAGCATCCATTTGTTGATGTTCAATAATCCATTCTCGTTGAATGGAGCATGGAGCTTCACTGTGCATGGTCATTAGGCTTCAGTTGTTGTGTTAATTGAATTTTGTAAGCACGGAGACACAGATCTTTAGTGAGTATACGCTGTAGAGAGCATCTTGAAATTTGCAATTCTTGTCCACGACACCGAATTGAGGTTCCTGGATTGTCACCGACACTCTGACGCACTGCTTCGATATTGACATTTGAACGGCTTGTTTTTGGACGACCAATGCGTTTGCGTCTCAACGGATCCAGTTCCCTGAATTTTTCAATTAATCTCTTCACAGTTGACGAAGTTAAAACACTATTCCGACCATATGTTGTATGAAATTTTCGAACTGCGGCCGCCAAGTTTTCATTATTTTTGAAATATTGTTCAATAATGAAGACACGTTGTTTTATCGTGTAACGCTCCATTTTTACTAACCCTAAACTGTCAGCTGTCGAATTGTTTTTTTTTTTTAGGGTTGCCAACACTTTACTACACAAATGGCGGCAAATTCAAATTCTGCGTTCATTTTGGGACACCTTTATCAAGAAACTAGTTTCTCAAATGTCATGTAGATGTCGCTACTTACCGAAATCTTAATGAATATTACAATTTCAATGTAAGCTTGAATGATCCGACAGGGCGTATAAAGTGTCCTAGTCATCAAGCAGGTCGTGATAGAAACTATCTACAATTTTACGCTAGCAAGTAAAAATATTTTTCTCTAACTATTACCAAATCTTATACTATATAATATATTTATATTGTGTTTGCTATTACTTTAACTTACCACATTTTAATTATTGTGTGTTGAAATCTATGAATGTGGTATATAATAAGTAATAAAAGAAGAGAAAAAAATCTAAATATATTTAAGGTTACATGTTTCGACGCACAAATGCCATCATCAGGTCTTCAACCCTCGTGTTAAGAAATCTAAAAATTAAAAAGTCGAAAAAGGACATTTAAAAAGCACACACGGCAGAACAAAAGACAAATAAAAACAAAAAAACAACAGATTAAAATTAACTGCGAGACAGTTATCACAGATAAGGAATCAAGACAGCCTTCATTGTTGTTTTTGATGAGTTGTTTTGTTGTTGTTTGTCTTTTGTTCTACCGTGTGTGTTGTTTTAAATGTCCTTTTTCGACTTCTTAATTTTTTGATTTCTTAACATGACGTTTTAAGACCTGAAGATGACATTTCGTGCGCCGAAACATGTAATCTTAAATATATATAAATATAATGTACGGATTTTTTTTCTCTTTTAGTGACGCAATTTACTAACTTAAAACCAACATTTACGACTTCCACGTCATGATAAATGATGCGCCGGTAATACAAAACGATCCGAAATTACTCTAATAATACAAAATCCATTGATATCCGTTTAATTCGCCTAATAGGTTCCTATTGTTGTAACGTAGCGATACCGGCTCATGGGTAATAAAAAATCTTTTATAGGAGTCCCGCGACCCAGTCAGTAGTATCCCGAATATATTTATTGTAATATGAATTTCGCGTGACAGAAATCGACTACCCGCTGCTGGCGTAACGCAGAGTCACGAAGATAGGGCCCAGGAAAAGAGGGAAAAAAAAGGGCGCTCCCGTTAGTTTCCCTTACCGATATCACCGATGGGAAGGCAGGCTCAACGAACGCATAAAAACAGGGAAAGCTTGCCCGTATCTACGCGCACTTAACGGTGTTTTCGAACTTCTAACCGTATTCATGTTCTCCGCTAGATAGAGTGGTATACTGTAACGATGTTTTATATCTTTTCACTAATGTAATGGAGCAATTTTGCAAATATAATTATAAATCAGTATGAACCGAAAGAAATAGTAGGTCAGGATGCACCATAGATGTACACTTCTCCCAGGAAAAATCGGGACACCAGTAATTCAGAATTTTAAAATTTCTTGATTGTAAATACAACTATCGGAGGACGTATTCACTTATCTTAGCCATAAATTACTTAATTGTATTTATTACTGCGATCAAAGGTAACGACTAGAAATTTAAAGAGAAAAATAAATATATAGAGAGAAAAACGTTTATGTATAGAATAAACAAATCGTAGTTTCGGTGACGGCGTTTCTCTTAGAAATACCGATGAAAAAAAAAATACATAACAACCAAAAAGAACTCTTGAATAGACGGCTTCATTAGAAATATATATGTATTTAACTTGTTTGATGTTATGTAGAGATAATTCTTTTTTAAGAAAACATGTGGTGCTGGTATTTTATTATTTAAAATTATGTTACTCGTTAGTGCTGCTTTGATATTAGTTACTTACTTATGCTCGCGAGTATTAGTTTAGCAATAGATAACACTGGGCAACAAATTTTCAAAAAGTTCATGCTTCCAAGCTGAAAATAGTCATTTCTTAATGAATTCAATGTGCTGAACACGAAAATGACTAAGAAAAAGCTGAATTGGCTACGGGTTTTCTGTAAAATTACGCATATTTCAGAAAAAAGTGTACTTATGTCAATATTATAATACATGGTAAGAAAACATTAGTCTGCCTCTGGCTTTCGACTTCTTTGGCCTGCCGTTTGTAGTGGACTTGTGGAGCATCTCTACTGATGTCCAACAATAGTCAGCTAGCATTGACGTAGACCATTTGCCTTGGTACCGTTGCTCCATGGTGGCAATGTCCTGATGAAAGCGTTCGCCGTGCTCATCGCTGACCTGCCCGCAGTTATCAGGAAAGAAATCTAAGTGGGAATCAAGAAAGTGGATCTTTAAGGACATATTGCAGCCGAATTCATGAAAACAAAGCCAACATATCCTCAACCAGACACTTGTAATTTCTGCCTTGTCATTCCCCAGGAATTTGCTGCCACTTGATAGAATGCATCCCAAACCTGTTTTTCTTTACCTTGAAGAAGTTCCTCAAACTTGGGGTCTCGAAAGAGCTGTCTCATTTGAGCCCCACAAAGATGCCCTCTTTAATTTTGCTTCACTGAGTGGAGGGATTTTTCATGCAGTACTTGAATGCTGGTCCATTCTTATCCATGGCTTTTACAAGTTTTTGACAAGACCGAGCTTGATGTGTAAAGAAGGAATGATGATTTGTGTGGCTGTGCCAATGGTGGGTGCTGTACATTCGTTTCTCCAGGCTTAAAAAATGCTCTCGGAGGCCAGTCTTTCTTGATGTAGTGCAAATCGATTGCTCTGCTGTCCCACAGACAAAGAAAACAGCAGTACTTTGTATATCCTGCTGCAAACCCATCAACAGAGATACTACCTTCAGGTCAGAACATATCTGCCAGCCATACTTGCTGTAGTTAATCGTCTCCAGTAGCTGCTTTAGATTGCCGTAAGTCTCCTTCATGTAGACCGCATGTGCATAGGTATGGATGGAAGCTGGTTCCCATTATTCAACAAAACCGCCTTTAGGCTCAGTTTTGAAGCGTCTATAAACAGCCGCCATCGTCGGCGGATCGGGATCATGTGCAATACCGAGAGCTTGTAGTAGACCATCAATATCGCAGCAGAACACAAGGCTTTCTTCTTTCTTAAAGAAAGATTCGAAGAGCTGATGGCGAGTGCGAAATGAAGTCACTCGGACATTCTGTTCCAGAAGATTCCACTGTCGAAGTCTTGAGGCCAGTATCTCCGCTTTGCTTTTCGACAGATCCAAATCGCGAACAAGATCATTCATTTCATCCTGGTAATTTTATGTGTGCAGTGTTTCGTCAAAGCACGAAAAGTTATCATCCTTACTGCCACGTTGAGGAGAACTCGCCGACGCATGGCCATCCTCATCGTCTGAACTGATAGAAAAATTCTGTAGAGGTTCTGGAATTGGGAGTCCTTCGCCATAGAGACAGGTCGCAGAGCAGATGGTATGTTAGGGTATTCAACCGTCCATTTCTTCTTCTTGGTGATGCCTCCAGAAGCTGGTGGTACCATACAGAAATAACAGTCGTTAACGTGATTGGTGGGCTCCCTCCAAATCATGGGCACAGCAAATGGCATTGCCTTTCTTTTGCCATTAAGCCACTGTGAAAGATTTACGGCACAAGTGCGGCAGCATACGTGTGGGGCACAGTCTTTGTCCTGTCGCCTATCTTGCAACCAAAATACAAATGATACGCTTTCTTAACTGTTGCACTGATGTTCTTTTTCTGTGCAGCAAATGTCACTTCTCCGCAAATATAACAGAAGTTATTTGCACTATTAACACAGTTACGGGCATTGCTACTGTTTAGTTACTTTACACTATAGCAATCACTTGTGTATGCTAGAGCTTCGAAAAATATGCGCGAATGAACGGACATTGCACGAGTTAATTGTCACGTCGGCCATTTATAAATAAACTATAATTAGCTGCTATTGCTTGATATTGCGCAATCAATTTCGCAACACTCTCAATGGAAACTTACAGCAAATGCTGCATTAACTTCTTTGCATGAAGGGGTAATGCAATATGACGCAAAATTTCGTAATTTCTCACTAAATTGCATTACATTATGCAATAGCATCTATACAATGACAAAACGTCAATATCTCTGGAACGTGAGCCAATCAACTTTTTCAATGTGATATTCGTGTTCAGCACGTTGAATTCATTCGGATTGGGTATTTTCACCTAAGAAGCAATTTCACTGTTGAACCAGTGTAATAGAGTCAGTCAGCCCCCTCGTTTGGGATGATTGTGATTTTCAGATTTATTGACTTTACTATTGACACTATATTCATGTATTTAATTACTATTGTTGTTTAATATTCTTAAATATTGTATTACAACAAAGTTTTCTTCTATATCTATAAAAAATTGCCAAAACCAGGTTTAAGATTATTTATAAAATTCTTAAATAAAGCAATTAAGTTCGCAAAGACATTATTTATTTTATGAACCCTCCGTTTATTGTATTTTCAGGAAATATATCTTATCTTAGCTATCGCCTGTGTAATCTGACGCCGTTGATCTATTTTCTTGAAATATGGCCAACACTGGGTCTCTTTACAAACTGTCTTTATGTAGCATAGGTTCAGTAACAATTATTTAAATATTATTGGATTTATAATACATAACAAACATTGTAAGAAGCATATTGTTCGTCAATCTCAGTTAGTGCTAAATATTTATTGTTGAATTGACACATTTAATACTTTTTCGTTGCTACTGCCCGAAGCTGTGTTACAGACCAAAAGTGTTAGCTATATTTCAATAAAATAGAACGACATTGAATTACACAGACGATAGTTAAGATATATATTTCTTGAAAATACAGTAAACGGAGGGTTAATAAAATAAATAATTTCTTTGTGAAATTAATTGCTTTAAAAATTTTGTAGTAATACAATATTTAAGAATACTAAACAACAATAATGAATACATCAATAATAGTGTAATTAATCAATGTGAAAATCACATTGTTCAAAAACTCAGGAGGCTGATTGACATATTGTCTATTGCTAAAGTATTACTTGCGGGCATAAATCAAACTAAGCATATAATTATATAATTTTAAAATCCCATCGCCATATGTTTTCTTAAAAAAAGAATTATCTCTACATAACATCAAACAAGTTAAATACATATATGTGTATTTCTAAATGTTGCCGTCTATTCAAGAGGCCTTTTTGTTGTTATGTATTTTTTTTTGCATTACTATTTCCGTATTCGGTATTTCTAAGGAAACACCGCCACCGAAATTCCAATGTGTTTATTTAATGTATAAACCTTTTTCTCTATATACATTTATATTTCTGTTTAAATTTTTAGTCTTTACATTTGAGCGCAATAATACACACAAAAAAGAGATTTATGGCTTTTATAAGTGCATATATCCTCTGAAACCTACATTTACATCCAAGAAATTTTAAAATTCACGATTGCTGGTGTCCCGATTTTTCCTGTGAGAAGTATACATACGTCTATATAAACCAGCAAAACAATGACATAAGAACAACAGTCAAATTAATTTCAAATTATAACTGGTATAGAAATTGTGAATTAGTTCATTTGATGAACTGAAATGTGTCAATTATATTCATAACAACAAAAATGAGTTCAACATAAACGCGATATGATTTGAGAACACCCTACCATCTACCGTCGCCTCACATAAAAAAGTGTTGACTATTGGGAATGTAAACTTTACAACAGGTTACTGGAAGATATAAAACATCTACCCGCACTGAGAAAAAAGATTGCATTAAATGAAAAGTTTTATAACTTTTGGTTGTTATCATGTTCAACGAAGAGAATACCATTTCTCAGAGAAGTGTTTATTTTAATTGAAAGTAGCGTGCTGTTTTGCCGGAAGACTATTTTCTTCTTAAGTACGTGCTTTTCGACGAAAACTAATCGCAATTAAATGGGATACACCTTAGTTTTGATTAATATTTTATAATGTCTGTAAAACTTCTGTTTAAGTAAGACAATACACATTACATATTATATTGTTATTATTATGTATGTACATATTTAACAACATACTTTAATTCCTTTTAGCTATGTTATGGCTGATTTTAGAAAAGTGTACCACCAAACAAATATTAAACGTGATCTGACGTGGTTAAACGTAAATGGAATTTTCCGTTGCACAAACGCGTAAAAATACAGGGTGTTTTGAAACATCGTTTAAAGATTTTAAGAGCATGTAGTACGATCGAAAATAAGGTTAAAAGTCATAATAAACATATGTCTATAAATTAACTGTTTACGAGATAACAGCCATTTTATCGCAATTGCAGAATAAGTTTGTTTTAGCGGCTTTTATTAAGATGTTATTGCATCTTAACATAAAATAGATTATAACTAAAGAAGATGTTCAAAATGACGTCCTTCCATTTCGACGCAGGATCTACATCTGCTTTCAAAGGAAGCGCGCACTCTTTCAAAAAACAAGGGTTTTTCTCGTATTATCTGGCAACAGTGTTCTATTCGTTGGCGCAACTCTGGAGGTTCGTTTACCGGTATTGCGTACACTAAACTTTTCAAATAACCCCAGATACTAAAGTCCAACGGGTTTAGATCGGGAGACCTAGGAGACCAAGCAATGGGATCTGCTCGCCCTATCCATCTCCCAGGAAATTCATTGTTAAGATGTTCCCTAACAGCACGTGTAAAGTGCGGTGGAGCTCCATCTTGCATAAACCAGAGGTTCCGTCTTAGATTCATAGGTAAATCTTCCAAAAGTTCAGGTAAAGTATTTTCCAAGAACTCGAGGTATGCAGGACCTGTTAAGCGTTGTGGCAAAACAATTGGTCCCAACAACCGTTCCCCTATCATGCCTAACCAGATGTTTGAGAGAAACGTTGCTGGTGCCTGGCCTCAACGGTAGCATGAGGATTCTCGTCACACCAAACGTGATTGTTGTGGAAATTAAATATTCCATTTTTAGTAAAACCAGCTTCATCAGTGAAAAAGATGTTATCAGCGAAATCTGGCCGATTAGCAGCTGTTCGCAAAAACCACTCACAGAAAGCTCTTCTCGCTTGATAATCCGGAGCAGTAAGGGCTTGTACCCGTTGGATATGGTAGGGGTATAGGAGTTGCTCATGAAGAGTTCTCTAAACAAGATTGCTGCTTACATCCACTTGAGTCGAAATTCTTCTAACACTAGTTTCGGGATTTTCATCAATAATATTCAAAATTCCGATTTTCTATCTGTGGAGTACGTGCTATTCTCTGCCGTCCAGTATTACAAGATCGCTTCTCAAAACGAACCAGTTTCTCTTAGTCGTTCAAACACCGTCTGAAACATCACAGGCAAGGGCAGTTGGCGATCAGGAAACGTTTCAGCATAGAAGCGAAGTGCTTGTAAAGAATTCCCATTAGCACGACCGTACATGAACACCATATCGCTCATTTCAGCATTAGAATACGCAACCATTGTTATTGCTACAAATTGCACAAAACGTCAAATTAAACTGTCATAAAACAATAGGTGATAAGCACCTGTTTACTGAGATATGTTATATCCATGTACTACTAGGAACACTCGCTGTTATCTCGTAAACGGTTGATTTGTGAACATATGTTTATTATGACTTTTAAGCTTATTTTCGATCGTACTACATGCCCTTAAAATCTTTAAACGATGTTTCAAAACACCCTGTATAAGATAACCGAAGAGTCGGTGCGAGACGAATGAAAGTGGTTTAACTGCGCGCGCAGCGAAGAGGTAAAGCATTCTTAAATGAATTGTCATTTCGCAAAATTGTTAATTGAAATTAATATTAAAGGAGGCAAAACAGTTTAGAAAACAAAATAAAAATCAAAACACACATATGGGCTCAATGGATTAATATTCGTTTTATAATGAAATTAAAACATATTTTTGCGTTAAAGCGAAGCTGCACGCGGAATATTTGCTTTTATTTATTTGGTCAAATGCCTAACTTTTTTCATAGTACCTACTTATATATTATATCTCATTTCATCGCCGCTGTTGATTTATTTGCGGTGATAAAATATTTTTGCTTTTAATGGACTAGTGAACATTTAAAATAATCTTTGTTTCTTGATATATAAATTTATGTTTTTGTTTTTTTTTTTAATTCTTGTTAACATGTCTGCAGTTAACAACGAAAGAATATTATCTTGCTAAAAACTGCAAAAAAAAATATCAGAAAAAAAAAGTGTAGCTATAAAATCTATAATTTTACAATTCACTCTCAGAAATACCGCAATGTTTGAAAAAACATAAGCTCATATTTGCTTCCAAAAGAACTGTTTGCTGTTTTCATAGGATAATTGATGACGAATCTAACAAAAAAAATATCTTTATCATTTTGCTTAAAATGTAACTTAAAACATTACAGTACAAGTTTCAATCGCAGGGGTCTTTACAAAAAAAAAAAATATGCAACATTGTTATTATTTGGTTGTACTCTTAAGGTATTTTCCTCAATTTTGTTTTTATCCAAATGTATGTTCAGCATTAGCCTCCGGTAGTACGCTAGCATCATAAGCTTTTATTGCTCTTGAACTTTTTCTGTTTCGTTGTTTGTAGAATCAATATTGAAATTAATTAGATAGAATTATCAGAATTCAAATTTCCCGCATTTATTTCTAGGAAAGATTTTCATTTCGTTTTCGTTCGTTGCTTTTAGGAAATCTCCAAATTGCTTTTAGAAATGAGACATAATGCTAGAAAATTTTATAGGTATGCAACCAAGGGCAAATACAGATTATTTATAATATCATAAAATTGAAATTTTTATAAATCATCCATTACAGTGTATCTCTGTTTAGTACTGCTGTGTACTGAATGTACTAAAGAAAATGCAAAATGAATTAATTTAAAAAAACTGAACATTTAATTAAATAAATCATATAATCAATTCAATAACTAAAACTTATTTAGAAATAAACAAAACATCTGTAAAAATTCTCTCGAAACATTGACAAAGGCTGATCGGAGTAAACAAGAAAAAAAAAATCTGAATTTGCGAAAACCGGGGTGCCAGACCACAGCAGTACATTAATTAAATAGTGATAAAGTATAATCGATGGATTCATAGAAGAATAACTCTCCAAACATACATTCATTCTGTAAAATAACTTGAATAAATATAAACCGCAGAACTAACACCTAACCAACATTCGATCCTCAGACCATCCACTTATTTATATGCCAGGGGGTAGAATTCAAATTTGCCGCGATTATTTAAAGTTATTGAAAATGTCAAAATCGTTGGTAATTCAGACATGAATGTTTTAAGTTACCAAAAAATATGGTGAGAAATTTGAATTTTGCCAATAGGAATCGATTTCTTAATTGCCCACAGCTGTAATACTCAAGTGCTTCCATATCAAGTACTTCGCTTGGTTCCTAACCCCGCTGCTTTTAACTTCCATCGCTGAGAAACTACAGTGGCGCCGCTCTAGGTTACGCCAGCGGAAGTACACATATTTGAACATATTGCTGTGGTTTCGCACCCAGGGGTTCATAAATTCAGTGATATTTTATTTATTGAGATTTGTCTTTGTTCCGGGAAAATTCTCTCAGAAATTAATATACAATCAATTCAATAACTAAAACTTATTTAGAAATAAACAAAACATCTGTGAAAATTCTCTCGAAACATTGACAAAGGCTGATCGGAGTAAACAAGAAAAAAAAATCTGAATTTGCGAAAACCGGGGTGCCAGACCACAGCAGTACATTAATTAAATAGTGATAAAGTATAATCGATGGATTCATAGAAGAATAACTCTCCAAACATACATTCATTCTGTAAAATAACTTGAATAAATATAAACCGCAGAACTAACACCTAACCAACATTCGATCCTCAGACCATCCACTTATTTATATGCCAGGGGGTAGAATTCAAATTTGCCGCGATTATTTATAGTTATTGAAAATGTCAAAATCGTTGGTAATTCGGACATGAATGGTTTGAGTTACTAAAAATTATGGTGGGAAATTTGAATTTTGCCAGTAGGAATATATTTCTTAATTACCCACAGCTGTAATACTCAAGTGCTTCCATATCAAGTACTTCGCTTGGTTCCTTGCCCCGCTGCTTTTAACTCCCATTGCTCAAAAACTACAGTGGCGCCGCTCTAGATTACGCCAGCGGAACTACACATATTTGAACATATTGCTGTGGTTTGGCACCCCGGGGTTCGTAAATTCAGTGATATTTTATTTATTGAGATTTGTCTTTATCAATGTTCCGGGAAAATTCTCTCAGAAATTAATGTTTTATTTTTGTATAAGATTTTGTTAATCATTTATTCTTTTAATTGTTCAGTTGTTTAACTTAATTTCATTCAGTTGTACATATTGCGTTCACCAGTATTGTTTATGTTGTTCAATATATATTCTAGAAGTTTTTTTCTTTGCCATTTGTGTGTTGCGATCGCACGCAGCTGTTATTTTAAATGTATACGACTGTTTTCCCTGAGAGGTGCTCAGTTACCAGATAGACGAGCGTGTAAGTACATATATTTTTAGATTCATTGCTGCCATTTTGGTTTTACTTTTTATTTAAAGATTTGTTCGTTTATTGCGATTTATATCGTCCATCTAGGAACTCATTAAATAATAATTGTTGTTGTATTGTTGTGTACACAATTTAGGTATAAGATCAGTTATTATATTTGTTCTGGAAGATATTTTAAGTTTAAAAGAGTTCATTTTTGTTCGTTTTGAGTTTTGCTGATTTGTATTTTTTAGTTGATCATCACGGTTTGGGTGATTGGAAGCATTGTGCTTGTATTTAAATTTAAATTTTGTAAATTTACTTGAATTCTCCACGATTAATTTATTTTGCTTTATATTTTGAAACCACGTGGATTTTTGTGAAAAAAGAATTATGTTCTTAAACAAATTTGTCTTTTGTTTGTTAAAGGATTTTGCATTGTCCTTTTTAAATGTAGATTCTTGCAGTTTTTGATTTCGTCCAGGACCTTAAGTCCAAGGTTTAATTTTTCTGTAATTTGTAACAGATGTTTTTTTTTTGTGTAATAAATTTTATAATTGTTATTAACGTCATTCAAAATTTCTGTTCTTTTATTTTTGATTCAACTTTTTCAATTTTTGGTGTATTTAAAGAAAGTCAGATTTCTTTCACCCACATTTTACTTTTCATGATTGTTTTATTGTTTTATTGTATATTGCTGATGCTCTTTCTCGTTTACCTAATCAAAACGATAGTAAAAACCCTATATTTTCAACAGAATATGAATGTCAAATCAATTTATTAACTGATAATTTTGTTTAAGGAAAGAACTTTAAATGATAAAACACTGCAGTCTGTAAAACAATATGTGCAAAATGGGTGGCCCAAAAGTAGATCAGAATGTAAAGATTATGAAAAATTGTATTGGAATGTACGAGAAGACATTGTTTTAATTGATAATTTACTATATCGGGCAAATGCTCTTATTGTTCCAACTTCATTAAGGAAGGACATGCTATCGTTATTGCACATAAATCTTCTTGGGGTAATTAAAACTAAACTTAGAGCTCGTGATGTGTTATATTGGCCTGGTATGTTTTCGGATATTGAAAACATGGTATTGTCTTGTAGTGTATGTTTAAGATTTTCAAATGATAATACAAAGGAACCTCTAACTCCACATCCTGTACTAAACTTTCCTTGGGAAAAAGTAGGAGTAGATTTGTTCCAGTTAAATAATTGTAACTACTTATTAATTATTGATTATTTTTCTTAATACGTTGAAGTTAAAAAACTTCATACTACAACAGCAAAAGTTGTCATTGAAACTTTAAAGAATGTATTTTCAGCGCATGGTATACCGATAGTTCTATTTTCAGATAATGGTCCTCAATTTTCTTGTTTTGAATTTAAAGATTTTGCTCAAGAATGGAATACTAATCATGTAACGTCAAGTCCATTGTACCCTAGATCAAATGGTATGATTGAAAGATCTATACAAACTATAAAAAGTATTTTAAGAAAATGTATTTTTTCTAAAACTGATATTAATGTAGCTTTACTTGAGTATAGGAACACTCCTATTTCTAATAACATAAAATCACCTGCGGAACTTCTTTTTGGAAGAAAAATTAGAGGCTTCTTACCAATTCAATATAAATCTTTAAAACCGCGTAATGTTAATTATAATGAACAGAGAAGGCATCTTCAAACTCGTCAAAATGTACAAAAGTGGTATCATGATAAACATAGTAAACCATTAAAACCATTTAGTATAGGAGATAAAGTGTACATTAAAAATAATAAAATATGGACGCCTGGTGTAGTTTGTAGAAAATATAATGATCATTCTTATTTAGTTAGAGAAAATAATTCAGATATGATTAAAAGACGTAATCGTACTTTTTTAAAAGAGCTCAATCAGGATATTTGCTATGATAATTACGATACTGCCTCTGATGAGGAAGATATTACAAATTTAAACCAACTTCAGAAAGAAAATGAAAGTAATAATGTATTTGTACAAAATGAGGATTCTGATGCAGACAGTTACATAACAATTTCTAGTGAATCTTCCTCATCTACATCTAATGACCCACCAGGGCAAGTTAAAAAATCTAAGTATGGCAGAGTTCTAAAAAGACCATCCAGATATGCTATTCGTGATTATAATAAAAAATAGTTATATTGTGTTTGTTAAGTAGATACATATATTATTTATTATATATACATATATTTACATTAAGATTGATTGTTATTTGTTAGTTTTGTTATTTTTATATTTACGGGGAGAATGTCGTATATGTGTGTAGATTGTGTTGCATACACTGTATATATTGTTATATTTTAAATTATTAAAGACAGTTCTCAACCAGACGCCCACGTGTATATACCCCACACCGACCGCTCCCAATCACGCCAAGATAGCACAAGAGCAACCCTGAGTTTAATTGTTCTTTTGCGCCTTTTTATTTTTGTCCGCTGAGCTAGTTAATTCAATTTTCATTGTTTTTAATTTATTTTGAATTTTATTTTGTACCTTCAGTACACAGCAATATGTATACTAGTATAATATTTGATAATATACAGTCATCGTTCCTCATATTCACGAGATATTTAACAAAGTTAAGATAATTTCAAATTCAAATATAAAGTTTTAAATGAAACGTGAAATTTAAATTAAACGCTTAGTGTTGGGAACTCATTACATGAAAAACGCTTATTTCGAAATACGAAAGGTAATTTACATACATTTCATATTTACCGGAGTAGAGAAATTAATATGAAAATTTAGTTTCATAACAGCGACAAAAATATGCTTCACGAAATCTGTATTTTAATGTGTTGTAACTATTGTTGTAACAAAAAAAAATCCACGGTTCAGGAATGTATATGCAGAATTTTATATTTAAACGACAAAAATTACCCAAAGCAGGAGTTAATGAAATATTTTTTTTTTAGGTGGAGCTATGTAGTAAATCCTATTTTTTTTACCCTAGCACGAGCGAGTATCAAAAATTATCCCATTTGTATTCAACGCCTAATGTAGATGACTTGGGAATTTTCTTTTTTCCTCCAAGAATATTACGCAAAGGATTATATTACAAGCCCGAGCCACCTGGTATAATTTCAATTAGCACCGGAATTTTCTTGGTAAATAATGCAAAGCTCATCAAGGCGAAATTGTATTCTCCATTTCTTTCCATATTTTTCGCGCGAGAACTTCCACGCCGAGTTGCCTAATTAATTTTTCATATTCTTATTTTTTGCTTATACCGGCACAGATGAGATCCTTAGAAATCCTCCTGGAGTAACTTTTCCCAGTTAGTCGCTACAATACTGAATACGAGACAATACACTCACGGAACAATACCATCATTTCAGTGTAAATTAGCATAATATAGAAAGGGGGACACTATTGTCATTTAGAAAGGTAATTGAACGGACGAAATATCGTCCGTGAACTAGCTCCTTCGAACATGGCGTCTAACAGCGCAAGCGGGGGTGACAAGGGGTGACGACTACAGCTTTCCTCAATTCCCCAAACCCCTCGGCGAAAACCTGCTAGATGGCGGCACTTAATTAATACGCGGGCCACTTGAGCAATTAGGAAATCTCACCTTCGATGACTCTCCAGGCACGGTCGGCCCCTATAAAGCTTGAGAAATTGGGACGTTGGTAACTTCAGTCTAATCAGTGTACCGTTTAATAATAGCAGGTATATTGAAATCTAAATTTAGTGCGAATATGCTTGCGTAATGTAACTCATTTATGTATGTATTAAATTTGTGTAATATGCTTAAATCGCATTGGGTTTTAAAGTTATCTAAAACATAATTAAAAAAAATTAAAATAGGTCTGACAGACTGAAAATAGAATAAATTAGATTAGATTAGGATTGGGGTGGCCTATGGACCTGTTCCACCGCGACCTTTTCAGATCTATTGTGATCCCCTTTTTCCTAGAGGACGCTCTCTAATTTTGCCCTCTTAATTAGGCCTATCATCTTTGAGAGTGGCTTTTTTATGTAGCTACTAGCTGTGGGATTCTCCTCCCCCATTACTAGAAACCTTGTCCTCGCCATGCCTTCACATTGGCACAGCACATGAATTGGTGCTTTGTTACGTGTTAAAAACACCATTTCTTATTTAATCACTCTTTAAGGAATGTTAGAACTTATTTTACTGCTTATTTACCTATTCCGTCTTTAACCAATTTTATTGCCACCTATTTTTGTTTTATTTTTAAATTTCAAGGCATTGCGCACCTTTTTTTATTTCCCTAACTGTACACTCTCTTATCTGAAACTATCTAAATTCATTTACATTTACTAGTTCCCGAGAATTTCGCTATTTACTTGTTTCGTATGACGTCACGTTCAACCTTGAAGTTGTTTTTTTCTTGTAAGTGTACTGTTTTATCTTTGACATTTTCTAAATTCTTAAATTGTCAAATTTTGGTATCTATTTAGATGCATCTGTATTGCAAATTTCATTAAACTCCGTTCATAATTAGCTCCGAATTTAATTATCTTAGTTCATGGTTGGAAATACTTTTGTGCGCACTGTACTTTTAACGTTAGAAATTTCGTGTAAACATGAACACCTGCAAGATTTAGGATTCGATACTCGGATTCTATTGGCTACCTAATTGCACCGCGAGGAGATAGAATTCGTCTTTTCTTGAAGTCACTCACCCTCGTACTCTCGTACCCGTATCACGGTGCCCCCGGCCGTTCAATAGGCGACATCCCGCTGTATTCCCGTTGACCTAAGTACCCGTTAGTTAACCCCTGTGGGGGGATATCAGGCCAAAAAGGGAAATTCTCCACGGAAGTTGTGGTTAGCTATTTTTGCGAAGAAATCTTCTGCTGGAACCCGCTTGAAGCGGATCTCATACGCGGCGTCCCAAGCCGAACGTGGACCCGTGCCCTCTTCACCCGTCTTCTTTTCTGCTTCTTCATCCCCGAGGTGTTTGGTGGCCACCGACTTATTGCGTTTTGTTTATATGTAAGTTAATTTTAAGATTTATTTTTTTTTTGCTTTGTTGGAACGAACTACCATTGATTTAGAATAAAAAATTTAACGTTAACTTTCGATATTTTATTTTTCTTTTCTCTCATTGTTGGATAACTGTAACTTTTAATACTTTTCTTTTCTCTCTTTTCTCTTTTAAACAATTGTAGTTCGTGTTTAATTGCATGCTCGATCGAGTAGGTAGATTTTTTTTTTTTATTTGTAATACGAACTTTGTCATAAAACGTCACTCCCAAAAATTTAATTTCCTGTGTTTATATTTTGTAACCGTTTGGTGTTTTTGCAACTTTTATTATAACTATCAAATTATCAACTTTTAATATCACGGTTTAAATAATTTTTCTTGAGTTTTATTTTATTCAATTTTATTGTCTTCGGCGCATTAGTTTTTTTTTAATTTAACTTTTCTATTTGATTTAATTATTTACACATCAATATTCGGCAAGTACCAATCCCTTGTTTCCCCTACTGGAAATTAGCCATTCTGGGCTGTGGCTAAGGTACCGGGCGACAGCGTCGGGCCACGGGAGGCAACAATAGAATCAACCCAGTGGCGCCCAATCCAACACCTCTCCGGCGCCTCACTGGCCGAAACGACTCCAGGTTTCCACCAACAGTCGCAACGCGGGAAATAAATTACAAACTGTGTTTTATTTATCCCTCCTCCCCCATCCTTTGGTACTTTGCAATTATTGATTTTATTTAATATCTGTATAATTTATTATAAACAATATTTTCTTCCTTTTTTTTTATTTTATTCAATCTGGTCTCATGCTCTGGAAAATTGCTACTGTCTAAAACGCCCTGAGAATTCGCTGGTAGCAGCTTCTTCTTCCTCTTGGCAGTATCTGAAAGTTACATCATCTACCAGGCCTATATTATACATATGCCTATTCATTCTACAATGAACAGTCAGCAGACCTACAATCATTTTAACAATCTTCCTGTCTTTATTCAGTAGATTTCTCGTGAATTCAGGCCTTTGCTCCTTTAGGAACTCTTTTGTCCCGGTGATTTTTGCCACCACTCTCTGGACTGATTGTATATTCATTCATTGATGGATTTTTTAATTTGCGATTTGGTAGTGCCGAAAAAGAGGTTAACTCCAACGAATGGCCTTGACGAACCTCGCGTGGCCAGCTCGTCTGCCTCACAGTGATGGATTGCAGCAACCTCAGCTTGGAACACAGTCGTGTCTTTGCTGAAGCTTACCGAAAGAGCCTTTTTAGGCTTCTTAACGTATATTCCCGTTCCAACGCCGTAGTTCGTTTTAGAGCCGTCAGTATACCAGTTTGAGTCCGCTCTTACCGGAGTATGTGTCTGCCAGTCCTTCTTTTCTGATATTATAACCTGATATTTTCTATCTATGTTAAATGTTTGAACCATGGCATCACATGGCATTCCTAAAAGGGGTGCCTCCTTGAGTTCGTCTAACAGTTTTTTATAGTCAGCGCTGTGCGATTTACTTATCGGTACTTGACCATGCAAAAATCTATGTACTGTGGATCTTGCGGCTCCTTGTATATAAATATGTATTAGTCGCAGGTTCAGAATTACTTCAATCGTGATGGTAGGGGCCGATCTCATCGCCCCCACGACGCACAGACACGCCAACCTCCGCATACCACCCATCGTTTTGGCCTCCCCCATCTGCAGTGCCTTTGGCCACCGTACCAATGCTCTGTACATTATCATGGATCTAATTACTTTTGTGTATAACCAAAGAGTCATCTTGGAGCTAAGTCCCCAATTCTTTCCGCACAGCCTCCTGCACCTACCTAGGACGATGGTGGTTTTACTGGTCACTTTCTGGATATGGGAATTCCATGTATGCCTTTGATCAAACCATATCTCTAGGTATTTCACCTCTTTGACATATGGAATCCTTTCGCCTCCTATCACTAGTGGCTGTAAGCCTTCTAGCGTTCTTTTTCTTGTGAACGTGACAGCCTGTGTTTTTGGAGCATTGACTGATAGTCGCTCTTGTTTACACCATTTGTCAACCGTCTTTAGAGCGGTTTGCATACGCTCCACCAGAACCTTTGGAAACCGCCAAGCGATTGGAAGCGTTTCCTCCACAATAGCCATACAAAAATATCATGTCGACGTACTCTTCCTTCGTAAAAAGAGGCATTTTTAAGAGTTTTACGAGCGAAATCCAAAACTGTCAAAAATACAACAAAACTGCTTACATGACAACTGTAAAAAAGCCTATGTCAAGCGCATTGGATCTAAATAAGTTACCAGTCGAGCCAAATGCGTCCATGATTCATCTAAATTAGTTACCATAACCAGTGACTTTCAGCGCTTTTGACCACCTATATCTCGAAAACGGTTGAGAATTGGACCTATGCTGACTGGAAGTGTTTTGCTAATTTTGATACAAGGAATAACCCTATGAAGTTATGCAACTTAACGGGGAGACACTCTGTATATAAGGCTATAATTAACACCTCTTGCTAATGTAGATTCTTTTTATAGTAATTTTCAAAAGATTCAAAATTTGCCTGTAGAGTAGGCAACCGAATATGCGCTTCAACTTACAATTACTCCTTTATTTGGCTTTGAAACCTGTTCCAAATGACTTTAAATTATATTCAAAACACCTATTTCCATAGCAGTACAATTCGTTTACATTCCTAGCAGGCACTGCGGAGACTTTATCTTCTTGCAGTACGTACGTAAGAACATATTAAGGATAAATAATTATTAGAATATAATATCCAATTGGCAAGGAAGTTTCAATTGGAAAATCTTCGTAAAGTATAGAAACGAAAAGTGAAAGTTACTGAATAAAATAGTCTAAATCAATTTACATTTTGATTATTAATAATTTTTAACACTTTTCATTTCTGCAAATTTACACACCAAAGAAAAAGCGAAAAATTAACTCTCTATTTCTATTGCGAAGCTGTTCACTGTGATTCCTATCCAACATTTCACACATTTAAATCGATAGTGAAAGAAAAACAGTTTACATTGGTCATTAATTCGTCCAATAAAAAATCTTCACTAAAATGGTAAAAATATAACATCGAAGCACACTTAATTTCGATTACCCTATATAATACCGCTTCCGGAACATAATGAAAATATAACATCTAGATCACAAATCTTCGAGCAACACGACAAATGTAGCACGGCTATGTTTCTTTGTTACAGTCGGACTTGAACGCATAAATCGCCCCGAGCCATCCAGGCGACGGCTGAACGCGCCTTTATTGCGAAAGTATCGCTAATTATGATTGATGTCGCTCGCCGCGTAGCGCCTTCTCGAAAGCGTCACTTGCACGTCGAGCCGACCGGAAATTCAACGCTAATGACGTCGTTAAGACTGCCACGCTTCTCAAATGGCACCCCTGTAATGTGGAACATTATAGTCTGCATCTGCGTATGAACAAGTAAACGCGTATCCATGATTAAGAAGAAAAATAAGTCATAAATAGTAACTGCCCTCCAGAAATAGTTGGGTTTTTTTTCGTCACACACGTGTAATTCTAGAAAAGAATTGTCGATGCATTGGTGACTGGCTAATAGGCAACCAATTATACTAGTTATTTGACGTTTGACATTGCACTATTAATTATTCCTTACTTAATTTTATTAAGTATTGATTAAGACATACAATAGTATATTAAAAGACAAGTTTCATTTTGACGTTTCAAAGTACGAATTCAGAGTTTAAGTTCTTAACTGAATGAGTGCTTTAATGTCAAATGAAACGTGTCTTTTATGCTATTTTTTGCAATTAGTTTTAAAATTTCTCTTTTTGTAAAAGCAAAACGAGAAAAATTTGATAATCTAGAGAAATTTTGTGGCGGTTGTCACCAGTTGTCACCTTGGTTTGGCACAAGATTTAAATTGACAAGTTAATTTAAAATTGACACATTTTTGAAATTTGTTATATATTATATTACTAAAGTAACTATATTATAATATTTAATATGAGTTCTACAACTTTTTCATGCACTCTGCCTGAAATACGGCAAATTGCTGAAAAAACCATTAATAATTTACTTCCGGAGAAATCGTACACTATGTATCAAAAGCGATACAAACTAAACAAAGAAACAAAAAGAGAAAAAAAAAAAGAGAAACAAGCAAAATCAAAAATGAAATTTAAAACAAGCTCACAGCTTCACTTCACCTACCCCGAGGTGATAAAATAAAATTAATTTGAAAACTACTAAAAAACGGAAAATTTAAACTCTAAACGCGATTACTTCTAAAACGAATATTATTAAAAAGCCTTACATGTATATTGTGCACAACTATCTAACACTATTTAACAAATGAATTACTAGATGGACGATTTTAAAAAAATTTCAAACAACGAACTACATCTTGAAATGAAAAAGAATTACCAGAAACGGTAACCAAGACAACTAAACAAGACTATACACGCGCTCGTCTATCTGGTAACTCCTGGCCTCTAAGGTAACATTCGCATATATATGAAATTTACATTTTCTGCGTGCGATGAACGCACAGCGCAACGCAAAGGAAAAACTAGCATATAAACTATACAATACTGGTACACGCAAAATGTACAAATAAATGAAATTAACTAAACACAACTGAACAATAAAAATGATACTAACAATTAAATCAAAATTCTTAGCAAAATAAACAAATATAAGAATTGTGGAAACTCTATCATTGTTTTGACAAGGCTGATTTGGAATAAATAAAAATACAGATTTAAATTTCCGAAACCCGGGGTGCCATTCCACAGCAGTATGTTAACCTCAGAGAACTGTCTATGGTCACCAACATTTGACTCCGTTTGGCATATGCCCTGAACCTTAAATTGTATAAACTGATGTCGATGATCAGAAATTGTATTATAATTATTATTACATTTTAGAATATCGCTGATGAAGTTAACAAAAACATTATCAATACATTTTTGAGTGGTTTTTGATATACGTGTTGGCTCAATAATTAGTCTACTGCACCCATAAGAAGAAAATATATTCAAGACCTCAGAAGCGTCTGTCACACAGTTACTATCAAAATTAAAATCAACATTAAAATCACCGCATATCATCAGGAAACCGCGCCTATCATATAATTGCTCTAGCAAATCTGTTAACAAGGCTTTGAACTTACATACATTTCCTGATGGTGCACGATATACACAAACAAAACATGTAAAATCTTGTGTTACAGTATCTTCAGTATTGTACTGCTACTTAACCCGCAAAATCATTAATCATGAAACGTTTACACGCATCAGTAAGGACATAGGAGATGAATAATAACCCAAATACCAAAATTGACAGGTGAGAAACGTCAGTTCATATAAAACTTTGTCGCAGGTTAATTTGCATGCGAAGAAAAAAAAGCAATACCGTTTCTAAAACACGTCTCTGAAGTATACCAGTCGCCGTGTACACCACCGTATCATGCATCTATTGTCCTAACCTCAAAACAGCGCTGCTTTTCACCAGTCATTACAAGCTTAATACCACGAGACAGGCCTACAGGGAAATCTAGGCGATAACAGGCAAAATACGCGAGCGAAAAAGACAACAAACAAAAGAAGGACGCTAAATGAAGCCGACAAATTCGACATTAACCGCGAAAGAGGGAGGTAAAAAATCTTCTTTTTCACCGCCACAGTTATAGCCCAGGGGAATCGTCGCTTCCCAGACTTCGTATGGATATACCGTCCGTTGCATTTTCACGTTGTCAATCGCGACGTGAATTGATCAAGTTGAAGTGAGTAGCGCAACGTCGCACATATTCGTCTCGATTGTCATTCGGTTGGGGGAATATGGAGGGACGAAGGGGGGGGGACAAACGGAGTTCTCCAATTTTAAATCATTTCGTTCGCCTGCATTATTCATGTCGCGTAGCCGATTGCGTCGCTGCGAAAACCCGTGGAGAAAGCGGGAGGAGACAATATGGCAGAGGAAGGATTACACTTCGGAAAAATAATGTCCCCTATTCCGCGCGCGACCCCTCGGGTATTGTGTGTCTCGGTAATTTCCGATTGTAATTGTCCGGTTATTGCGGGCGATATATCAAGCCATCGCCGGTCGCCAAGTTGTTAATGCCGTGTTGGGAGAGACAAATATCGGAAAATAATGGTGTGCTGGAGTGAACAGAGCGTTTTTTTTAATCGAGTTAGGATTATTGAATGCAATGTGGGGCATTTTTTTCTTAAAAAACGTGTATGTGTAACGTGTTTCTTATGTGATGTAATAAATGTTCAAAGTAGAAGAACCTACTACTGGATGAACAATTTAAAAAAGCTACTAAATTTTTCATGGGGGGTCATAAGGATCTCCTATGCAACTAACTAGTTATAAGCTTTCCAGCTTTGCTTCATGTAACTACAACTCAAAATCAATGTGTTTTAAATAAAAGAAAAATATTTAGTTTAAATTGTTAATCTTGAGTTTTTAATTGATTTTCCCAGCATTTGTACCTACTATAATCGTATTCCGCTTCTCTTGCGACGTGCCCACTTTTAAGTTTTTTTTCGCCCTACGCTGCGCACGAAAGCATCGTTTTCAGGCACTATAAAGTCGGTTCACACAGACTGTGACTCCTACTCGCGACCGTGGCCTATAAAAGTCGTCACGTAGCGCACACCAAGGAAGAATCCACTTTCCACTCCCCAGCTGCTACGTTAGAGCGTCGGCCAACGGTTGATCTTGTATAGCTTTCATTTATTACGTTGAAGTGTCGGCCTTTGGCTGTGCCGTGCGTAATTCCCGCTTTCCGTTTCGTTGCACTTGAGTGTCGGCCTATAACTGATCTTGTGTGTCTTTCGTTCATTGCTGTTTATTACTTTGGAGCGTCGCACAGTGGTCCCGATTGCATTCGCAGCGCGAAATAATTGCCGTTTACGTCTAAATTCAACTCCACATTTACATATTTATAATCTTCGCAGTTGTGATAGTACTATTGTACAGGTAATGATATTAATAATAATGTTTATTGACATTTATTCAAGGACAACATATAACCTTTGATTTTTATTTATATTAAAATAAGACAACACTGAAAATAGAAAGATATTTATAAAGATCAAGAGGTTTGAAATAAATATTTTTGTATTACTTTTAGTTTTATTAGTTGGTAGTGATGTCGGGCTAGTTCAGCGTTAATAATTAACGATAACGCTTCTCCTTCGGTGTATTTCGTGGTGGAGGTAACATCATTCAACACTTATGTAGCCGAACGATTACTATTTTCCCAATGAGATTCAGTTGCAAAAAATAATTCTGACGTTGATATCGCATCACACCTTTTTGGCGTAAAGTACATTCATCAAATGCTTTTTGTGGCCTACCAAATAACCAAATTGTTTTTTAGTAAATGCACCTCTTTTGGACTGTATTATTACCAGCAGTAGCACCAGCAAGTTCTACTTTCTGATCTAACCATCTTTTTATTTCTAGCTATAAATCCTTTTACGTTGCGAGAACTCGGTTTCCAACGAAATTCTATCTTTCTTTTATAACATTAGTTAATAATTTATCAGCTTCTTGTTCATTTACAGTTTCATTCGTAAATACACTGTTTAAACTTATGTACTAGCGCAGATCTTTTTAAATTTTTATGTTTATGCTACTCTGAAAACAAAACGCTATGTTTAACTGCAATGGACATTTCATCTAAAAATAATTATAACGCTTACGGTCGCACTCGGACGCACTTTATTTTAGGTAAACATCATAACTGAACTATGAACAATTTTAAAATAAAATATCAACACCTGCAAACGTCTGCAACTTTTTATAAGCCACCTCGAACAAACAGTTTTTGAGCTGTAGTACAACGTCAAGGTATTTCAATACATGACGAATAAAATTAGGTGTTTACTTTTGAAAAAGTCTACCACATTTAATAAATTCGGTAAAATACAAATATCTGCAATTATTAGTCTCTATTTTAGTACACAACTTAAACGCATAATTCAAGTAAATTGACTAGACTGATACTAGCAAGTAAGCCACAGAGGCTTGTAATTCCCAAAGTTTTTGAGTTCATAGTTATAGTTCAACATGCATAGTGTACAAATTATACAATTTACAAATAATTCTTGCTACTTGGTAAATTATAATTATTTCCCACTGTGCGTCGGCCTTCGACTGCACTTCGCGTAACTTCTCCTTTTTCCGTTTATTACGTTAGACCGTTGGCCGACAGCTGATCTTGTGTGGCTTCCGCTTATTACATTGAAGCGTCGGCCTTTAACTGCAATGCGCGTAATTTCCACTTCCGTTTTCTTGCGCTAAAGTGTCGGCCTATGGCTTTACCGCGCATAATTTTCACTTCCCGTTTTGTTACGCTAGAGTGTCGGCCTATAACTGATCTTGTGTGTCTTTCGTTCAATGTTGTTTATTACGTTGGAGCATCGGCCTTCGGCTGCACCTCGTCTAATTTCTCTTTTTTCCGTCTATGATGTTAGAGCGTCGGCCGACAGCTGATCTTGTATGGCTTCCGTTTATTACATTGAAGCGTCGGCCTTTGGCTGTACCGCACGTAATTTCTTCTTCCCGTTTGGTTGCGCTAGAGTATCGGTCTATAGCTGGTCTTGTGTCTTTCGTTCATTGCTGTTTATTACGTTAGAACATCGGCCGACGGTTTATCTTGTGTAGCTCCCGCTTATTACGTTGAAGTGTCGGCCTTTGGCTGTACCGCGCGTAATTTCCACTTCCCGTTTTATTGTGCTAGAGTGTCGGCCTACGGCTGATTTGTGTGACTGCCGTTCATTTTCGTTTAGTACGTTAGAGCGTCGGCCGACAGCAGATCTTGTGTGGCTTCGGTTTATTACGTTGAAGGGTCCGGCCTTTGGCTGTACCGCACGTAATTTCCGCTTCCCGTTTTGTTCCGCTATTGTATCGACCTATAGCTAGTCTTGCGTGACTTCTGTTTATTACGTTAGAGCGTTGGCTTTCGACTGCGCCTCGTTTAATTTCCGTTTTTTTTTCAATCTATTACGTTAGAGTGTCGGCCAACGGCTGATCTCACGTAATTTCTGTTCCTTTGTCGACATACGCCAATTTGTATCGCGAAATTCACCTTTAATTACCATTTTGCTAATTAAAAGCGCGCACAACGCAATTTGTTAGATTATTTCCGCCAGTCATCACAACACGAGTTCACTGGTTTAATCATTGTTAGATGTTTAAAGTACGAATTTACTAGTTTATACATCGACATCTGTTGTAAGCAATGAGAATCATTGACGTCAAACCGTTTATTGACTTCGCAAGATCAACTTATGCTGCAAAGTCTTTATTTCTGGATATACTTCGTGCGATTTGAAAGAAAGATAATTCAAAAACTTTCGATGAATGCTATCCAGAGGCACGATGTCTGAAGCATATAAAAGATATCAAATTAAGCATGTGCTTTTTATTTTATTTATTTATTACGTAGGCAAAATAAATGGCTTTGAGTATTGCAACGTTAATGAAATATTCTGAAATTCGCATTAGAAACCCCAGCGCCTTATATGCATCGAAGCGTCCATCTGAAAAATGTGGGGCCAAAGTCAAATATCACACCAAGAGCCTTAATTCTGAAGTCGATCTCAATTGACTGCCATTAATTTGATAAGATGTAGAAATTTGCAAAGCTCGTGAATATGTCACAATACAACACTTTTTGATAATTAGTTTGAGTTATGTTGCAGATTACTTTCATTTATAGCGAAGGCAATCTCAGGAAAAAATCTTGAAATCACCAGCGTATCTAAAGATCGGTTAATCGGCCTTTAATAGTAAATCATTTATGAATTACAGAAACAATAGAGCTTTGTTCTTTGAGGGATGCCAGATATCAAAATGAAGTTTTCATGTACATAACAGTTGCATTATTTAGCTACCAAGTACTAACTATTTTGTTTTACCAAAGTGTCCTAAAAACTTGTGATATATCAAAGAATTTTGAAAGCTGCAACACACCGTTCTTTCAAACTAGAACGCCCTATATTAACCGTGACTGTATATTCTGCCGCATCTTCCGCATTATTACGCGAATTATCGCTCCAGTTAATAGCATATCCGATGCTAGAAATACGCCGTCGATCCTGATCCCATATTATACGGTCGACAAACACCAGGCACGCCTATAGAGGTCGCACGTGTCGCACGGCTAGCTTCCGAGCAATGGATAACGAACATCAAGCAATTAGGGCGTAACGTATGTACGGGACTGAGCATCACTACGTAGGGATTAATTAGACTACAGCTGGAGGCCTGGAATCCTGCGATATTGCACTGTACGAATTGAAATGCATCAAACTGTGTTTTTTTTTTTTTTTGACGTAAAAATTTGAAAGAACTTCTATGGAAAGTTTTATTGATTAAATTTCACGATGAAAATGTGGTTATAGTACGAAGCGTCTGCGATGTGTGAAGTCATATTTTGCGTTAGTATATACAATCTGCTATTGCCACTTTTGGTTAGGAGTTGAAAAAGTTGCTTCTTTTTGAAGTAGCTTTCACTAATACCGAAAAATACCAGTTAATTAGGTCTATATGTTGTTGTGGAACATAGGATAAATTACCAAGCATAGTAGATGTAACTATTATTTTATTTACACGCCTGTTTGCAAATATAATATACAGGGTCGCTAAAAAGTATGGATACAATTAAATATTTTCAGAACGGTTTAGCAGAGCTCGTTGAAATTTGGCATACAGTTAGAAGTGTTTAAATTCTATCATCTGAGATTTCCTTCAATTTTCTCCCATCATTTATTTTGAAAATACAAGGCTAACTTGTTTTTTTTTTAAATGGCACGGGTGGTCAAATTTGATATTTTTAAAAAAAGCATTTTTTTTCTGAATTCAGTAATGTAACACATACCCACCTTTATTTTTATTAAAAGGTAAAAAAAAAATTAAATTCAAAAATTTAATTCTGGAAAAATAAAACTAAGTCTGCTTTGAAAATGCTGTTATTGACGATGTGTCACTTGCATATTCGCCAAAAATTAAACTTGTGTGCAATAATTTGTTTAACAATGGTACATTTAAACGAAACTGAGCATATAGAAATTCTCATGTTGTTTGGTTATGGCGACAGAAAACGAAGTTGTGTGCTCAAGTAGTGACTCTTTTTAATGAAATTCATCTAAACCGGAAACCGATCTCCAGGACGACGGTTTCAAAAACCTTACAAAGATTTCATGAAACTGGTAGCGTTAAAGACCGTGCAAGACCTAGACGACCTCGAATTATTACCAACGAAAAAAATTCTTTGAATGTTATGTTGGATGTGGTAGAAAATCCAAAAAATTCAGTACAACAGTTGGCGTTGAACCACAACATGAGTAGAGGATCCATACAAAAAATAATGAAACGCGAAAAATATCATCCTTATAAAATTCACTTGCTCGAAGAATTAAGTGACGACGATTTTGACCGCAGAATCGAATTTTGCGAAACTATGATGCACAGAATACATCAAGATAATAACTTTCTTAATCGAGTCCTCTTCTCTGATGAGTCAACTTTTTGTCTAAATGGATATGTTAACCGCCATAACTGTCGATATTGGTCTGACAGAAATCCGCATTGGATGGAGCAGGTTCATACGCAGCATCGACAGAAAATTAATGTTTGGTGTGGCATTATTGGTCGGAATATCGTAGGTCCTTTTTTCATTAACGGCAATTTAACGTCTGAAAGATATTTGCAACTTTTACAACAACATATTGTTCCACGACTTAGGGAAATATTTCCAAACCACGGCAATCGAAATTGTATACCAACAGAAACCATATGGTTTCAACAAGACGGAGCACCGCCGCATTTTGGTCGTCAAGTGCGCGAATATTTGGATGAAACATTTCCCGGTAGATGGATAGGGCGAAGTAGGGCTATTGAATGGCCAGCTAGGTCTCCTGATCTGTCCCCACTTGATTTTTTCCTGTGGGGTCATGTAAAAAATCGAGTGTATGTCAACAGACCATTACAAATCGAAGACCTACAAGAACGTATAAGAAACGAAATTGCCAGTATTTCTCCAAATATTTTGATTGATTCTTTGCAAAATTTTGCTCAACGTGTTCATTATTGCCAGGAGGTAAATGGAAATCATTTCGAACATCTTTTGTAACATAAAAATTATGTAATTTCTTGTTTGAGCTTCTTTTTATTAAAATCTGTTCTGTTTCAGTTAAATGTGTTATTTTTACAATTGTTATTAACTATTATTATTTATTTTTTGGTCAAACTTCACGGACGCAAAGAAGTAACGATAGATAAAGACAACATTTCCAAGGCTAACAAAATTTTTCACTTTTCAAAATTGTACTAGTTCGAATTTTTTTTTAAGTTTCGATTAAAATAAGATATGGATGTGTTACATCACAGAACGCAGAAAAAAATTCTCTTTTCAAAAATATTAAATTTGTCCCTTCGTGCCATTTAAAAAAAATCAAGTTAGCCTTGTATCCCCAGAACAAATGAAGATAGAAATTTGAAAAACATCTTAGACGATAGAATTTAAATACTTTTAACCATGTACCAAATTTCAACAAGTTTTGTTGAATAGTTTTCATAATATTTAACTGTATCCATACTTTTTAGCGACCCTGTATATTGGATGTTAATCAATTTACACCGTAGTCGTGGTAATTAAATGTATTAATTTATCGTCTGGTAACTGTATGATTTCAACATAGTTTCCTAGGTATCGATACCATTTAAAAAGGGTTGAGACTTAGTGTAGCTCGCATTAATAAATGAGTTGGATCCATCGAGACGTGGTTGTTGATAAAAAATTTTTCTAAAGAAAATTGTTTAATTGTTTGTCCAGTCAAATCAATTAAATTATATTTCTGTAATATGTATATCCGAAATCAAATGAGATCTTCTTTGTTAATCGATATATCTACCATCGGCCTAAAAATATGTAGGAGTAACGTCAATATTTTTCAACATTAGAAAAAATTTTCTATATTAACATACCATAGTACCTTTTCTTTTGTGAAATCGTACATGTATCTGCTGTCTTGAGTATAATGATATACTTTGGATTCTTCGAAGGAGATTTTTCCCTGGATTTCCTGATATTGATGTTGAACTTGCAACATCTTTAGTTTATCACTGCGAAGAAACTCCATTTCAAAACACTTTAGGGTGTATGCAAGCTGTTGTTCGAGTTATTTTGTCTAATTATTGTTTAAATTTCTGTGTAAATAAGTATTTAACATTTCGAAAACTTTGAGGTTATTCTTCATATTTCTAATGACAGTTAAAATTGAAATTTTAATATGTACCTGTAGGTTAGTAGGTATAGTTGGTCAATTCAACTTATTATAGCGGAAGATTTAAAGGTTATTTTGAGAATTTAAGAATTCAAAATATACGGAGAGTAGTGATTGGTATTTGATTTAAATATTCAGAATAAGTGTACTCACATTGAGTAAGAGTTCTTATACTCTTTATATGATATCATATTGGATAATAAAGTGTGCATGTTATTGCTACTTACACTGTTTTATTAATAAAAAAGCATTGAATACATTAAATGATTAAAATTAGACTATAATTTTAATATTTAATCAAGTAAAAGTGTATTAATATACTAGTTATTGATTTCGAAAGCATAACGCGTACAGCCGTCTTGGCAACCTACCTACTACTGATAAAAAAATATAAATATTATAACTCATTGGTTAAAAAGAGGGAAGATTACTAATGGACTTGACCACTACAGAGGTCAACTCGAGAATCGTCGGGCATATTCATAAGCTCATTGCCTTCTAGCGAAAGAGGATTGTATTTTTACATATCATTAAACATAGGAGAAATGGAGAATAGATATCTGTAAAGAGAAGGCAGATTTAAGAATAAAGGTTTTTATTTGTTATAAAAAAAAATATTAGCTGGGCAATAATGGATTGCCACACTGAAATCACAATAATATATTATATGTGTTTCAATATATACCCTAACAGCCAGAAATATTACATAAATATTTTTAAAAATATATTTTATAAATATTTTTCGTGAGAGGTTTTTGAATATATTTTTCATATTTTTTCTAAATATAGATAAAATATTTATTCCATATTTTAAAATTAATGTAAGCGATATATTTTTTCTAAAATATTGAGATTTTTTTATGCAATCTATTTAATTTGTCAAAAACTTGTTTCTCACACCCACCATACAAGTTAATAATCAATAATTCTGGCCTCTTTTAAGGCATACTGAAGGTTTATCAAATTAATCACTATTTTTTAATTGAAGTGTTCTAAATAAAAAATAAACGTATTTCTTATCATTTTATTTCAATAAGCCAATAAAAATGAAAAATACTCATTTTTAAGTCTAGCCTTGGCTGGTGCCAGGTACAACCCTATGGCTTTTTTCATATCTTCGGTAGCGGCGCTCTCATGGCGTTTTCTTGTGGCCTCTAAAACAATGCCAATTGTATTAGATCATACCATGAATAAAACATCGTACAACATTATCAACACCTACTAATACATTTGGAGTATTTACAATAATTGGAGTGGTAGCTACATTCTAATACTTACGATACTTATTTTTACTTTATTTCATAATATTTGAAAACATTCTACGTACAAACAATAAAACAACACAACGTATTCTAACCTCTATTTGAGGTTATGACGCTTATCTACCGAGATGAATTTCTTAAGCAAATCAACTAGCAATTTATCTGGTAGATGCAGCACATATATGATGCATAAAATTCCTACAATTATATTATTAAACAATTTCTGTACATAGCGATATTGAGCATTCCAATTATCTCATAAATGCCATGACATGTTCAAAGTTTTGCTTACTTCGTAATCACCTCAAAAACTAAAACACACCCCGTAACAATTAATTACACAGTTAACCCTAATCTGCCCTAATCGTATACTATTATAAACTATAACATGTAACGGACAAACGAATGAAAACGTTGATGATACGCACGTGCGCGTATGCATTCTATGTACCTAATCCAGAGACGCATAAACAACACTAAATCATATAACACCGGCACGTAATGATAGAGGTGTTGTGTTGACGTTCGCAACTTACAAATATTACAAATAATATAATACAAAACGCAAATATATTAATAGAAAAGTTACAGCCCTCAACTTAGATACTAATTAAATCATATTAGATATATATTATCTAATTTAATCTTTAAACTATCATTTTAAATAGGTACATACCTACTTAATATGTATGCATATTTTACCCATTTTATATTATTCGTCCTACGCACCAAATGTACAAAAGCAAAAATTCAATCTTTTTTTTTATATGAAATAAATATTTACAGAAATACAAAGCAAAATATTCTTGCAGAGTTATGAAAAATATATTGAGAAAACATTTGCAATAAAATATTATTAATGCTACATAACATATATATTTTTTAAATGTTTTCCTAATATATTTTCTATAATATATTTTACGCATATAATATTAATATAATATAATAATTAGTGCTGATTACAGTGAGCATTTTATGATTGTTTTGAAAAAAAGGTTTGCTCACTTATATTTTATAAGACCGCATACATTTCCCATCAAATATCCTTCGTATCTTTTACATTCATGCCAGCTAAACATTTTTTTTCTTGCAGACTATGGCTTTGGTAAGGCTTCTAGTGTAGATACATTTTCTCAACTAACGCACTGTCGTACCACTTCACGTAGACTCGTTTTTGTATGAACTGCTGGGTGAGATTGCGGTCTAAAACCATCATTATTTACACAACTGGCCAAAGAGCCACCCCTACTTTCTCAGACGCTACCAGAAGGGTAAAAAGGGGTTCCTTACTGTCTTTCGCACATGCTGTAGGGCGTAGATTTCCCTAGACTGTTTCTCTTATCACGTCAACAGCTGCTACTGTCTGTGGGCACGGGGAAAAACATACCTACATTACAGGGCTGAGGTAACAATGCATAATGCATGCTACGGAGTGAGTGTGCGGATTATTTGTGTGAATCGTCTACTGTAGATTCGAGAAATAGTGTGTATAGGAACAAAAGATGTTGATAGGCGAATATGGATTTTCCGTGGTTATACTCTACACAGGTATAATGTAAATGTTGGGACTCTTTCGTTTTCCATATACAGGGTGATTCTCAATATATGCGACAAACTTTAAGAGCTGATTCCTGAGGTTATTTTGACCATAAAATTTCATATGAGTATATGTCCAAAACGGTTTGGTTTTAAAGTTATTTGATGTTTAATAATAAATTAAGAACTATGACTAACACGATATAATATCACAGTTGGTTCTTCAAAAACGATTGTGTTGAGAGGGAATTGTTTATTTGTCATTTCAATATTTGTCAATAGTTGTCAGAGTATTCATTCAGTTTATTGCCAGTTTCTTGTTTTCTAAAATGAATTACACGAATGCTGAGATGTGTGATATGCATTTCGTGTACGGTCTTGCCAATGGAAATTCGCGTGCTGCTAGACGTCTTTATGAAGAACGATACCCGAACCGTATCATCCCCGCATCATTCAATATTTACCCGTCTTCACCAAAGTCTTAGTGAAACGGGAAATTTTTAGAAACGGACGACTGATAACGGGCACCCATCTACAGTGAGAACTCCACAAGTTGAAGAAATGGTACTAAATTAAATTGAGCAACATCCTAATACAAGCACCAGAAAAATTGCGTTTGCTTTAAACATTACTCAGGCCACAGTTTAGAGAATATTGAAAGATCAGCTGTTGTATCCATATCACATTCAACGGGTGCAGGCACTTTTGCCGGCAGATTTTCCGCAAAGAGTGGCTTTTTGTCAATGGATGCAACACAAAATCGCACAAAATCCTGACTATTTAGCTCAAATATTCTTCACCGACGAGGCTACTTTCTCTAGAAACGCGATTATTAATTTTCATAGTAATCACATATGGGCCGAAGAAAATCCGCACGAACTAGTAAATGCCCGTCATCAACATCAATTCTCTGTCAATGTGTGGGTCGGAATTGTTGGAGGTCACTTGATAGGTCCACATTTTTTATCGATGGGCTTAAATGGCGAGGTATACAGCAATTTTCTTGAAGAGGAGCTACCACTACTGATGGAAGAAGTTCCGTTGCAATTAAGATTACAAATGTATTTTATGCATGACGGCGCTCCAGCGCATTTTAGTTTAGTTGCTCGCGAGTTTTTGGACAATACGTATCCAGATCGGTGGATAGGACGGGGAGGTCCACAACCGTGGCCTTCTCGGTTTCCAGACTTAAATTCTTTGGACTTTTTTCTCTGGGGGTCACCTTAAATCATTAGCTTATACGACTCCCATTGAACATGTCGATGAACTGAGAAATCATATTATCGCAGCTTCTCAAACAATTCGAAATATCCCTGGTATTTTAGAACGGACTCTCCAGTCAATACGACAGAGGATAGAAGCTTGTATTGCAGTTGGGGGCGGTCATTTTCAACAGTTAATATAAGTTAATTTTGTTTTACTAATTTTTTTGTTAATTTATAATAAAAACATTAATTATGTTAACTTACAATTAAACATTGTACAACTTTAGAACTAAGCGATTTTGGACATATGTTCTTATGAACTTTTATGATCAAAATAACCCTAGGAATCAGCGCTTAAAGTTTGTCGCATATATTGAGAATCACCCTGTATATACATAAAAGTAAAACTACACTTAAATAATATCAAATGATTAAACCATGAGAGTGTATTTTTGTAAATAGTATCATATTCTCCAATCTGCAGTTTTAAAATTTAATAATCGTTTTAATGTTAAAGATATAATAATATTAAATGCCTTGGAAATTGAGTTTCAAGTCAACACCAACAGCGGTAGCACTCCTGGAGATATCCATTATAATTGATGACGAAACGTGGACCAGAAGCAGTTCCACGACTCGGAAACCAGTAAGTGTGTGCAAATTGTAAATATTATAAATAAATAAATTTAATTCTCTGCACATACCTAACTGCAAACAAACAAATTAATGCAACATATAACATTCTACATTAAACATCATCAATAAAAGACAGCAAAACATAGAGAATAGCTAATTCAAATTAAATGTACACATCGATTTATATTCAACAATGATCCCTGCATCGTATGCATTATAAATTACCCTTTTGTTGGGGAATTTGTATGGTACGAGCTGTGAACTCGTGAACAGAAGGTATCCTATGTGTGTGCATGTACCTAACAGTGTGTGTCATGTGTTACTTGCCTGTCAGGCGCACGAGAATGACTAACATTCCAATCTGTTGCTCGAAGCATTATCGTATAATACTCGCATCAGTCGGTCGGATGTTAAGTAAATTGGAAACAGTAATGTTAGTAGGCATGATTATACGTGGCTGACTTTTGTAGCAAAGACGCAAGATGGAATAGCGGAAAGAAGCAATTTTTATTTGCAATAAGATATAAAATAACAAAGCACATATGTGTTTTCAACTGGGTAGGAGATATATGAATTTATTTAACTTTACATGGAATAATCTTTAAAATCTTATCATCAGAGTATGAATAAAATTTTCCTCTATTATAATAGCTAATAATAATAAATATTAAACGTAAAATATACTCACATCAGTGACATTACTGGTGTTATACGTAGAAGGATCTTCAAAGTTATAAATCAAGAGCGACATGATTTCGTGGCTGAGGCACCAAGCAAACACCTAATAACTTTCTTTTGAGAAATAAAAATTGTCTCTGCACACGGCGGCGATCCCCAGAAAACTATTGCCTACCTCAGACGTGACTCCACATAAGAGAAATAGAACAGAGAGAGGACATGACGTCAATACCAACAATGCTTCTCAAGTTCCTGACAGCAAAGCACGCAGAGCTTAATTTACATTCAAAATCAGCGCAATGCTTATCAAACCTCAGGCTAGGATCTACTGACAAACTAAGAAATCCAACAAGCTCACTTTCTGGAATGGATCTGTTATCATATCTAATGCAAGGGCTACTAATTACATTTGCAGAAGCTCAGAAGTGCAGTAAACCAGTCTTCGATACATTCAATCTAAGCCCGTTTTACTTAGACCATTCATTCATCATTCATACAACGTTACTTGTCCGCACAGATACCGCATCCAATGTAGAATCCGCAATAATAGAGCTGACATTATGAGCATACTAAGTAATCAGATATGAAGGCAGAGACACATGCAGATCGTTAACGTAAATTACGAATAAGGTCGGATCAAGAATGGACCCTTGTGGTACGCCGCATTTAACTTCTACTATTAAGGAGCAACATTCTGTGATCTCACCATCTACAAATCCCCTAATTGAAACAACGGATCTACGATCATTGAGATAAGATACAAATAGATCGTAAGGAGGAACACCACGTACTCCATGCACCCACAACTTCCGTAACAGCATGTCGTAATCTATCGTGTCAAATTCCTTCGTGAGATTGAAAAAACAGCCAAGTAAGAAGATAAGGGTATAGATTTCTTTATATACATAATCCAATGTATGATGTATGGCATCGGTCGTTGATCTACCTGATACAAATTGACTTTTGGAAAAAGTCTCCATTTGCTTGAAGTAAGTAACCAATCGAATGTTTGTAATTTTTTTTTCAAAAAACTTTTGTAATGGCCGTAGGAATAGCAATAGATCTGTAATTGCAAGCATCAGACTTGCTACGCTTTTTGTGAATTAGTATTACCTTTGAGATTTTTAATTTATTTGGAAATGCTGCACTTAGAAGATAATGGTTGACTACATGAGCCAATGGCTCTGCTATGTATGATGCCACATGCTTCAAAATAAAGCACGGAGCATCATCAATGCCAGCCGAATGCTTGTGAGAAATCTCCAACAGGATTCGTCCAATTTCACATGCATCAGTGGGAGTCATAAAGAAACTGCTATTCCCAGATTGAATATTGTGTAATGCATCAAGTGTTGGTGATATTTTGTCGAAAATATAAAAGGACTTCACAAATACTTCGCAAACGGCTTTCGGACTAGTTAGAAGTTGTTCTATTTGTTTATTTGTCGGCTTTGTTATTTTGTTAATAATATTATTCGAATGTAGAATTTTATTTCCCTAAAAGTTTTTTTTGTATTATTTACTAACAATCTGTAGGATTCTTTCTTTTTATTATATTTTGGGATAAGACAGACCCATGTTAAAGTCAACACAGTGATGATTTTAATAAATTGGTTTCTTCACAAAAAAAAACCAAAAGATATTTTTTGGGCAAAAAATATCAAATGCTGCTTTCTAAATGTCTAAGATCTCATGTAATCTCACTCACTTATTTTGTCTCAATTAAATATACCTTCCCAATTGAGTTTGCTCAGATCAATTTAAGCAAGCTTGTCAGATTTAAAGTGACAGTTCATTAACTGCGTCAGAAAAGAGATCTTAGCTCACTACGTCACAACTGAGTAAGAATATATGAGATCTCAGACATCTGGAAAGCAGCAAAAGATAAAAAGTTCACATGCTTACCATAGTTTGCTTTAAATATAATCATTCTGATACCGAAAAATCAAGTTAAACAAATTATCCCTTATTATAAACCCTAATCAACATATTATAATTTGAAATGCACACTACCAACAAATAGTCAAATCTATTTAATCTATTGATAATTAACAAACGCAAATTAGAATTTGATTAATAATGAATATCGACTAGTATCTGCCCACATGCCGTCCACATATCAATTATTACAGTGGAATGACAATAGCTTTATTACTATATCCTTCCTGAATCATACCATCGGTGATATGGAAACTTAATCACTATCACAATACCTGGTCAAAATACATATCTCTGTTATTGTATTATATTATATGTATGTGGCTATCCGGTATAACAGAATAGTACATAAAATCAAATTGCCATAATGGTTAAATTTCTAACATACAGTTTACGCAGAATTAAACAATTTGGTAAATTAATTATGACATAAATTCTAATCCGACATAATAATGATTATAATAGCAAATACATATTAACAGCGATGGCAAACATCAAAGGAAAGGAAAGGAAAGGAATGATATTATGTAGACTATTTTAGGCAAACTAATTTGGTATTGATGTTACAAAATGCAATTAAATTTATTTGGTTAGTTAAACCCGAAAAATTGGTTGGAGGTAATACAGTTTATGAATAGTATCGTAATCCTATTCCTTTCAGAAAGTGTAGGATATCAGAAGGCCCCCAGATTAGGTAAGTCTCCCTCTTCGATTTCACATGCTCCCAGGTGCAACGCCCTTGAGTTGCGTAGCACTATGCAATTTGAGAGGAGGTGTTTCGTTCTGTTCCCCACAAAAGCAAATCCAAGCCTACTCAGATGTCTTTTAAGTTTGCAATGGCCTGAAAGCATTCCTGTTAATGTGGGTATTGAACTGAACGTACTTTTCAATAGCGTCTATTTCCGTCTGAGGATGCTTGGGTATTTCTCTAAGCTTTTGAAGTACTTGTTTCTTTGATGGTATTTCTATTCAATTTTAAGAGGTTGCTTTGATCCTACTCGCTCTTGTTGCTAAGCTTTATGGTGAATTCTTTCCTAGAGCTGAATTTTTTGACATGTCATCCTTGGGCATGTACTAGGCTCACCCGCAGGAGATTGAAGCCTATGGCTAATCATTCTAAGTGTGGTTCTTTTTGCCACGATACATGTAACATTTAAACATCTGCTGAGGTTCGCTTAAATTGCCAAGGTCACACCAGCGAAGAAGTTAGACAAGAGGAGATATTTGTCATTTTTGGCAAGTTCACATGCACGATTGTAGCGGTACTGCAGCACTGTCAATTTGCAGAGAATGCGCCACTGCAGTCATTGTTCTGACGTTGATTTTGACAGTCATCAAGCATAACTGAGAATAAAGTAAACATCATTGCCGGAATAATTCCGATGTGCTTTTAATATTCAGTTTACTGTTATTATATTAGTAGTTTAGTATAGAATTATTCCAGAAATTCTTACCATTTTGTTGTGCCATCTAAAGTTTAGGTACTGCTGTGTACTGATGGTACAAGCATAAATGCAAAATGAATTTAAAAATGAAAAAATTAAATTTACTAGCTCAGCGAAAAAAAAAATAAAGGACGCAAAAGACTACTTTACTACTACTAGGGTTACTTTTCGCAATTAAACTAATCTTGAAAAGTAAAATGTAGGCGTAAGTAAATTGACTATCTTTAATTATTAAAATTGAAAAGGTAGAATCAAAAATAAAGGAATAGAAATTTTGAATGACGTTTACAATCATTAAATTTATTGTTATAAAAAAAAAACATTTAGTTACAATTTCGCAGGAAAAAATCTAACCTTGGACTGATGGTCCTGGACGAAAACAAAACCTGCATGAATCTACAATTAAAAAGGACAATGCAAGTCCCTCAACAAACAAAGGACAGATTTGTTCTAGAAGAAAATCCCATATCACAAAAAAACCAATCCACGTGGTTTCAAATTTTAAACCAAACAAAACTAAATTTAAACGTGGACAAAACAAGCAAATAAACACAATTGAAATTTAATTACAAGCACAAGGCTTCTATTCACCTTACACGAGGTGATTAAATAAAACTCAAATCAGTAAACTAGAAACGGAAAAATTTAAACTCTTTAAACAAAAAACAAAATTTTTTAGAACAAATTAAAATAACGGATCTTATATCTGATATGTTCACAAAAATATAATATCAATTATTATTTATAGAGTTCCCTGATTGATGAATTAATTTCAAATTAAACGAAACAAAATTTTAAATTAAAATGAATTACCAAAAATGGCATCAAAATTAAACAATGTACTTACGGTATCTTTAAAGAACTACCTTAGAGGCCCAACATCGCATACATATAACAATTTACAATTGCGTGCCAAAGCGGCGCATGAAATGCAAAGAAAATCTCTAGCATGTAAACTACAAAATGTACAATACTGACGAAGGCAATATGTACAATCGAATGAAATAAATATACACAACTGAACAATTAAAATAATTCCAACAAACAAATCGATTAACAAAATCTTTTCAAAATAAAATATTAAAACTGTGGAAACTTTATCATTGCATTGATAAAAATGAATAGGAATGAATAAAAATACAAATTTGAATTTCCGGAAACCCGAGTGCCATACCACAGCAGTACGTTATAAAATATATTGCTGTTGCAGTTCTGACAAGTTAATATATTTTTACATTATTCCATTTTATTTTGGATTACGTTCGAATTGGGGTGGCCCACGGACTTGTTCTGCCGCGATTTTTAAGTTGTATCATTAAACCGATAAAAATTATACCATTCCATTTAAAAATAAAAAAGTTGATATCAACACCCTGTATACCGAAAGTGCTATAAAGTTGAAAATATTTTCTTTAAATAGATCATCGTAGGCTATGGCTACACTACACGTTTCAAAATCAAATTTCTACGGGATATTCAAAAAAATCTAATGTGCCAGTGCGGTGGGACAGCCTGTATAGAATCAAATATATTTTAATTTTTGTATCCATCCAGCTAGGTGTGACTTTCCATTTCTTCCCAACACTGCCACTACTTCGCGAACTACATTACCCCACTAATCCCAGTTGACAAGTAATTACATACGTTAACTATATGTACATGCAAGTCCGGGAACTCGCTGGCAAGTTAGCGCTCGCGAACTTCAGCTTATTATGCAGATGCGCTCGTCTTTAATAGTTTAAAATGTTTATGCGGAATACCAGAAGCGAGATATGGAAATTAGCGCGCGCGGAAAAGAGACGAGAGGACGGTCGATTGCTCGCTCGATGGTCCCTGTTGAACGTTGAGCGTCTCGCGAATGCGTCTTGGGACGTTTTGGAATCTCGGGATATTTGTACACCGTCTTACGAGATTATAGGCGAATACTGTAATGGATTTAAGTCGCTAAAGCTGAAATTACATGCAATGTTCGTGCGGTGCAGTGCAAGTGGGTAATGATGATGATGATGATAATGCTGAAGTTTGAGGAATTTGAGGAACACTATGAAGCTCTTATGAAGTGGCATTCAAAGTATTTCGGGTGCAGAAATCGACCAACGTTTCAGAGGTTTGTTCAAACATCATCGTTTTGTCTTTCGGAATTAGTTTCAGATGAGTTCCCAAGACCAATGTATTTACTTCTGTCTAAACACGTAATCCTGCAAAAGGAGGGCTTGCGACTATAATTAGGACCTGAAACACTTTTGTGGGATAAGTAATAGTAAAATACTGGAAATGTTAAAAAGTAAAGCATCCCCAGTGACCAACTATATTTATTTCATATTTTATAAATATTTAAAAAATATTAAATCTTTCTTCTTCTCTATGTAGTATTAATAATATTTTATTGCAAATGTTTTCTCAATATATTTTTCATAACTCTGCAAGAATATTTTGCTTTATACTTCTGTAAATATTTATTTCATATAAAAAAAAAGATTGAATTTTTGCTTTTGTACATTTGGTGCGTAGAACGAATAATATAAAACGGGTAAAATATGCATATACACATATTAAGTAGGTATGTACCTATTTAAAATGATAGTTTAAAGATTAAATTAGATAATATATATCTAATAAGATTTAATTAGTAACTAAGTTGAGGGCTGTAACTTTTCTATTAATATATCTGCGTTTTGTATTATATTATTTGTAATATTTGGTAAAGTTGCGAAACGTCAACAACACACCTCTATTCATTACGGTGCGGTGTTATATGATTTAGTATTGTTTAGCGTCTATGGATTAGGTACATAGAATGCATACGCGCACGTACGTATCATCAACGTTTTCATTCTTGTCCGTTACATGTTTAGTTTATAATAGTATATCGATTAGGGCAGATTAGGTTAAACTGTGTAATTAAATTGTTGCGGGGTGTTTTAGTTTTTGTGGTGACTACGAAGTAAGCAAAACTTTGAACATGTCATAGCATTATAAGATACTTAGAATGCTCAATATCGCTATGTAACGGAATTCGTTTAATAATATAATTGTAGGAATTTATGCATCGATATATGTTCTACTGCGCACTACCAGATAAATTGCTAGTTGATTGCTTAAGGGGTTCATCTCGGTAGATAAGCGTCATAACCAACAATAGAAGGTTAGAATACGTGTGTGTCGTTTTATTGTTTGTACGTAAATGTTTCAAATATTATGAAATAAAGTAAAAATAGTATCGCAAGTATTAGAATGTAGCTACCACTCCAATTATTGTAAATGCTCCAAATGTATTAGTAGGTGTTGATAATGTTGTACGATGTTTTTATTCATGGTATGATCTAATACAATTGCATTGTTTAGAGGCCACAGGGAAATTCCGTGAGAACGCCCACTACCGAAGATATGAAAAAAGCCATAGGGTTGTATCTGGCACCATCCAAGGCTAGACTTCAAAATGAGTATTTTTCATTTTTATTGGCTTATTCAAAATAAATGATAATAAATACGTTTTGTTTTTTATTAGAACACTTCAATTAAAAAATAGTGATTATATTGATAAACCTTCAGTATGCTTAAATATGCCAGAATATTGGTTAAATAACTGTATGTGAGTGTGAAAAAACAAGTTCTTGCCTTTTAGACAACTCTATGTATGTTTCAACTTTTCGTTATCGGACGTTATACATTCTAAATAACCAAGAACAATTTTAATTCATTTGGACAAATTAAATAGATTGCATAAAAAATCTCATTTTCATATAAATATTTAGATAATATAGCGCTTACATAATTTAAAATATGGAATAAATATTTAATTGAATATTTATCTATATTTAGAAAAAAAATATGAAAAATATATTCAAAAAACCTCTCACGAAAAATATTTATAAAATATATTTTTAAAAATATCTATGTAATATTTCTGGCTGTTGAGGATAGCAGAGGAAATCTTCAGGAAATGAGGCAAGCTGAAACTGTTGTGGGAAACTATAACCGAAAGAGATTTTCAGAGTGCATCATTCCTGGTAAACAAAAATATTTACGTATTAACAGGTATCTTGTTAGGCCATTAAGCCGTTGTAAATCGAAGTGACGTATCAGTAAACTTTGAATACCAAAGAAATGGAAATGTAGACTTTCTGGACTAGACTTCCATCTTCTCTCAAAAACCTGTTTATAAGAGCTGACTAGTACAAAAATGTTTAGTTATTGCGCGTCTGTCTATAAGTGTTAAGCGTAGGAAAAAGTTCGAAGACATCAAATAATTATCACCGTGGTTGTGACTGACAGGAGTAGAACTGTTGACTATCAAGAAAATTGCGAAATTGGCCGCCATGTTAATTGTACTGCAATGACGGTAATGTGTGTGTGTCATGTATGGACAGAAGAAGGAAGAGGAACACGAAAAAGACTGGTCAACAGAGGTCAAGACAGGCGCTCCAGACAACTAGTTCTATGAAACCGTTTTCCTACTATGTGTCAAATCGCTGACCAATGGTTTGGAGAAGAAGGTTGATCTGTTACTATGCGTACACCATATCATCGCATTCAAGCCTTTGGACTCTTTTCATGCTATTCACGATTAGTGCTTTCTGTGACTGCGGACCACTGTCGTCAACGTTTGAACTGGTGCAGAGAAAGGCGGCATTGGGATACAGAACGGCATAATGTCGTCTTCAGCGATGAATCGCGATTCTGTCAAGGTATGCACGCTGGCCGCAGAAGGGTACCACGCCGATGTAGACAGCTGCGTGATAAGGAGTTTGCTGTTGAGAGGCATGTACACAAGACTGTTTGACTAATGGTTTTAGAAGCTATTGCCTATGGTAGCTGATCAACATTTCTCTTTATTCGGGACAGTATGACAGTTGCCTGTTATGTTGAGGTGCCCTACAAACTACTTTACTACCTTATCTAGATGGCCGTCCACACCTCCTTCTGCAACAAGACAACGTACGTCCCCATATTGCTCGTCGAACTGTGGACTTTCTCCAAGAAGCAGGCCTTAATGTTTTGCCGTGGCCACTCCATTCACCGGATTTCTATCCACTTTGCACCATCTTCTGCAGACTTTGGCACAGTTAATCTACGAAGTTCAGGTTGTTTGAAACGAGATGCCACAAGCAGATATTGACTACCTCCTTTGTCGATGCTAACCCGTGTACAGGAGTGCACTCAGCTACGGGGTCACCAAACACACTTTATTTCATATTACATGTTAATAAAATTTCTTGCAAATGTTATCCTTTCATTTTTGATATCAAATATTGCTAAGAAATCAAGTTGATCAAATTATTTCTTCTAGGTGTAATTCTAATGTCACAACATATAAAGTATGAAAAATATCTCAAAAACTTTCTATATATACATAGATAGATAGATAGATATTTATTTCAAACAATATGTGATTGATGTGTTGATATACCAACTGCTGATGTAGGCCAGGGTCCATATTACGATATTCCTAAATAACAATTCCACTCATACCACACCAGGATTCACACATATTTAGAAGTCCGCGGACACAGACTAACGCTTAGTGAACGAAACCCACATTATTCAGCCATTAAGATCGACAATAAGCTTCCAGCAGGTTATAAACATGTGCCACAAAATATTTTTCGCTGTAGTATTAGACGTTTATTGCTCTCCAAAAGTTACTATTCACTTAAAGAATACTTAGATGATACGGATTTGTAGTTTTAAAACGTGTTGTTTTCTTTATATTTAATATAATAGTGTTTTCATAAATGTTATATTTACAATTTGTTCATTGTACCTGACGTGTCCTATGCTCAACTTGAGTCCACTGGATAAAATAAATTATTATTATTATTATTATTATCAAACAAAAAAAAGACAATGATGAAATATGTCAACAGAATACAAACAAAAATAATGAAATACTTTAATTAAACTAAATATTATTATTAAGAAATTCGGCAACTGAATAACAGCTCAAATTCAAAAGATAGCATTTAACTTGGTTTTGAAATCTTTTCAGGTTATCAACTGCTTTTATATTCCAAGGCAGTTTATTATATAGCTTGCATCCTATGTAAATTAAATTTCTTCGAAAAACTGTAGTTCTATGTTTTGGTAGTAACAAATAATTAAATATTCTGGTATTGTAATTATGCGACACACTGTCGGTGAACTCCTCACGATGCTGGTGAACAAAATACAAAACTTCATATATATAAACATCGTAAAAAGTTAAGATTTTGTGTTCGAATATATCGAATTGGTCGCTAATATTGTTCCAATTCTAATGGATTTCACTGTAACTTTACACGGTAAAAAGCCGCGATGTGTGTAAGCAGGCGACATACCATAATAATAGTACATTTTTTTCCGCACGATAAAATCGTACGGGTTTTCCCGTACGATAAAAATCGTACGGTTTTCTCCCGTACGATAAAAAACGCACGGTTTTTTTTTTCAGACGATAAAAAATTCGTACGGTTTTTTTCCCGTACGATAAACGTAAACGGTTTTTCTCTTACAATAAAAAAATTGAACGGAGTTTTCCCGGGCGATAAAAATCGCACATCTTTACGACCTTAGAAGGGTACGACGCTAATGTTGACAGTTGCGTGATATTGGGTTTGCTGCTGAGAGGCACGCACACAGGACTGTTAGAGTGATGGTTTGGAGGCTATTGCCTATGATAACCGAACACCACTTCTCTTTATTTGAGGCAGTATGACAGCTCCGAATGTTATGTTGATGATGCCCTACAAAACCACTTTACTACCTTATCTAAATCCACGCGTTCTTTTCCAACAAGACAATACTCGTCTCCATATTTTTCGTCGTATAATATGGAGTTTCTCTAAGATGGATGTTTTGCTATTGCTGATTTGAAAGAAGAAACTTACACGCGAACCTCCCGTAAATCCTGAAGATATCACAACTCATATTTGTGCTGTTGTAGCATCAATAGACAAAGATATAATACAGAGAGTTCGTGTTTCAATCATAAATAGTGCCAATACATTTGCGAAGATAGATGTGGAAAATAAATTGCTTTCAAACTCCCAACGCCTTTAAGGCCCTTCAATGTTTCGTTTTTTGTGGATGTACACCTTGGATACTGCAAATATTATTATTTAAGATGTGTAAATTAACAATTCCACAATAATGTTACTTTTCTTTTGGCTTGAATCCTTGAAATTTACTTTTTTCTACATTTTTCTTCCAGACCAACGTTTAGGAAACGACAATGTACAATCGACTTAATCTTTGACGTGAGCACCGGCAAAGAATACATTCATTACACGCGCCCTTGCACAACTTACTGCGTTTCCCATTCCACTTCCACCGTTTGGAAATGTCCCGGAGTTTTCGCTCCGTTGGAGCGACCAATGACCGTTTAGACGACCGCGAAACACACCCACGGCCTGAAGGATCTAATAGCGCCGCTATTTTTGCGGCGTCCCATAAAACAATTTACCAAGGACTGAAATAAAAGTCCCGGTAATGCCGTCTAGCGCACCTAGAGTCGGCAAATTCGCTATGAGTTATGGGTACAGTTGACTCGCCCGCCGGTCTCTCAACGTGGCTGGGTCACACGTAAAAGTGGTAGTTCATGGGAAAAGGCGGAAGAATTCCCAATCCCACGAGTAGTTAGAAACGTCACAGTAATGGTTATTGTATCGAGAGAATGATTTAGTATTGCGGTGGATTGTATTGAGTTCGAAAGAAAAATTCTCTAAGGAAAGCTGTTTGTTATGAGAGAATATAGACGCTGCGCATCTTCGTCAGCGAAGATGGTGGAGCATTATATTCCAAGAGTCGTATTAAATGACCATTAATGTGCAGTACGTTTTAAGTAGTTTTCTTTTGTTTTTACTTTTGTAACACCCTGTATAGGCGAAATTATGTTTAGGTTATACAGCATTGAGTTCTGTACAACTTTTGTAGAAAACTGTTTTTCCTAAAAGCAAAAATAGAGCTATAATGAAAAACCCAGTCTTCCTGAACACCCCGTATATTTAAAAATATTTTTAGGTTATGCGGCATTGCATTTTAGAAAACCTTTGTAGATTTTTTTTTTCCTAAAGTCAAAAATGGAGCTGTAATCAATGACCCAGTCTTCGGATGAAATCAGATACCGAGCAAAAACAAAAAAAATGTTTTTATAATACGTTAACATTATTAATTTTAAAGTTGTAATAATTTCAAGTTGCAATTTTTTTTTTTTTTATGCCAACATATTTTATAGACTTTCTGCAACATTTGTTTTAATTTTTTTTATTAGTATTTTTCCAAGTATCGAAACTCCTTTTATATTTGTTTATTTTTCAGTTTTTCCCTATTCCCCTTTTTTTCTCATTTCGTTTTCCCTTTCCCTATCTCTATTCCCTTTACCTATTCTTGTTTCCTATTCTTATTCTCTATTCCTTTTTTCTATTCCCTGTTCCTTATTCCCTTTCCTAATTCGCTTTTCCTATTCCTTTTTCCTATTTCCTTTCCCTAGTCCCTTTCCTATTCCCTTTCTATATTTCCCTCTCCTTATTCCCTATCCCTTTCCCTACCCCCTTTCCCTATTCCTTCTCCCCATTCTATTTACCCATTCACGTTCATTACTCTTAATCTCTATTCCCTTTCTCTATTCCCGGTTCCCTATTCCCTTTCCTTATTTTCTTTTCTTGTTCCTGTTCCTTATTCACTTCCCCTATTCCCTTTCCCTGTTCACTTTCCCTATTCCCTTCCCTATTTCCTTTCCCTATTTCCAATTTCCTATTTCCTTTCCCCTATTCCTATACCTTTACCTCATTACCTATTCCATTCCCTATTCCCTTTCCTATCCCTTTCCCCATTCCCTTTCCCTTCCCATTTTCCATTCCCTTTCCCTATTCACTTTCCCTTTTCTCATTCCCTTTTTCTATTCCCTTTCCCCCTCCCTATTCCCTTTACCTATTCTCATACTCTACTGCCTTCCTGTATTCCCTTTCCTTGTTCCCTATTCCCTTTTCCTATTCGTTTTCCCCTTCCGCATTCGCTATTTCCCTAATTTCCCAATTCCCTTTCGCAACATTCCTTTCTCTATTCCATTTCCCTATACCCTTCCCCTATTCCCATTTCCTATTTCTATTCCCTTTCCCCATTCCCTTTTCCTTTGCCTTTCCCTATTATCTTACTCTATTCCCTTTCCCTATTCTCTTTTCCTTATTGCGTTTTCTTGTCTATTTTCCCTATTTCCTTTTATAACATCTCATATTCCCTTTACCTATTCCATTTTCCTATTGCCATTCCCTATTCCCTTTCCCCATCCCCTTTCTCCATCCTCTTTTTTCCATTCACTTTCTTTATTCAGTTTCCCTTTCCCTCTCCCTATTCCCTTTACCCATTCTCGTTCCCTATTCCTATTGCGTGTTTCTGCCTTTCTGTATTCCCTTTCCCTGTTCCCTATTCCCTTTTCCTATTCCTTTTCCCCATTCCCATTCGCTATTCCCATTCCTTTTCCCCATTCCCTTTCTCTATTCCCTTTCCCTATACTCTTTCCCTATTCCCATTTCCATTCCCTTTTCCTTTACCTTTCCCTATTGCCTTACTTTATTCCCTTTCCCTATTCTCTTTTTCCTTATTGCGTTTTTCTTGTCTATTTTTCCTATTTCCTTTTATAACATCCCATAAGTTACAGCTTTAAAAAAATAGTTGGCGATTTTCCCTATATTTCAATTTTCTTCCCATTTTATCCGCCATCTTTATTTTTCCAAAAAAATTATCAAGCATCAAAATGCACGATCCAAGCACCCACAAATGTCTGTTGCAAAATGTCATTTTTTAATAATATTCCTCCATTTTAGTCGCGCCATCTTGTTTTTGATTCTATATTCGCAAATAGTGGCCCAAGAAAATCGCATAAGTCTCAAACTTTCAAAAAAAGATTGCGCATTTTTCTATATTTCAAAATTCTCTCCCCCATATTGCGTCCGCCATTTTATTTTTCCAAAAATTAACATCAGAATCAACCTTTAGCGACCTCAAAACCGCTTGTCTCCTATATTTCAAAATTTTCTCTTGTACATTGAATCCTCCATTTTATTTTTCTACAAACTATTGTAAGAATCGAATTCAGCAACCTCAAAAAAGGCTTTGAAAACAAATATCTGTTAAAATCGAAAATACAGTTGTAATCAAAGGCCTAGTCTTCAGTGGGACACTCGGTACAATGGAATCAGATATGGGCAAAATAATGTTAATATATTAAGTTGAATTTTTAAATTAGATGGATTGTAACAAATATAGACGTGTGAATTTAAGTATAATAGCCGAGTAATGTATTTCCTTGTTAGACTAGAATAATAACGAAGACATGTGGAAATAATTAGATTTCAAGCTTTCAACGTTTACAAAAAGTTGAGCTACGAAGATTTGTTAGCACATACATACGTCTGAAGCAGGAATTTCATGTTTGTGTTGAGTTTTTCTTTTAGCTTCAGCAATAATTTATCTGCTTTTTCAAGAGGAAAAAAATAAATCTCCACTCCAGTCGACCCTCAACACGATAAAAGAATCGGCGATTCAAAGAAAATCACGCAGAAGAGGCAGGCCCTCAGAAAGAACAGATTTACGCCCCGAAACTTTTTTTTTTAATATTTATTGCTCGTCGCACCGCCGGGAATTAGCGGGTTCGATTTCAGTCGATCATTATCCGAACGGGATAAAGATAGACTGTAAATTTGCTAGCGAAAAATCGTTGGGCATCGTGTGGCGCAAATGGTGGTCGGTTTTGCCGAGCGGTGACCGTAATGTTAGCCGTTGAATATTCATCGAAATGTTGGAGAGGCGGTGATGAACGCGGTCGAAAGTAAATGGTTTAAATATGCTATTTTTAGCGTAGGATCTGGCAACAGATTTTAGCGTGTGAAAGGGCTAATGAAGATGCCACAAATGTAAACTAGTGCTGGCTTGAACTGGCGTTGGAGTAAATATTATATGTAACTGTCATTCATAGGTTGTTTGTTGGAATTTTCACTACTTGAAAAATGGAATTGAATTATGTAGTTTAGATTCTTTGGTTAAATATTTTAATATATAATAATATTACCGTAAGATCGACTTTCCGCGGAATCACGTCAGTATTTACATCTATTATTCCGAATGAAGTTAGCTAATCAAACTAGCATTGAGATTCTTATTAAGATGCATATACAACTTAATATACACCCTTGTCAGTGTGCATCAAAATTGCGCCTAAGTAATGCGTGCATTCAAATAACTCAAAAATAAAGTAATAAACATTTTTCAATACACTATATTTCTGATTACAAATACAACCAGATTTAATTAAAGATACAAAAGGTTTAAACAATATATGTACATGTAAACATAAAGGTTTTAATTAATAAAAAACAATTATTTCATATCTAACACAAGTTCGCTTTTACTTCGTATCTCATCTAACATTCAAACTCAATTTAACTAAACTATCTAATACGTTATGCTCTTCGAATCCTTAGCGTAAACACAAACGTCTGGCTGTTTGTGTTAGTGATATTCAATACCGCTGTTGAATGATTTGTGCAGAAGGGCTGTACAGTAAACCTGGAGTAATTGCACGTGCAGCTAACTCGATTTATGTCATATCGTAACTTATATCAGACATTCTTCATAATTTACACAAGATACTAAATGGGCAATAATGGATAGATACTTTTCACAGTCATAGGTTAATCTACAACAAAAATATGATACTAAACAAGAATTTGAAAAAATATTCTGAATTGATCCATAAGGTATACATACAAAAAAAACTAGTGTGTGTACTTCTACCGTACCTAGTCAAACTACTACAGTCAAACGATGATATTCGATACCGCTAATGAATGATTTGTGCACAAGGGATATACAATAGACCTCAGGGGTAATTACAGTGTAGCTAACTCTAAGAATAACGACAGAGACACCAAAATGTTAACACGGCTATCCTGCAACGTTGCGCGGCTTCGCGCCATCCTCTTCATTCTAAGACATAGGAGGAGATTGAGAGAAAAAGTCCACCATTAATACAGACCATTTAAATGCACCCCCCTTTCGCAACAACTTGGTTATCGGAGCTGTTTGTATTGAAAACTGTAAATCTGTAAATCATCTAAAATATCCTGCAAGTCCCATAAATTGTCTAATGCTCTTAATGTCTGTTGGAGGTGATGTAATCTATGAGAGCTTGTATTTTTCGCGGGCTGGGTTTAACTGCTACATTCCCCACTATGGATTCCAGATATTCTACTTCTTTAGCAAAGAAGGTATACTTGTCTCTATTCAGGAAGAATCTCCCAGTAGAAAGTGCTTGTAATATCTACTCCAGAGAAGCAAAACTTGTTCAATGGTTTCTGACGGAATCATTACATCATCTAAGTGTACTTTAATGTTCCTAATACCTTATTAATTGCTCTTTGGTAGCATGATGGTGCATTGGTAAAATCAAAAGGCATGTGGTTTCACTTCTATTGGCCATCTGGTGTTATAAATGCCGTATACTCCTTGGAAGCTTCTTCAATTTCTATTTGATAAAAACGGGCTTTCATGTCCAATGTTGTGAAATACACAGCCTTGCCTAATGCGTCTACTTGATTACGCAAATTAGAGACCTGTCTAACAGCCTTTTTGATAATTTCACAGTAGTCCACATACAACCGTACTCAACTCAACTCAATTGAACTAAACTATATAATATGTTATACTCTTCGAATCCTTAGTGTAAACACAAACAGCCAAACGGTGATATTCGACACCGCTCTCGAATGATTTGTGCAGAAGGGCTGTACAGTAAACCTCGGGAGTAATTGCAGTGCAGCTAACTCCAAGAATAACGACAGAGGCACAAAAATGTTAACATACATATATTGAAAAAATACACATTTATGTCATATCATAACTTATATCAGACATTCTTCATAATTTATACAAGATACTAAATGGGCAATAATACGAGTAGATAGATGCTTTTCACAGTCATAGGATAATCTACAGTAAAAATATAACTCAAAACAAGAATTTGAGAAAATGTTCTGAATTGATCCATAACATATACCAACAAAAAAAAAATAGTGTGTGTACTTCTACCGGTTTGTTGTGCAGTTTGTCGTAACAACTTCCCAGGACTCTGATCCAAACGAATACGTATGTTAGTTGTTTTCAGTGGAAGCTGAAGGTAGAATAGTTGATTCTCCCTCAGAAACACTTTCGATTTCTCTAAGGTAATGAACAATCCGATTAATACGTAGAAGGATAGTTTCATTATCAACTTGTACCTTGGCAAATTTATTTATAAATTCTTCTAAAGCATTGCTGAGTATCTTCAGTGCCCATCATCACCTCGTTATGGCGTTAGTCCAATATCTGTACTACGACAGAGAAACTACACTTTACTCGATTTCTGGATTGCGAAGCAGACACTGAGGTTGCATATATTTCTGGATTATAATGAAAGAACTGGTGTTGTATCCATTTCTAGATTATGATATAAAAACTAGGAGATAACCCAGATATTAAAGTTGGTTCGATTCTCGGATCAAGACGCAGTAACTTGAGTAAATCCAATTTCTGTGCTATGACAAATACACTATAAATAACTCGATACTTGGATTACGATGCAAAAACTAGAGTTGTATCAATTTCTAGATTATAATGCAAAAACTGAGATAGCTTCAATTTCTGGATTATGATATGAAAACTGGGAGACTACAAAAAAATTGAGATTGGTTTGATTCCTAGGCCAGGACATGGAAACTGAGGTTAGTCCAATTTCTGTGCTACAACAAAGAAGCTACAAATTACTTGACGCACCCTACTGCAGTTCATAAACTGTAACTATACAACGTGTGTATAAATTGTCGCAAAAGCTACACGTAGCGACATACTTCGTTCGTTTCTGAATCGAAAATCTAAATGGTAAAATATAGTACTATGCTTCATAAGTCTTCACGAGGTTCTTGAAGTTCGGTTTTTTAGTTCCTTAATAAGCGTTTGTGTTCGTTATTTGTCGGTATAGATAGCTGCAATTTTGAATTTAGACGATTTCTTATTCCTGTTTTTTCGTAAACAGTTTCTTTTTGATTTTAGAGCCTGATTTCAACATTTCTTCAAAAGCATCCTCTCATGAAAAACACATTTGGCAACATTGTACGTCAATGACTTTGTATTCTAATTTGATTTCAATCAAAACCATTACTGTCAAATTTTGACATTAATCTGAAGTGTTCAATTTTATGCCAGCTCTGCCTCTTTTCGTGATTACTCGTATTCTCTGATTAGTTTTTCTGTTTCAGTGTTTTTATCGTTCTCGTATTATTGTTTTGTTTATTTACAATGGTTTTTACATTTAATGAATATGCCGATATGTATATGGTATACGGTTTATGTAATGGAAATGCTAACATGGCAGAACAGGAATATCGGGTACGTTTTCCAAACCGGAGATATCCTACTGGAAAACGTATTTCGACGGCTGGATAAACGTCTACGTGAAACTGGTTCGTTTAAGAAAAGAAATGCCAACGCTGGTCGACCTAGACAACGGCGTACATTACAACTGGAAGAGGAAATTCTAGACTCAGTACATGAAGATCCCTCCGTCAGTACTCGACAGTTGGCGTCCACATTCAATATCCGCAGTAATAAAACCGTTCATTTGGTTCTACGTGAAAACCTTCTTTGTCCATACCATATAACTAAAGTGCAGCCGCTCTATGAAAACGATAACATACACCGTTTAAACTTTTGTCATAGTATCTTAAATAGGATTCAAGAAGATGGCGACTTTTTAAGAGGTGTTCTTTGGACCGACGAGTCTATGTTTACCAGAGATGGTGTACTCAATACCCATAATTTTCACCATTGGGCAGATGAAAATCCTCATGCGTTTCGGGAATACGGTCATCAAAGAAAGTTTTCAGTTAATATTTGGCTGGGTATAATAAATCACCGTGTCGTTGGGTCAATCTATCTGCCAAATCGACTTGATGCCAACGGGTATTTAAATGTATTAGAACAAGTTATTGACGAGATGCCATTGAATATACGCCGTAACATGTTTTACATGCATGATGGAGCTCCGGCACATTTTTCTCGTAATGTGAGAGAGTAGTTGGATGAACACTTCCCTAACAGGTGGATTGGTCGCGATGGACCTGCAAGGTCTCCTGACCTAAACCCTTTAGACTTTTTTGTTTGGGGTTTCATAAAGGTGAAAGTTTACGCAACACCTCCACAAGACGCTGACGAAGTTATAGGACGAATTAACGCGACAGTATTAGAAATTACACCTGAAAGGCTTGAACAAGTAATACAGACAATACCTCGTAGATTGCAAATGTGTTTACAAACAGACGGATATCAATTTGAACATATGCGTAGGTAATAGTCTCGCTAATTTATTACAAGAGATGCGTTCGAAAAATCAAAACTACTAATTTTGTTTTAATAAAGCTTTCTTATTGCTTTTCCCTATGTATCATTTGTGTTATCCAATTTGTCAATTGTAATTCTGGTCTGTCAATTTTGACAAGTATTGTAACTACCATTACGGTAGTATGCGGCTATAGTGTTGCCATATGTATGTTACTTTCAAGTGGCTCCTGAAGACGCATGAAGCATAGTACCATATTTTACGATTTAGATTTTAGATTCAGAAACGAAAGGAAGAATGTCGCTGCGTATAGCTTTTGCGACAATTTATACACACGTTATATAAGTGGATTAGAGTTTCAAATGTTAGATAGATGTATCATTTCACGACCACCATTCAATCATCGCTTTTGTATGAGTAAATCGCACATCGAGCCTCCTTTTTCAATTAATAATAATGACTTACAGCAGTTTTTTTGCTATATTATCATCCTACTAGTACCAAAAATCGTCGCCTATCAAAAAAGCATCTGTTGGATTGCGAGTTCTAATTCCAGGTCCTCGTCAGTGGGAGATGATTGACGATCCAATAATATTTTTCGTTGTAAGATCTTCCCTAGAAAACGGACAGGCAAACAGCGCACGGTGAGCAGATGAGAAGTTTGACATTGCCAAGAGGAGACGGCAATTTTTCAGTAAATCTTCTTATCGGTTCTAATAGTCGTTTTATCTTCGGACGATTTAATATTAGCGCCGGCTCCTGATTGTAGCCTTCAGACGTTGCTCTTTCAGAGCTGCTCCGGTTATGAATCGGGAAGATTTATCATTGTCATAAGCAGTCTACCGGGGCGAAGGACTAGCACCATCATTCATTATCTCAGGTAGATGGGAGAAGAAAGTTATATACAGGGTGGGTATAAAATATTGAATCAATTGAAATGGATTTTTAGTGCACTGATGGTGTATAGTACCTTAGATCTATTACTTCGTTGTTAAACTTAAAATGTCACCTATTTTATGTATTGATTTCATTTCATTTCATTCAAGTTAGGGTGGGCACTTGATGTCCGGGCACTTGAGCTTAGTACTCATTGTACCATCCCTATTGATTCTCTTATTTCTACTCGAGCAGCTTGGTGTTCTCTATAAAGCCCAGTATCTTGCCCAGTGGAAACTTGAGGACCTTCGAGGGCTCCAATAGATCTCTCCCGAAATATTTCTGCCTGAGTACCTTCAGTTCCTCACATGTGCAGATTACATGTAAACTCGTTTCCTTCCTGTAGTTCGCATCTTCTACACCACGGTTCGCTTACACGGCCTGTGTTGTATAGATACTTTTTCAGAGGGCAGTGTCCAGTTACCAACCCAGTAATGGTTTTAACTTCTTTCTTACTGCGCTTGAGTAGGTTATCAGAGAAACTAACATCCCCATCCCCTATCAGCGTTTTGGTATGGAGTTGACCTTCAGTCGACCTCCATTTCTTCTTACTTCATGTATTTTGTGCAATATTTTGTTATAGCTTTTAAACATGTCTGCTAGCCTGCTTGCTTGTCTGCCACCTGATTTCCTTTCATGCCGGAGTGGGTGACAACTCAGATCAATATTAATTTCCTTTGGGTGTCCATCTCATTTAGATAGCTGATGCACTCCCAAACCAGCTGAAAGTTAACACTTGCTGAACTGATCGCTTAAGTATTACCCGGCTGTCAGAATATTTAGCGACGCTTTTATAGAATAGAATAGAATAGAATAGAATAGAATAGAATAGAACTTTATTTAGCAATAGCTAATATTAGTACATGTAATTTACATTAATATTTATCTATAACATACTTAATAACTAATCTCTTAAATGTATTTAGATTTTCACTATCTTTTATAAAGCCTGGTAACTCATTGTATAATGCGATACCACCAACAAAAATACTATTAGTTGTTTTTTCCCTATTTGTTGTATGAAAAAGTTGTTAGTATTCCTCGTATAATGGTTGTGAATTTCACCAACATATTGTATCCTATTTCCTAAATACTCGGGTACACTACCCAACTTAATTTTATGAATAAAAATTAATGTCCTATAAGTTACTAGCTGGTTAACATTCATGATATTTAACGTATTCAACATAGTGTTTATTGGCGTATATCGGTACATTTCAAAATTACCCGCATCGCTCTGTTTTGGACTTTTTGTAGTTGTTGTAATTCACCTTATATCAGTACCACAAAACAGTTGAACAAATTGTAGGTGTGGAACAATCAATGCCTTATATAATCTATGCATAATATATACCGACATTTGTCTTCCTATTCTATAGAGTAAATTAATTTTTTTAGTCATTTTGTTAATGATTAACCTCAGCCTGAGTCTTCTCGAGTTTCTTTCCATCCACTCCACGGCTCATACGCCATAGTCAGTTTTAAAACCGCCTGGACTTCAGTTCTTGTGGAGTGCCTTTCCCCTAGTCCTTCTTATCCAGTATCATAAGTTAATACTTTCCATCTAGGTTAAATTTCTAAACCATTGCATTGCTTGTGGCAGTATATCTATTAGTTTTTGATGATGAATCGTGTGATTTGCTTATCGGAGCTTGTGCATAAATCTGTACTAAGTTCTTGTAAATAAATATGCAGCGATGGCAGATTTACAATTGCTACCAGTGTGACGGTAGAAGTGCATATCACTGCCCCCGTGGCGCATAGATAAGCCGGCCTTTGTATAGTACTTAGTATTTACCACCATACTATTGTTCCTAATGGTGCTATTTTTCTTTATGGAGATTTTTGAATATTTTTGATTCAGTGGAGGAGGAATCTTCATTCACCGCTACACTCGTATGTATCGGTGTGTGAGATTCTAATCGGTAAGATGCAATAATCAGACTACCCACTAAACCTCCCTTTCTTCGCCACGGTAACAGCAGTACCTGGAACCATCTGTATGGGTATCTACATTAAGCACGTCTGATACCTTTAACTACCGACCTGGCTGTCTCTGGCATCCCTCGGTGTCTTTCTCCTTCATGGTGAACATGATGAAGGAGATGACATTACTCCAGTTCTGTCCCGATCTTACCATAGTCGATATCAGATTCCAACAGCTGAACCCCAAACTGATGCACCATATAGTAATATAGAATCTGTCACACCAGTCAACATTCGCCTCTTTATGCTTCCTGGGCCACCGACATTTGGCAATGGCTTTAATTAATCTTGTATGTACTAACAGAGTCATCTTGCGGCTAAGGTTCCAACTTCCTCCAAACAACTCCTGCACCTCTCCAAGACAATAGTAGCTTTGCTAGCTGCTTCCTGGATATGTGAGTTCCATGTAAGCCTTTCATCAAACCACATCCCAAGGTGTTTCGTCTCTTGTGGTATGTGAAGTGCTTTCACCTCTAATACTAGTGGCTTATTAGCATTCCTGTTTGTGAGCGTGGCAACTTGTGTTTTATAAGCATTGACTGATATTCGCTATTGTTTGCACCAATTGTTGATCGTATTTGGAACGATCTACATTGAAAATCATCCTCTAACGATTATTGTGAGGTTGTCCGCACACTCCAGCAGGTAGCGAAAGCCCTTTCTAGCCTGTTTCCGAATTAAGTTATCCCCTAGGGTAGCCCACAATAAAAAAGACAGGGCTCTGTCTTGCTTCTCGCCTTCATTCCCCTGCTAGCCTACATAGAATATTTTTCTCCAGGTTAGCTTTTATCCACTGTAGAAGCTTGGTTGTAACTCCTTTTCTCCATAAAGGCTGGATAATTGTATTTCTAGTAGCATTCATTATTGAATGTCCCCTCAACATCCAGGAAAGTTGTTATGGCTATCTCTTTGTATTCTATCGTCTTGGCCTACGTATTCTCTTTATTGACAGACATACAGCCTACACTAAGTGGTTGCTCTCTAAGCACTGTATCTCTCATGTACCTATCCACCAATTTTTCAAGTATTTTGAATAAAAGGAAGGATTGGCTTTATAAGACTAGGCGTTCAATAATTCCCCAATGCTCTCTTCAGGAGTGCTTCTGTAGGTTTCATTATTTCTTCTAATGAAGCCCAAGGTCGCACTACGACATCCTTGGCTAAATGTTTATGGATTCGTAAACATGAGGGAGTTTTATGCAATTCTTTGCAGAACTTTCATGTCTTTCTGTTGAGTCAAAGTCAAGTCAAAATATCACAGAAATATATAGTGTATTGTATTTTGCGTAGCAACAATGAAGACTTAGACCTTCATTGTCTAAAAAAGGCTTTTGTAAAAACAAAAAACAATAGTCGATAAGATTTTCGATTCAATGCCGTAAGCGGAAACATTTACCGTAACATAAAGAGAATATTATGAATTTTATGTTCGCATGCGAGAACTGATGACATCGGAACATTTATATAGCAATATCAGTGCTCAGTTACGGTATCGATTCTACTTAACGCCCCATAACGTTAAAACGAATCGGCAATAAGCAAATGCAAAAATTACCGATAACCGCTTTATATCCTGTTCTGGAGCGCGTTGCTTTAACTGCCTGATAGGGCGTTTTATCGCTTCCAAAAAGGCAATATGTAGATACTCCACACTATAGCCGAGTATCGCTGAAACGTCCGGAAGTACAATCACGTGCTTTGAACATTCTTGTGAGATATTGAAGAAGAATCTTATTTGAGGATGAAATAATGTTTGCGTGTTATTTTTTCCATTACTAAGGTGATTCTAACTTTCAAAGGATACAGCACAAATCTGCATGATATGGAAAAATTTTTTATTATTCATTGCAAGTGAATTTTAACTTCGCTATTTGTGATTAGAAAATAATGTTAAATGGCATGCGCACTTAGTTTCAATAATAAAGCAAGGCTATCCTTATGGATGGCAGAAAGATAAGATATGGGACTATCTCCAAAGCATGGAACAATAATGGAACAATAACTTAGTAATAAAAAGTGCAACAACCCAGAGTTATAGTAAAACATACTTCCATTCGCAAGGATCACAAGTATGGCAATTACGGAAGCAGTCATTGGCTTTATAGGCTCGTCTGGACCTAAGATCCTTGCACATTATTGTGGGAAGGGAGGCCAAACTAAAAGCATTTCGGTTATCAATCGCCACATACGCATGTCTGTGTGGTCAACAAGGTGCTGAAATAGGTGTTAGTTTCGACTGTTTGCTGGGAATGCCTTCAGATATGATGTGTACTCGACCAATGATCGATGCATACTTCATTAATTCCTTTCGAAATAGAGAGAAATGGAGATGTAACGTGAAAACATTGATGCTGATACTCGCTGATTTACGGACGCACAGTGGCTCCAAATCCCGAAGAGTTGGCCAAAAGTCGAAAAAAAAAGGTTCCTATGTAGAAACTTTTAACTATCGGAATAGCTGTAGAATTACATATAGTATGTATTACCAACATTGGAGCAAACCATGCATTCACACCTGCTTGTAAATTCATAGTAATTATCAGATAATACACTGCTGATTTTCGATTAGAACGCTTTCAATTCGCAATGAATCGAAGCGCCAATTTTGGACCAGAATAAATGAACCGCAGTGACCTCTATTATTGTGTTTGGAAAGGACTACAGCGCTTAGGTATTAAATCCATCGTTACCTGAACAACAATCCTCTGTTGTTACGTTGCCGGGTATTGACGTGTCAACTGGAATTTAATACGAGCAAGTTAACCAAGCTATTGTATAGCTCGGGTATTTTCGACGTCTGGATATATGCTGCGCCCTGGAACTTGTGGCTTTAACCGGAAGTTAAGTAATAATAAGGCCTTTGTGTGCGATGGCGTGTAAGAGGTCGTGGCACGATTATCCTCGACCAACACCGGGAAGATTAAATAATAAAGGACGTATTCGAAATTTAGGATATCTAGGGGATATACAGAGATATCCAAATAAATAAACTTCGGATAAGAATCAATACAATACAATGACTTACAACGTTAAACAACAAAATATTAAAAAGAAATAAAAAAGGACTCTTTTATTATTTTAGTTTTACTGTTGTATCGAACTAAGGATATACAGGTATAGAATAGCATCATTTTGAATGCGCATTTCCATACAAAATCAGCTATACGTTGCCAAATCGTACTGATCATAAGGGAATTGTACGACCCACTTCCTCCCTTCCCATCGGTCGACGTTGAGCCACACCTGGCCTCGGCATTCACAAGCCCGCCCTCACGGAGTAAGCATTTCAGAGTTGCTGCTTGGAACACTTTTACCTATAATAATTGCACGTCATTCATATTACATGCTATAATGCATTTTTTTAAAATATTTATAATATACAGAACTAGCTCGATACAACAGTAAAACTAAAATCGATATAATTATACATAAGTATATGGTGTTTCACTTAAAATAAAAAAGTTAACATTATTTCCGGGTAAACCGAAAGTCTGATTCTGATGTAAATATACTTTTCGATTCCCTGTTTTGCATTTAATTAAACGTGGAAAGTCTAATTAAAACAAAGGTAGCCATATTCGAATGGATAAACAAAACTAAAAGCTGTACCAACATTACGAAACATAGAAATACCGATAATTTTGCGTTATGTATACAAAAATTATAATTCTACAACAATGTATAAAACTTTTATCCCTATGTGTTATCGTTTAAGAGTTATCTAGGAATTTGCTCTTGGTGAAACACCTTGTATACAGGGTCGCTAAAAAGAATGGATACAGTTACATATTTTCAGAACGGTTTAGTAGAGCTCGTTGAAATTTGGCATACAGTTAGAAGTGCTTAAATTCTATCATCTGAGATTTATTTCAATTTTCTACCATCATTTATTTTTAAAATACAAGGCTAACTTGATTTTTTTTTAAATGGCATGGGTGGTGAAATTTTATATTTTTAAAAAGAGCATTTTTTTTCTGAATTCAGTAATGTAACACATGCCCACCTTTATTTTTATTAAAAGGCAAAAAAAAAATTAAATTCAAAAATTTAATTCTGGAAAAGTAAAACTAAGTTAGCTTTGAAAATGCTGTTATTGACGATGTGTCACTTGCATATTCGTCAAAAATTAAACTTGTGTGCAATAATTTGTTTAACAATGGTACGTTTAAGCGAAACTGAGCGTATAGAAATTCTCAGATGGTTGTTATGGCGACAGAAAACGAAGTTGTGCTCAAGTAGTGACTCTTTTTAATGAAATTCATCCAAACCGGGAAGCGATCTCCAGGACGACGGTTTCAAAAACCTTACAAAGATTTCAAGAAACTGGTAGCGTTAAAGACCGTGCAAGACCTGGGCGACCTCGAATTATTACCAACGAAGAAAATTCTTTGAATGTTATGTTGGATGTGGTAGAAGATCCAAAAAAAGTCAGTACACCAGTTGGCGTTGAACCACAACATGTGTAGAGGATCCATACAAAAAATAACGAAACGCGAAAATAATCCTTATAAAATTCACTTGCTACAAGAATTAAGTGACGACGATTTTGACCGCAGAACCGAATTTTGCGAAACTATGATGCACAGAACACATCAGGATGGTAACTTTCTTAATCGAGTCCTCTTCTCTGATGAGTCAACTTTTTGTCTAAATGGATATGTTAACCGCCATAACTGTCGATATTGGTCTGACAGAAATTCGCATTGGATGGAGCAGGTTCATACGCAGCATCGACAGAAAATTAATGTTTGGTGTGGCATTATTGGTCGGAATATCGTAAGTCCTTTTTTCATTAACGGCAATTTAACGTCTGAAAGATATTTGCAACTTTTACAACAACATATTGTTCCACGACTTAGGGAAATATTTCCAAACCACGGCAATCGAAATTGTATACCAACAGAAACCATATGATTTCAACAAGACGGAGCACCGCCGCATTTTGGTCGTCAAGTGCGCGAATATTTGGATGAAACATTTCCGATAGATGATAGGGCGAAGGAGGGCTATTGAATGGCCAGCTAGGTCTCCTGATCTGACCCACTTGATTTTCCTTGGGTCATGTAAAATCGAGTGTATGTCAACAGACCATTACAAATCGAAGACCTACAAGAACGTATAAGAAACGAATTTGCCAGTATTTCTCCAAATATTTTGATTGATTCTTTGTAAAATTTGCTCAACGTGTTCATTATTGCCAGGAGTAAATGGAAATATTTCGAACATTTTTTAACATAAGAATTATTTAATTCTTGTTTGAGCTTCTTTTATTAAAATCTGTTCTGTTTCAGTTAAATGTGTTTTTTTACAATTATTATAACTATTATTATTTATTTTTTGGTCAAAGTTTACGCAGCAAAGAAGTAACGATAGATAAAGACAACATTTCCAAGGCTAACAAAATTTTTCATTTTTCAAAATTTTACTAGTTCGAAATTTTTTTTTAAAGTTTCGATTAAAATAAGATATGGATGTGTTACATCACAGAACGCAGAAAAAAAATTCTCTTTTCAAAAATATTAAATTTGACCCTTCGTGCCATTTAAAAAAAATCAAGTTAGCCTTGTATCCCCAGAACAAATGAAGATAGAAATTTGAAAAACATCTTAGACGATAGAATTTGAATACTTTTAACCATGCGCCAAATTTCAACAAGTTTTGTTGAATAGTTTTCATAATATTTAACAGTATCCATACTTTTTAGCGAGCCTGTATAAAAGTACTATAGTAAATAGAGCGATTATAACAAATTTGTTTTAATATACCCACATAGACATTTAAAGCCAAGCCATGTTTGCGGAGCTTTTGAAACCTAACTCAAACCTCCATTCAACTTATTCTCTGAAAAACATATTTCCATTTGTAAAAAAGAAAATAAATAAATAAAAGCAACAAGACAACTCGATTCTTCAGTGTGTCTGCATCTGTAACGAGATACCCAGCACCTACGTTGACTTGAAGGGAAGCGACTTCAACTCTTACACATGTTCCATGTCACTGACGTTCGCGAGATTATTTGTACATCCCCAGTTCAAGTCTTATCTCTCGACTCGCAATTGAGGCTGGGCTATTATATCTCCTGGAATCGAAATCCGACCTATGAAATATGTATTCCAACTTACTACCTACGCGATGTTATATTTCGTGTGCGTGAAACATGTGTCGTTTTGAATAATGTAATAGAGTTACCCGACGTGTGTTAACAAGAGGGGTTTAAATATTCAAACTGTTAAGATTTCCCCAAATATGTATTCACTAATACTAAATCGATTTGGACTTTTAAAAATGCATTCTCGTCTTGCGTTGCACACTGAGAAAAAAATATAATAATCATAAATAAAAATACAATTATCGTAAGTAAAAAGTTCAGCTGGATAGGGGACAAAAGCACAGATTACTTAGCACTAGTAAAAAAAGAGATCCTAAACACTGATACTAACAAGAAGCAATCTAAGTTACTTACGGTCTGCTTCATACCGGTAACTTATGAAGTTACTTATGATAATTAAACTGAAGTAGTTAAGCCACAGAATATATGTAGTTGTAGTAAGCAAAGAATTGTCCTTGTCATGCAGTAGGTGTATTGCTGTGAGTGAACTATTCTATAATGGCTATCACACCTTCATTATTAACCTCAATTAATACAAGCTATTTGGATTACTTGTGATAAGGAAACAGTATCATTAATGCACGTTCACTAAATACCTGATATATAAAGTAATGGTTTGCTATAAATATACAATATACTTACCTTAAATTTTGTTCACTATAGTAGGTGTAGGAAACGAGGAAGTTTAGTGAATATTTATTAAATAGCATACTGTGTACTCTGTGTGAATAACTGATAAAGTACAAAAAAAAGTTCCACAATTCTTCGAATATTTATGCAACCCCAACTATAAGAACTGCGTACCGAGCAATGCGTAATTCAAAATTGTTTGCAAATATTTTTAATTACTATTCAATGTGCTGTAGCTTCGATTGCATTAATAATTGAAGATTAAATTCGCATTTATTTTGCTAAAGATGGTACATGATACTTATTAATTAAGAAAAAAAAAGCAGTATTATTAGTAATAGTTTTATTTTGTATAGGACAAACACAGTGACTACCTGATATGAATGAAAGATATTGGTTTCACTTTAACAACAGTTTTCTTTTTTAACAATTTACAACGTAATGACTCATAAAATATATTCCTTAATAATGAAAAAATGAACAAAGCAATAATAAAGGATGAGGTAAATGGGGGCCCCCTTGAAGCGTTATTTAGTTATTGAAATTATTGAAATCTAAACAAAGGACAAAGAGAAATATGGCTTTGAAGTTACAACTAATAACAAACAAAGAAATAATATACCTAGGCGGTAAACTTGCGGTTTCTGTTTGTTCTTTGCACTGGGCGTTGTCTCGGCGAGTTGATCCTCTGTCGGCGTGCGTGGCAGTTATGTTCGGTGATCGCCTCGAAAACGGCTACCTCGTCGGGGTATCCCTAACTGCAGGTGGCACTTGGACTATCACTCACTTAGCGACGGTATCCACACTTTAACTTCACCAATGGGCGCAGATATCATCACAATGATGGGGAATTCAAATATCCCACCACGTGGTTTAAAACTGCAATCTTGAAACATCCGATTGCTTATAGGCTCGGTGCTTCTTCTTTCGCTGGGATTCTCTATACGGATGGGGCCTTGAGTAACCCACCGGTATTTTTAATATATCTGCGTTCCAACTGGCCTACAATGGCCGTACTCCTTGGCCACCCTTTTTCGACGACCTTTTCCCACGTCTGTAACTCATACTTGACGCTAACCCGCGCCTGTGCGTGTAGTCGTCTCGGGGACTATTTCATTACTCCGCCGCATTAGCCAATCAGGAATAGTAAAACAATCACGAGGTGGCAGCAAAACTCAAATAATCATAGTTGTGGCAAGTTGTTACCTATTTAAGATAATACATGAGTTTAATAGCGATCAGCATTGTTGTTACTTCTATTGAGCATGTGCTGTAGTTAGATACAGTACCAGTAGTCATAAGTAATACGTTACTTACCACAAATTTGTCAGGTACGCTGTGTAATAGCCGTTAATAAAAGCACTATTTACAGTAACAACTTGCATTCAGGAAACTGGGTTTAATTGCAGGTATTAATTAACGAGAATAGTTCCAAGTAAAACTTTATCTATTGTAAATAATTTTTTATCAAGTAAACACCTTACTTAGCCCATTTTTCTCAGTGCACTTGTAAAAACCAATACCATTAACCAAAATTGTAATAAAATTATTCCTGAAGATATAATTAATCAAAAGCTTCTACCGTCGAATTTATTATCTGAATTGGTTCCGATTTTATTCGGCCAAACACGACCATCTTGATTAGTGGCTGGCGAACCTCTTGGCGATAACACCTAAACCTCTGATAAACGTTCGATAGTACTGCCGGCGCTGAAGCAAGAACGAGAACTCGGCAGGCAAGATTCCGAATGTTTCCGAGTTAGGTATAGGTAATCTTTGAAATAGACATGAAATACGGCCGCAATTCCAACCCTTGGCTTGTCCTAAAGGAAAGATCGTTGTCTGCTGTGGATGGTACTTTATATAATAGTGACCCTGCTATCCTATTAAGAAATTTGAAAATTCGCCGTGAGAAATTTTTAGGAGATAATATACAGGTGTCCCATAGAGTTGGGTTATTAGATTTTTTTTTTTAATTTCCAGTAGAAATTTGATTTTGAAACTTGCAACGTAGTCATGGCTGACTGTGATCTATTTACAGATAATATTTTCAACTTTATAGCTCTTTAGGTATGCAGGGTGTTGATGGTGTTATTGGTCTAATGAATTTATGGAGTCATTTGCAACTAGTTTATCTCAGGGTTCCCTACCCCTAAACTCAACCATTTTTGAGATATTTGCAATTTTGTTGAAATTTCTACGTTTGCGCTCTTTCAAATAAAATTAAATAATTCATGAGGTATCATATATTTAGTGGTTCTAATAATGTCGATGTAAGCACAAGGACGTAGGTATAAGGTGTAAATAGAAATAATAGAAACCGAATTATATACAGGGTGTTCAAAAACGCATCTCTAATAAGAATTCCTTTAAACCAATAAAACTTTTTCTTCTTTCAAATGGAACATGGTACTTTTTACTACAGCATTGAATGCAGCGTAAAATTCTACATCAATTAATATTAGGGTTAACTTTAATACAAATCAGTAATCAGCAAATAACTCGGTAAATGCATTAGACTGATAAAAATTACGCCATTCCATTTAAAATAAGATTTCAACATCCTGTGTACCAAAAGTGCTATAAAATTAAAAATATTTTCCTTAAATTGATCACAGTACCCATGATTGTACTGCAAATTTCAAAATAAAATCCCTACTAGAAGTTCAAAAAAAAAAAAGAATGACCCAGTTTGATGTGAGACTTTGTATAAGATACTCTTCTACTTCTTACAGAGTATCTTACTCTGTAAGAAGTCGTGATGAATTTACAACCACTTTTCGGTAAAAATACATGACCTAGTATTTAATGTTATATAATTACACAACAGGTTATGCATTTTTATCTAAGATAGGACGACTTTTTACAGTATATGTAAAGTAAAGTACAGCTTAAGATCTAATAAGGAGACCCCGCCAAATGTTAACCTCAGATTTGATTCCCATTTTGTCAGTTCATGGGCCTTGGGTACTTTTGTAAAATATTCACCATAGATGGACAGACGCTAATTTCTTAAAGTCCGACATAGTTATGTTAATTAATATGATCTTTGGATTCTAGTTTTGTAATGGATTATATGCTTACATGTTAGATACTAATAATAATAATATGTTTTATTTGTGAAAAACACAAAGTGTATATAAAACGTCATATGAAACAAAAGGAAAAACAAAGCATACCAACAAAAATATATGATTCTAACCTACATGTTACCCCAAATCATCACCACATAATAACTAAAGTGCAGAATTAACGTGAAAGAACTATAAACGTAACATTTACTATGTTTGCAAAAATTCCGTAATAGAGTAGAAGGTACGCTGGAGGAGATAGGCTTTAACTTCATACCTAAAAGTTCTAAAGCAAGTAATGTCTTTTTAAATGGCAGGCAACTTATTAAAAATCTTTAACCCCAGATTACATACGCCAGTGCTTGTTACATGAAGAGTACATGTTGGAGCGTGAAGATGATCCTTTATTCGGATATAGTGTTGATGTACATTATGATTGTACAGATATTGTTCTTTATTCAAAATACTGCTGTGAACTGATGGTCCATGCATATAAGTAAAGAGAAATTAAAAATGACAAAATCAATTTAGCTAGCTCAGCAAAAATGAATTTAAAAGGGCGCCAGAGATTCTTAAATCTCAGAGAAACTTTTTTTTTTTTTAAGTAATAGTGGGCGGTTGCAAAAATGACTTTCATCAAAATTCCCAAAAATTGAAATGGCAGATTCAAAAATAAAAGAACTAGTGATTTTTAAAATGATATTTACAATCATTAAATTTATTTTAAAAAAAAAGAAAAAAAAAACATTTGATACAATTAACAGGATAAAAACCTTGAATATAAGATTCTGGCATAAAACAAACCTGCATAAGATTCTACAATTTAAAAAGGACAATGCAAATCCTTTAGCAAATAAAATGGTGAATTTGTTCTAGAAGGACTTTCAATACCACAAAAAAAATCCACGTGGTTTTAAAAATTCAAGGCAAACTAAAATTTAATTCAAATGACGTAAAGAAACAAGCAAAATTAACAATGAAATACAAAACAAGCTCTCAGCTTCACTTCACCTACCCCGAGGTGATAAAATAAAATTAAATATGACTACAAAAAAAAACGGAAAATTTAAACTCTAAACGCGCTTACTTCTAAAACGAATATAATTAAAAAGCCTTACATGTATGTGCACACCTATCTAATACAATTTAACTAAAGAATTACAAGATAGACGATTTTAAAAACAAACAACGAACTACATCTTAAACTGAAAAAGGATTACCATTAACGGTAACCAAAAACTAAACACAACAATACGCGGGCTCGTCTATCTGATAACTCCTTGGGCCTCTAAGGTAACATCGCATATATATGAAATTTTACATTTACGTGCGATGGACGCACAGCGCAACGCAAAGAAAAAACTAGCAAATAAACTATACAATACAGGAGTACGCAAAATGTACAAATAAATGAAATTCAATATACACAACTGTCCAAATAAAATGATACTAACAATTAAAACAAAACTTGTGGAAACTCTATCATTGCTTTGACAAGGCTGATATGGAATAAATAAAAATACACATTTAAATTTCCGAAACCCGGGGTGTCAAACCATAGCAATACGTATGTTGCAGCTTCGAAAATATATAAACATGGCAAAGGAAGAATGCCTAAATCATGAAATAATGGCCTGCAAGAATCTCTATAAGAAGCACCCACTATGCTACGAATCACAGCTTTCTGGCTTATAAAAGCGTCGTAGGTTTCCAGCGATTAGCCCCACAGCAGAATGCCATACATTAGCTAAGATTGAATTTCGGCATAATAAAGTTTTATAAGGGTATTCTTAGAGAGTTGTGACCGTAAGCACCGAAATAAATATACTTTGCTTGAGATTTCTTTGGCTAGGTTCTCGCAATGGTGTTTCCAAACTAACGTTGACTGTAGGTGTATACCTAGAAATTTTGTACTTTCACATTGACGTATTATCTCATCAGCTAATACTATATCGTCGATGTCTACCACTCTCTATCTTGGGTGAAATGTCACAGCCACAGTTTTTTTTTTCTGTACTTAATGCCAGTCCACTGTAAGCGAACCAATCGTGAATCAACTGACATAAATTGTTCATCGTCAAATTAGAACCTTCTGCAAGAACAAAGATGTCGTCGGCATACATGGTGACGTAAACATTCTGCAATAAAAATGGCCATATCATTAATGTATAAGTTAAAGAGCACAGGACTAAGTACTGAACCCTGTATCACACCGGTAGTTAATGGCAAACATAATGAATGAAAGTGTCTAACTCTTCCGTTAGCATCATTAAACCGCACTCGTACGAATTGTGTATGATTCAAACCATGCAGCAATCTTGCCTCTAATACCGATGTGGCCAGATCTGTTAATATTACCAAATATCACTACAATTGATAAAATGTGAATGAAATTAGGAGATTAATTAAATAATTTAATAATTTCTAGGTGAATACTTGGTTTTAAGATATATTTGAACACAAAATCCATAAATATCAATAATTTTTATTTAATTTAGACTTTTTATAGGTACTTAACCTAACTTAGATACAACTTGTCATAAATACATAGCACAAACTGATACCAGAACAGACACACATTTATCTAAGTACAATGCAACATTGAGTGCAATAAGAGATTGGATGAGGATAAGAATCTAATTGAATTTATGATAATAAATTTAAATTTAAATATTTATAAAACAGATATTTTTGCATCTATCATTTTTTTCATACTATGTAACCAAATGATAAATGAGAATATTTCACTTCTGATAAATTCTGCTTCAAATAGTAGAAAAAGGATCGTTTAGCGATTCATCACAATCCCTCCTTCAAAGACAAAAGCGGCCATTCATCCTGCGAATCCACTGAGGCGTTAAGAAATATGCCGAAAACTTAACGAGGTCATTACTTACAGTAGCCAGAGCTTTCGCCTTTGGCGAGAGAAAGCAGATTTCCTACGGCATTAAGGAAATGCCGTGAGAGGAAGAAAAAGAGATATTCACCCTGTTAATTTATAGCATTTAGCTAAAACTGCCTGACGCTAATTCTACGTAAAATGTCGAAATACTATATAAAAATATATCATATAATCTTTTACATCTCGAAAATTAGCAAACAGTTATCAATATACTTATTTGTATTCATCATGCACTCACACATAATCAACCTGGAAGAATTATATATTTATCCCTGTGTGTAGTAATAAATAGACAAAACGCTGTCTTTCTTTCGTGGGATGCTTAAAGTTCCAACTTTAAAACATCACAAAAATTTATAAAAATTCAAAGCGGAAAATATAACCAAATTGTCCCACTCTCTAAGATTCTACAGTTTTAAAAATTCAAAGCCTCCAACTGTTTACAGATTCCAGCTTCCTTTTCTAACAATTGCAAAAGTAAAATATTCAATCGGCCGCGCAACAGTAGAAAACAAACTTGTTACTTTCGTAGCAATAACCTCGTTAGCCGTCATCGATTGAATGTATATAGTAGGCGAAGGAGAAAATTGGATTCCATTGTGAATTGGAGGCGCGTCACCTTCTGGCGCGACGAACACGTCTTCAGGCGAGATTGCATGCATTTATAACGAAATTCCAGCTTAACGGAAGGCGCAGGAAACGTCCTTGCATACCTTACCTACGCACTGTATTCGCCTGTGTTGAATACCGCTAATATTTGGTCTCACAATAGAGCTTCGGTGGAATATCGCAGTGCATACCTTGGATTCCCTAATGATTTTGACAATTGGATCGGGCGAGAAATGAAGTAATTAGCGTGGTGGCGATATTAATTAAATTGATTCCTTCGCTGCGATGACAAAATTGCTACTATTTTTAATATTTATTAATGACCTGTGTTACCTAAATTTCCGGCACGGAAAGTGACGGTCGAGTACCGTGAAAAATCTCGAGGTAAGAACTCAAAATAAAAAGACAAAAGGTGATGCACTTCAGCTTTACAAACCTTCAAATAAGTGGGTTGAGATTCGGCAATCATGCAGGGTGCCAGCCGGCTCGTCGGCGAGGGAGTGGGTTGATAGAAACACAAACCCAAGATGGATAATAAAATTTCGGCGCCACCTGATTAGGATTACTTACCCTGTCATGCCCCCTAGATAAGCAGGAATCCAAGGTGATAAATAAAATCGGGGGTAAAACGGGTTGCAAATATTTACACACAAAGAAATAAAAGAATAAGTTTACTGACAAAGCAAATATAATTTTAATGCAAAATCTTGACATATAAAAAAATAAAGGTTATTGCCAGAATGACAAATAAAAAGAAATAAAACTCAAAAAGAGCAATGTTGTTGTTGTCGATTTGACATTAAATACGGCAAAACAATTAAAAATGACAGATTGTCCTAAGATAGGACACAAATGCCGAACGCTATGGCCAACGCGAACCGCTCACATAGATTTGTACAAATAAAGTTCCTTAATTTATAAATTGATTGAAATGTTACGGTTACAAAAACTCAAAAATAAAATTAAATATTTAAATGGTGAGAAGGTGAATAAACACCCTGTATATGCTAAGCCGATATTCAATCGGATGGAGTTTGACAAGTAAATAAAAAAAAAGTAAATAAATATCCAAATTGAAGTTAAACTATTTTACAAAATTAACGTTAGGTAGCACCCTCCGATTCTAGGCACAACATATAAAATTTACTTTAATACGTTAAATACAAAAAACTAAATGATCGGGGGTGGTTTTCTATTATATTCGCGGAAAGGTTACAAATAAAAAAAAGGAAGGAGAACGTGCACTTAGCTTTTCCCCTCGATCAGCTGTTAGTGGGGCGTAGACACCCTCTCCTATTCGGACAGACAGATCGTAGCCTCTGGGCTGACTCGGCATTAACCGAAAACCAGGTTGTCCGGGTAAATTCAAGGAATGTACGGTTCTCCGTAGGACTTAAAAAGTCGTAGAAGTCCTCAGCAGCACGTAGGTGTTCAAATTCTCACATAAAACGAAGGTAAAATTCCAGAATTCAAAATTAAGGGGTGTTATAAAGACCTCTAAAAACACAGAAACCTCAAAATTAGTGATTTACAACAAAAGACAAGATCTGCTTACCGTTAAATAACGAGGTTTTACAACGAAGAGAAGAAAGACACAGATATGGCGTTGCAGACGCGTGGGTTCTCAAATTATATCTCGAATTATCGAAGTCATCTGCTGGGATAATCACAAAAATTCCACACCAAATATAAGCGAAGATACGGCCAATGAATATTTTAAGCAATCTTCCAATAAAATCCACAGAAGTGTGAAAATATCCAAAATTTCCAAAGATAGGAAGATGTACTCGTAAGAGCGCGTCTAAAACAACAACCCAGAATGGCCAGCAAACCGGAAGGAAGGAAATACGTCACACAACCAATCAGAAGACAGATAAATAAAATAAGAATTAGGACATCGAGATGCCCTCTACCGTCGAAAAGATGTAAACACAGAAAACACAGATCTGAAAGGAACACGATCGAGCGACAAAATCGATGCGTGGGAATCGATAATAGCGGCACATGCAAAACGAACAGATCTTAACCTACATAGAAATGAAACGTCAACTGTCACAACATGGGAATTGAAGGAATTTACTAAAATTGAAAGGAATTAAACAAAAATCTAAGGCCGTATTAAGTATAAGGAACTATCTGTAAGTAAATGAGACTAAAAGATATAAATTCTAGCTACACCGCACTAACATGGGAAAGAAAACACAATTTGAAAGCCAAAAATTAAACGATAATGTTTACGTTGTGAAAATACAAGACGTAGGAGCATCTCAGAAGGTAGAGTACGGAAATAGAAGAAAATAGGGTTACAAAGGCTTGTCGAAAAGACTAGCGGAGAACTAAATCGAGGTAAGCGAAGCAAAAAAACCGTGCCACCTGGCACATGTTGCCTGCCAATCACCAAGTGTCCTTTCCCTGACGATACTTCTCTTATGTGGCATGCCTGTTATCATTTGGATCTGAAAAATTTTATAAATGCTGACTTCTTCAAAATCTGCGAGTGATTTGGTGCGAATAAGATCATCCTTAATCAATTGTAATAAAACTAAATTATTACTTTATAAACATCAAATTAGTATTAATATGTTTATCAAAAACAGTCTTCTTTTGCCCTCTTCCCAAGTTAAATTCTTGGGGTTGTTGTGGATGCTGGCCTGGAGTAGGTCGGGCACGTGCAGCAGTTGTCTAGGAGCTTATCATCTCCTTGAAGAACAAAGCAAAATGACTTGTTCGATGCGTAATCTAAGATGGCGGTGGAACGGAAGCGTAAAGCAAGACTAAAATTTTTGGAGAGCAAAACGAAAGAGAATAAAATTGAATTACAAGAAAGAACAAAGGAGATGAAGCAAATATGTAGGAGAAAAAAAGACTAGCTCTCGAAAAGGAAATGAAGAACATCGCAAATAATTATAACCAAAGGCAAATAAGGAACTTCTACCAGGGAATTAAAAAGGAAACAAAAGAATACCAACCAAGAAATATATATTGTAAGAATGTAAGAAGGTGAACTACTTATAAATGAAATGGACAATATTCAAGAATGGAAAAGCTATTTTGAAAGAATGCTAAACCAAGAAAGAACAGCGGATATAGAAGAAGAAGGAGAATCAAGCCTGAGGGTGGAGGAGGAGTCAGAGGAAAAGGTGGAGGGACAAGATACAGCAAAGCCTAGTATGGAAGAAGTGAAAGAAATAATCGGCCAAATGAAGAATAATAGGAGCCCAGGCAGGAGTCACATGAATATGGAGCTGGTAAAGTATGGTGGTTTCGAATTATAATAATAATACTATTTATTTCCAAAAGCAACATATACAATTCAAGAAAACTTCGATAAAAAAAAAGAGAAAGCAATAAACAATAAAAATGCTAGATGCTATAAAACATAAACTCCATGTATAGTTTCAATAGAAACAGAAAATCCGAAGGTATTCTTATAAAATTCATCTGATGAGTAGAAAGGTTTGGGTAAAAGGAACTTCTTCAACATTCTTTTAAAAGTATACATCGGTTGTGACCTTATGGTGGATGGCAAGTCATTATAGACTTTAATACTAGTAGATACATAAAATCCTTTTATTCGTTAACGAAAGTTTGTGTATGGGCATATGAATATCATTTTTTCTGGTATAATAATTATGGGGTGTATTATTTTCTAGTATAAGTGGATCTTTATATTTATGTACAAAGATTCCCACTTGAAGAATATAAAGTGCTACCACTGGCAACAGATGAAGCTCCTTAAAGATCTCCCTACACCATGTCCGTGGCGCTGCTCCAACCATCACTCAAACAGCTCTCTTCTGAACGAGGAAATTTTTTTGAATATCTCTACTGGAACCCCACATTATAATGCCATACCTTTTATTCGTGATTCAATATCAGTTGTATTAATTAATTTTAAAATTTGCGTATTAATTACACTTTTCAAGTGCCGAAGTTCAACGATAGACTTACTTATGGCTGAAGTTATAAATTTAATATGTTGTTTCCACTTACTAATTACTAACTATTACTAACTACTGCAGGATATCACGGATTGATATATAATAGGGCAGTGCTGGAACATGGAGAAAATGCCAAAGAAAAGGATACAAGCGGTACTTTGTCCGATTTATTTAAGAAAGGAGATCGAAATGTGTGTGACAACTATAGGAGTATAGCGTTGCTGGAAACACTTTACAGAATACTAGCGACAGCAATTAAAACCCGGTTGAGGAATGCTTCTGAAAACTTAGTGGGCGAATACCAGTGTGGCTTTAGAAGTTATAGGTCAGCGATAGACCAGAAAATGACATTAAAACAACTGCAAGAAAGTCATTACAGACAAGGAATAGGCATGCAGTTGTTGTTTATAGATTTTAAACAAGCTTATGATTCCATGGATAGAGAAGAACTATTACAAGCAACGAGAGAGCTAGAGGTTAATCCAAAACTGATAGATTTAACAAAAATGACCCTAGAAAACACGAATAGCTTAGTTAAAATAAATGGCAAATATTCGAATTCCTTCAGTGTAAGATCAGACAAGAAGATTAGATTAGATTAGGATTGGGGTGGCCTATGGACCTGTTTCACCGCGACCTTTTCAGATCTATTCTGATCTCCTTTTTCCTAGAGGACGCTCTCTAATTTTGCCCTCTTAATTAGGTCTATCATCTTTGAGAGCGGCTTTTTTATGTAGCTACTAACCGTGCAGTTCTCCTCCCCCATTACTAGAAACCTTGTCCTCACCTCAAACAAGAAGACCCGCTGTCTAGTTGCTTATTCAATTTAGTTTTGGAAGTGATATTGAGGAGAAGCCATATACATCGAACAGGGCTAATATACGACAAAAACATCAATGTCTAGCATTCGCCGATGATGTAATAATTGTGACTCGAGAGAAATGAAAAAAGTAACCCAGCGATTGATAAATATAGCAAAACTAAGTACATGGAAATGAAATTTAAAAATGATAAGATACACGCTAAGGGGATACAAGTAAAAGTAGACGGGAAAATATTTTTTCTCCATCATTACAGATCGCTACGTAATGGAAGTGTAGATTAGGCCAGGATAGCAAAGGGAAACAAAAGGGTACGAATGCTACAAAGCACAAATATATCTAGAAAGCCCAAAATAATGGCAAACAAAACAGTGAATAGGCTAACAACTAAATCGTCTGGACTCAAACAGGCCTAAAGGGGCTGCTATTAAAAAAAATGAGTTACCACCAACTAAAGAGCTTTCGTTTTGCCGCCTCTCTTCCTGTAGTCAGTTTAATATTTCTTAATTTCATTGTTGGAAGTAGATACCCCATTTGGTGGATATTATTTACAATAAAAATGAAAAAAGTCCATCGTACCAACTGCAAGCAACTTAAAAATACGTACACTACTACATAACACAAAATTATTTAAAAAAAAAGCGGATATCTTGTAACGCATAAACGTTGCAAAGTATGTTAGATATTTGACATAAAATTCAGAGTAGAATTCAAAATTGAAATAAAAATACTACCTTTCCATTTTTAATAACAAAGTTGACAACTACTTCTGATATAAAGGAATATTACCGGAAGCTAAAAATATTTTAGCTAAAAATCGCTAAATCTCGCATTTATTTACTTTTCCATAAACTTTTATTGTGGCTCACACTGTATATGCGTATATATCTTATACAAAAACATTTTTTGCGATGACGCAATCATCTGGCGTTCATCAAATTTTATCTGACGTTTGTAGTGCGTCACGCAATCCGCACTACGATCCCACTGTTTGTTTTAGGATAAATGACGAATTTCGAACTCTATATTCCGATAATAAAAACATTTAATTATTAAAAATAAACACGTAGTGTTTGTATTTGAAAGGCGGATATGCACAGATGCGTAATTAAAAATGTTAAATTCGTGTAAACAAATCCCACTCTAACTGGCCCAGTTATTCGTCCGCGTGTAATGAAAATAAATCGATATCCCTGTGAAATAATAATAATAGTAGCGTATTCTATTATCTCTTTATTTTTATATGTTACGATTACAAACGGATTGGTAAGTGAACGTATTCCTTTGTGAACATGATAGTACAACCAATTTGGCATGTTAATGCAAGCTATGCGATATCCGACGACTTCCTAGCTTTTCTAATTTCTCTCAATTTAATATTGAAAGTAAATAATAACAATTTTAACTTAATGATGCTGTAAAGAAAGAGAAAAGATATACTATAGAAATATTTAAGTAAATCTTCTCAATATGTTTAGCAACAAATTCTAAATTCGAAATGTGAATCTCTTTCTTAAAATGATAATATTCAAATAATGTATATTTATAACCGTGTTTCATATAGATAACAAAAGTACTCCAAACTGTGGTACTGGAAATGCTGCAAACTTCTCCTAAACCCCTCACCACAAACTGCACTAAGCTGGACGTACGTTTCGGTAGCAAAGCTATCATCGTCAGCAGAAACACTGAACACTTGAATTCAAGTTCAAGTGTAGGAGAAGTTTGCAGCGTGTTGCATATAAACTTATATTCAAAGTACTCTCTCTTTCTCAGATAGAGAGACCTGATCGCAGAATGAGTTTGTTCAGATTAGAATCGGAAACTCCAGAGTAATTACTTCGGAGGAATTCCAGGAAAAGAGATTAGGACAATTACAGCACCAATCTAAGTAGTAATCTATAACTCATACAAGCCAGAGAAGCTAGACATCACCTGTACCTCTGGAAAGCAACCTTAAAGAAGTGAACAAAGCTATACTCGATGCATACGAATGGAATTGTCCTATTCAGCAAGGTAAAAGTGTAGCGATGCATCTTGATGGAATAGTAATCAGTCAAAGTTAAGATCCGGTACGCGAACGCTCTTTAATGAAGCCAAATGCAGCGAAGACTGGCAGTGCTACATCGAGAAGCCTTCCTCCTACAACAAAGCTGTTAGGAAGGCGAAGAGACACAGCTTGAGAAAATTCCGGGAGGATACCGCACCTTCAACACCTATCGCTTCAACACTTTACAAAGAAATGGCGAAGGTTAGATTCGATGCAGGAATAGCACTAAGAAAGCCAGACGACAGTTTCTCTGAAAGTGAAGAAGAAGGACTCTGCTGCTTTTACACGCTCCTTTCCCTGAAAATAAAGTGGATACCTTTCTGAGCAATATAAAAGACCAACTAAAGAAACTATTACAATGGCTAGACACGTATATAGCAACCAAATTCTTGAAAATAATATGCCATAAGTACCTTTCAGCCTTTTAAAGCACTGGCGGTAGATGGGTTTCTTCCAGTGTTACTTCAGAAAGGGCAGAACGAACATGATCTGGATAAGCGGGAGTAGTTTGGAGCTGGGCTATATTCCAGAAGTTAGGAGAAGAACTAAAGTCACTTTCCTCGTCATATATCCCACAAATCTATCAACCTTGCATCATTCTTTTTCAAAGAGGTGGAAAATGCTATAGATAATTATATCAGAATAGATAATTTTGAACGGGCCCCTTTTTTTAAGTTAGCGTGGGCACTTGTAGTCCAGGCACGTGAGCTAGGTCCCTATTAAATCTCTTACTTCCACTTGATCAGCTTGGTGTTCTCTATAAAGCCCAGTATCTTGCCCAGTGGGAACTTGAGAACCTTCGAGGGCTCCAATAAATCTCTCCCGAAATATTTCTGCCTGAATACCTTCAGTTCCTCACATGAGTAGATTACATGTAAACTCGTTTGCTCCTGTAGTTCACATCTTCTGCACAACAGTTCGCTTACTTGACCTATGTTGTATAGACGATTTTTTTGGGGGACAGTGTCCAGTTAATAGTTTTCACTTCTTTCTTGCTACGTGTGAGTAGGTTTTCAGAGAATTTAGAGTCTCCATTCTCCTCTTGGCGCTTTAGTATGGAGTCGACCCTCAGTCGACCTCCATTTCTTTGTACTTCCTTTATCTAACCAGGTCCAGATCTCCCTTCTTGCGGAGTCCTTAGTAATCCCATATACGGGCTCTCGACCTATGAAATGTTTTTTAGAGCCCTTCTTGACTATTACATTGCCCTTTATATCCTCATGTCCCGATACCCAAATCAGAGATACTGTGTAGTCTGGTGCTAGTGTATTGAGGGAGTCTTTGCCGTCTCTAACTAATTTTGACCTAGTTACAGAGTTTGAGGTTACCTTGATAGCAGCCTGGCTGTCAGTCATTATACTTATTTTCCTCCTCATGCATTCCCCATTTGCAATCATTTCTGCGCAAACTGCAAAGGCGAATACCTCTGCCTGAAAGGCCGTTGTATGTTTCCCCAGGCTTATGGATATCCTTTGATTAGGACTTTTGTACCCTGGCTAGATTTGGATCCGTCCGTGAACCAGTCATCAAAGCCAATGATATCACTAATTGTAAGTGCCTGGCCTCTATTCGGTATGGAGATTCTCACCTTTTCAGTGAAAACAGTTTTCCAACAGCAAATCCATTGAGACTACACTAGTAGAGCTGACAAATCGAATCCAGGATGCACTTACAAAATAAAGAAACCGTAGTGTGTGCCTTTCTAGGTATAGAGAGCACTTTTGGCAACACCCCACACGAGTCTGCCAAAAAAAAGCATTAATTAACGGGGTGATAAATAGCGTGACCTCCAGATGGATGTCGCAGCTGCTGTCTACCAGGTCGGTGGAGGCGGAGGTGGGACATCATCTCGGTTAGTTAGTAGGACCAGAGGATGCCCACAGAGGGGAGTTACATTTGCACTTATGTGAAGCTTAATAGTAAATGCATTCTTATGCGCGCTAATTGGTTTAGGCATACTTTGCTAAGGGTGTACCGATGATATTGTCATATATGCAAGGACCAAATTTGAGAATGCTCTCTGTGATGAAGTTTAAAGATGACTGCACTTTACGAGAAGATGGTGTCAATCGGTGGAACCGCATCAAAACTACCTAAGCAGCATTGACTAGGAAAAAAAAATCAAATCTCAACATGGATGCGCAAAACATAGATTAGGCTTTACCACGAATAAACTTCACCAAACACGAAATTGACGTAACCAACAAGGCTAGAAAAGCTCTCATGGTGTGCAGAAACCTTGCAGGAAGAAATTGAGGATGCTGCTTTGAATGTATACAGTGATAATGAGACCAATCATTACTTATGGACCAATAGTTTTTGAGCAAAAAGTTAACATAATAGCAACAATATTGATTCATCATTAAATATTGTCACTTCTCAATTAATTTTCAATTGTCTCTCTTATAGTTAACTTACCTGAAGAAGATGTTCTTCATACATCGAAACTAGTCGCAAACTAAAGCATATCACACGTAGTAAAAATGAATAAAAAATCAGGTGGTGCATTTTTTCAATCTTTTTAATTTATTAAAAATTATATGGCGTCTCAAGCACCATCTAATGGTATATTTTAAAGATGCTGTTAAATTTAATACAGTATTTTTAACGATTATTTTGAATCTCTTTTCATATTTATTTATATGTTTCATTATAAAGTAAAGAGATACGCTGTTTCCTCATCCATTCCTATTTTAATTTAGTAATTCACCTTCCTTTTTGTGTTCTCTAGTATAGCCTGAAGCATAAAGATTCCGCATAAAAGCTGCTTTATTACGTATATTTAATTTAGTTAACCGACCGTGTCTTCTGCAGTAAATACCGACTGCCCTCACCGCTCGGTCTTAAAGAGGTAATTAACGAAGAATAAATACGCTTTTCACTAATAGGACCGCTTCCAGAGATGTCTTGAATAAATCATCGTAACATTTCGCGAAACTAATTGGGTAGATAATAAGAATTGCGCACTTTGTAATTAAAAAGATACGTAAACACAACTAACGGATACAACAGTGTTCTCCGTTTTCCTGCTGCTTTTATTATGGTGAGAATACTAGAATTTCAAAACTGCATTAGTAAATATTTTGTACGTCATCAGTGCCCAGAACAAGAATTTTCGTATTGCGCCTTTCTATTGGCTAAACCTGAGGATATAATCATCACATCCTTGTGATTTACATAAATACTTGTGCATGTACAATCAACTCAAAAAATAATGAGGTGTTGCAAAATTTGACATTTGTAGTTTCCGTCAAAGGATTAAACGTAAAAATAATTTCGATTTTTATAATTTTCTTGTTTAGGTTAAAAACAGGCCCATTTCAGTATTACCAGCCATATCGAAAGTTATAGAATATGCAATTTCCGATCATCTGCTGGGCTGTTTTGAAAAAAAAATAACTTGCTTTCTAAGGCCTAAGGTATAGAAGAAATAGAACGACATGTAGTGGTGTAGTCGACATCTTGGATTGCTTACTGGACGCACTTGACAAACATGATAGCGTAGAATTGAACTGTTACGATCTAACACGTACCTTTGATACGGTCCAATATTCTATTATTCTGTCAAAATTGCACCACCATTGAGTAAGAGGTGTCGGATTTTAGCTAATTGCATCCTATCTCAAAGATAGAAAACAATATGTAGAATTCCAGGGACAAAGATCTAATATACTCGGTGTATAGCAAGGTGTTCCCCAGGGATCGGTGCTTGAGCCCCTGTTGTTTGGGGGCAGATCGAGTCTGTTTGTATGCAGATGATACGTCATCCTTCGTAAGAGAAACTACTGAAGCGACTAGACTGAAGAAAATCTGAAGCCATACAAAAACTAAAATTTACAACAAAAAGAAGTGGCGGAATGGAGAACATAAAACTCTTAGGCCTTTATGTAGATAATAAATTAAATTGTAAAATACACATAAGTGAAATAGCAAACAAATTAAATGCAGCAATATACAGCATCCGAAGGATCATGCACATATTTACCTATCACTATCCTCGTGAGTGCACCGAATATCGATTGTTTGTTAAATAAGTTGTTGCAAGCGGTACATGAGTTTGATTGTTGATGCTCAAATAACCAGTTGCTGATTAATTACGAAAAGACGCAAATTGTTGAATTTACTTTTAACAAACGCGACGCGGGAACGATTAATGGCATTCAACTTAGCGAAATAGACATACAGAGTAAGGCAACAGCGGGATTTCTTGGATTGGTAGTTGATACCCACCTTTTATGGTCTGACCAGTTGGCGATCGTAGCTTCAAAGTTAAATAAATGTTTTTATATTATTCAGAATTTAAAATCAACACTAGGCCCCAATTCTTTATTAAGTGTCTATTACGGTTTGGTATATCCAATCTTGTCATACATGATAGTGGTCTGAGGACAGGCATGCAATGCGCACGGCCTGCAACGCATATTTATAATACAAAAAAGAATAATTAAAACAATGTATCATCTACACCCTCAAACTACATGTAGAGACATTTTTAGAGAGAAACACATACTAACACTGACCTCAATCTATTTCTATAAATTATTAATTTTTACATATGATAATAAAAACAAATTGCAGACATCTGGTATGATTCATAACATGAATATTAGAAATCGAGGACATTTTAGGGTACATTTGGCAAAAACGGAAGGTTTCAAAAAATCCCCTTTTTACGCTGGTCCCTATTACTTTAATCTTCTCCCTGATGACGTGAAACAAAGCCAGAGTAGATCTTTATTCAAGCAGCGGCTCACAGCTCATCTCTGTGCTAAATGCCCTTACAGCGTAAATGAATATTTGCTGGGCTAGCTGTGTTTTAATGCTATTTTTATAACCTGCCTTTTTTTATATTTTTTATATTTCGTGACTATCCTTATTATCTTTACTTTTTTATTTTATCTATAACTAATTATGTATGAATATGTGCTCTATGTATGTTGACACTGCCAATATCTGTAAAAGATCTAAAGGCAATAAAGATATATTATATTATTATATTATCAGGCGGTCCGCACCACCCACTTTGCGAATTTTCACAGTGTGGTGTCTTATGGCATTGAGTTTTTGGGAAACATCCACAGACATGGAAAGGATTTTTCTGCTCCAGAAACGCGTTAGAAGAGTGCTATGCAACTTAAGATCAGATAATTCATGCAAAGCTTATTTCATTAACAAAAAAACACTTACACTACTTTTCATCTTTATCTTAAAGGTTGCAACATACACGATGAAAAATGAAATAATCTTCATAAAAAGTGGTGAAACGCATACGTATTGCTGTGTACTGATTGACTTGAAAAAGCAAAATGAAATTAACAAAATAGCAGCAAAGATTTAAAAATACAAGTACTCACGTTAAAGTCAACCAAGGAACTGCCTGACAAAATTCTACAGTTGTTTTTCTTACAAAAACAACGCAGACGTACAAACAATACGCCAACATTCAAAAGGCAATTAATTGAATGGAATTAATTCAAAAACTGAACATTCTCTAACAGCCAGAAATATTACATAGATATTTTTAAAAATATATTTTATAAATATTTTTCGTGAGAGGTTTTTGAATATATTTTTCATATTTTTTTCTAAATATAGATAAAATATTCAATTAAAATATTTATTCCATATTTTAAAATTAATGTAAGCGCTATATATGAAAATTGAGATTTTTTTATGCAATCTATTTAATTTGCCAAAATGAATTGAATGATTGTTCTTGGTTATTTAGAATGTATAACGTCGATAACGAAAAGTTGAAACATACATAGAGTTGTCTATAAGGCAAGAACTTGTTTTTTCACACACACCATACAAGTTAATAATCAATAATTCTGGCATCTTTTAAGGCATACTGAAGATTTATCAAATTAATCACTATTTTTTAATTGAAGTGTTCTATATAAAAAACAAACGTATTTATTATCATTTTATTTGAATAAGCCAATAGAAAATGAAAAATACTCATTTTTAAGTCTAGCCTTGGCCGGTGCCAGGCACAACCCCATGGCTTTTTTCATATCTTCGGTAGTGGCGCTCTCAGGCGTTTCCTTGTGGCATCTAAAACAATGGCAATTGTATTAGATCATACCATGAATAAAACATCGTACAACATTATCAACACCTACTAATACATTTGGAGCATTTACAATAATTGGAGTGGTAGCTAAATTCTAATACTTACGATACTTATTTTTACTTTATTTCATAATATTTGAAAACATTCTACGTACAAACAATAAAACAACACAACGTATTCTAACCTCTATTTGAGGTTGTGACGCTTATCTACCGAGATGAATCTCTTAAGTAAATCAACTAGCAATTTATCTGGTAGATGCAGTACATATATGATGGATAAAATTCCTACAATTATATTATTAAACGATTTCTGTACATAGCGATAATTGAGCATTCCAATTATCTTATAAATGCCATGACATGTTCAAAGTTTTGCTTACCTCGTAGTCACCACAAAAACTAAAACACACCCCGCAACAATTAATTACACAGTTAATCCTAAACTGCCCTAATCGTATACTATTATAAACTATAACATGTAACGGACTAACGAATGAAAACGTTGATGATACGTACGTGCGCGTATGCATTCTATGTACCTAATCCATAGACGCATAAACAATACTAAATCATATAACACCGGCACCGTAATGAATAGAGGTGTTGTGTTGACGTTCGCAACTTACAAATATTACAAATAATATAATACAAAACGCAGGTATATTAATAGAAACGTTACAGCGCTCAACTTAGAAACTAATTAAATCATATTAGATATATATTATCTAATTTAATCTTTAAACTGTCATTTTAAATAGGTACATACTTACTTAATATGTATGCATATTTTACCCATTTTATATTATTCGTCCTACGCACCAAATGTACAAAAGCAAAAATTCAATCTTTTTTTTTATATAAAATAAATATTTACAGAAATACAAAGCAAAATATTCTTGCAGAATTATGAAAAACATATTGAGAAAATATTTGCAATAAAATATTATTAATGCCACATAACATATATATTTTTTAAATGTTTTCCTAATATATTTTCTATAATATATTTTATGCATATTATATTAATATAACTAATATTCAAGAAAGATTTAATATTTTTTAAATATTTATAAAATATGAAATAAATATAGTTGGTCACTGGCGTTTAATTAAATAAATCAAACAATAAACTCATTCACTTAATAATTAAATAAAATAAATCTAAATTTGCGAAAACTCTCTCGGAACATTGATAAATGGCTGACCGGAGTAAACAAGACAAAATCTATGCAACTAAAAATACACTCGCGAAGAACGGGGTGTCTGCCACAGCAGTATGTTATGCGCAGAAGAGACTTGCTGAGAATGCCGAACACCCAGTAGTATATTGATTATTGGGGACCCAAAATTTATAATAAAACACAAAACAATAAATTTTAGTAAACCAAATGTTCATTCGTTTCAATTTCTGTGAAAATTCCATTCCAACGTCGCCTCCTTCTACTTGTCAAAACGTTAAGACATCTTTCGCCGCCAAGACCTGCACTCAATCACCTTTATAAAGACATACGCGTGGGCATTCATTGAAGTATTGCGTTTTCTCGCGGCTAATTGGGTCGTCTGGTCGCTCTAATACCGAAGACAATTTGTCCTCAACATCGGACGTGGTGTTATAAATTAGCCATTCCGTTAGCGGAATCGCAAGAAACGTACGTAAGGCAAAAATAATAATTAGCGAACTTGGGTCGTTAAGACTGGATGGGGCGATAAATTGTCGCGGACGCGCCGAGTCTTCGGTGATTTTGGACTCCATTAGCCGTTATTAACATTAAAATTATATCTCGATGGGTATCACGAGGCCAAAATGCCCGCTAACCGGGCATTAAGTGGATTGAGGATTGTATAGGACATTGTACTTACTTTCTGGTTGAAATTCTAGATGCTCTTGTATTGTATATTGTTATAGAATTTTGCTTGAAACCTACGAGAATTCTGGAGTTGTATTAATGACTGGGAAGTACATTACCTGCAAAAGCAACACAGAAAAAATCTATACATCTAAGCTCACTTGGAATCGACATCTTCAGAGAATTAAAACCAGGACGAAGACAACACTTATGTTGGCCTGAAGAGCCCATGGAAAAACACAGCGATTGAAACCAAATATAATGTACTGGACATACATCCAGTAGTCAGATCTATGATCATTTATGCATCACTGATGTGGTGGATAGAGAGGCAGCAACAAACTGCTATAATTGAATTTAGCAAGATACGGAGACTTGCGTGTTTAAGAATAACAGGCGCAATGAGGACTACTGATATAGCAGCAATGGAATGTCTACTAGACCAACCTTCTCCCTGCCAGGTGATAATGGGGAAATCTCAGATTGAGATATAATAATATTGCACATCATATAGAAGGTAACATTTTTGGAATTTAGATAAGACCATATGACTTGAAGATATCTATTCAATAGAAAATTCAAGGTGGAAATCACGGATCAATCTAGCCTTATGTACCATGGCCAAAACACATTATAACAAATTGAAAGTCCTTCAGAATATCATGTTGAGGCAAATTGTGGGCGCACCTTGGTTGGTGCGATATCAACAGACCCGGAACGACCTCAAAATTCCATAACATCGAGACTTTTCGCTAGATCTCGCGTCTCGGACTAGGCTTAGGGCGAGCGCCTCAACAAATCCGCTGATGGCCCACTTGATTGAGCCCCACGATCGTCCCCCTCCCCGCATTTTGGTCAGAAGAATCCGGGATATTGTAGACACGTCCGGCGGAGGTGTAGGGAGAGATTAGGGGTCACGCGGGGGCCGGTAACGACAAAAAAATTTCATGCAAAAATTAAGGTCTCTTTTGACCGACAGGTCTATTCCTTTGTATATAAATATAGCGGTTCCCTGCGTTAACCGCAAATAAAAACTGAGAAGAATGCCCCAGGGGCGAAAGTCCGGCATTAGTACCGACATGGAGACCCATGAAAATCTAGCTACAGGAACAAGTTCTGGAATTGATCCGATTTGCAACGGAATCAAAAACTAAAAACGGGGCTGGGGCCGGAATCTACAGTTCGGTGGGAAACACAATGATCATCCTTCCTGAAGGAAAATATGCCGCAGTTTTTCAGGCAAAGAGATATGCAATATTGTACTGTGCAACTGAAGTCAATCAGAGGGCTTATAAAAACAAGCGAATATATTACCATGGAAATAGGCGTATGGAATATGATTTAGTCATTTAAAATAGGTTTCAAAGCCAAATAAAGCACTTGGGCCGTTGCAAGCACTTGGGCCGTTGCAAGCACTTGGGCCGTTGCAAGTACTTGGGCCGTTGCAAGCACTTGGGCCGTTGCAAGCACTCGGACCGTTGCAAGCACTTGGGCCGTTGCAAGCACTTGGGCCGTTGCAAGCACTTGGGCCGTTGCAAGCACTTGGGCCGTTGCAAGCACTTGGGCCGTTGCAAGCACTTGGGCCGTTGCAAGCACTTGGGCCGTTGCAAGCACTTGGGCCGTTGCAAGTACTTGGGCCGTTGCAAGTACTTGGGCCGTTGCAAGCACTTGGGCCATTGCAAGCACTTGGGCCGTTGCAAGCACTTGGGCCGTTGCAAGCACTTGGGCCGTTGCAAGCACTTGGCCGTTGCAAGCACTGGCGCGTTTGCAAGTACTTGGGCCGTTGCAAGGACTTGGGCCGTTGCAAGCACTTGGGCCGTTGCAAGCACTTGGGCCGTTGCAAGTACTTGGGCCGTTGCAAGCACTTGGGTCGCAATGCAATCGTTGGGCCGTTGCAAGCACTTGGGCCGTTGCAAGTACTTGGGCGTTGCAAGCACTTGGGCCGTTGCAAAGCACTTGGCCGTTGCAAGCACTTGGGCCGTTTGCAAGTACTTGGGCCGTTGCAAGCACTTGGGCCGTTGCAAGCACTTGGGCCGTTGCAAGCACTTGGGCCGTTGCAAGTACTTGGGCCGTTGCAAGCACTTGGGCCGTTGCAAGTACTTGGGCCTTTGCAGCACTTGGGCCGTTTGCAAAGTACTTGGGGCCGTTGCAAGCACTTGGGCCGTTGCAAGTATATTGTGGCCGTTGCAGCACTGGTGCCGTTGCAGGCACTTTGGGCCGTTGAAGCACTTGGGCCGTTGCAAGCATTTGGATTTGGTTTTTTGGGATTTTGGAACTTTGAATTGTCGAATTTGGAGTTCTGCGTTGAGGTACTTGGGCCGTTGCAGGCACTTGGGCCGTTGCAAGTACTTGGTTTGGAATTGCAAGCACTTGGGCCGTTGCAAGCATTTGGGCATTTGGAATTTTGGTATTTTGGAATTTTGAAATTTAGAATTTTCGCATTTAGGAGTTTTGTAATTTTGGAATTTTTAATTTGGGAATTTCGAATTTTGGATTTTGGAATTTTGAAATTTTTTGATTTTTTGAAATTTTGGATTTTTAAAGTTTGGGATTTGGAAATCTAAGGATTTGGGAATCTGGGAGTTTTGGGAATTTTGAATTTTCGGAATTTTGAAATTTTGGATTAGGATTTTAAAAATTTGGGATTTGGGGATTTGGAATTTTGGAATTTTGAAATTTTGAGATTTTAGAATTTTGGAATTTCAGAATTTTGAAATTTTTGGAATTTCGGAATTTTGAAATTTTGGAACCTGAAATTTTGGAAATTTGAAATTATGGAACCTGAAATTTTGGAATTTTGCAATTTTGCTATTTTGGAATTTTTGAATTTTGGATTTTTGGAATTTTGAAATTTTGGATTTTGGTATTTTGGAATTTTGATATTTTGCGATTTTGGAATTTTTTGATTATGGAATTTTGAAATTTTGGATTTTGTGATTTTGAAATTTTGGGATTTTAGAATTTTCAAATTTTAAAATTTTGGAATTTTGGAATTTTTAAATTTTGGAATTTCCGAATTATGAATACGTACTTGGACCGTTACAAGTAGTTTGGCCGATGCAAGCACTTAGGCCGTTGCAACCACTTGGGTCGTTGCAAACACTTGGGCCATTGCAAGTACTTGGGCCGTTGCAAGCACTTGGGCCGTTGCAAACACTTGGGCCGTTGGGCATTTGAAATTTTTTAATTTTGGAATTTTGAAATTTAGAATTTTCGCATTTTGGAGTTTTTTAATTGTGGAATTTTGTAATTTGGGATTTTCGAATTTTGAAATTTTGAAATTTTTGATTTTTTGAAATTTTGGAATTCTGGAATTTTTTTTTTTTATTTTTTAAATTTGAATCTTAGGATTTTAAAATTTTGGGATTTGGGGATTTGGAATTTTGGAATTTTGAAATTTTGAGATTTTGGAATTTTGAAATTTAGAATTTTCACATTTTGGGGTTCTGTAATTTTGCTAAGAGTTTTGTAATGTCTGCTAAGAGGTTTATAGAAAAAAAAATTGTAAAATTTTATTTATTATTACTAGATACAGTCCCTTGCAACAAAAATTGTCACACGTAAAACGAACTTTTCAGTTTTCGCTGTGTTAATTATGCAAAAATTGACAAAATTGTTGAGTATCAATCAAATTTGGAAATAGTACTGCTGTTAAGCTGCTAAGATCGAAAAAAATGGAAATATGTAATTCAATGAAACAATATTTGGAAAAATTGTGATTTTTTATTTTTTTTTAAATATGTTTACAAAAATTTGCATGTGGCCTCAGAATTGAATTCTAAGCAACTTTTTCAAATAACTTTTTTTTGGATATCATGTCATTTAACCTCACTTTTTGCAGATCGACGGCATATTTTTAAATTTACCGCCATACTAGTGGTCACGTGACATGTGTCAAAAAAAATTTTGTGGTTTCTAGACATGCACAACCTATTCCTCCGAAAAGTTTTAGTATATTTTAGCAATAAAAAAATTTCCCATATGTTGCAATATTTATGCCGGTCACTGTATATAGGCTCAGAAGTTGTTCCAGGAGTGTCCAAAGACTCATGCTGTGTCTTTGGATACTCCTGGAAGCAGGGAAGAAATTGGTTAAAAGAAAATACAGAAAGAACCTGGAATAAACCAACTAGGTAAATTCATGGAAAATCTTTCATTAAGGGATCCTCAAAGAAAACAGTGAAGAACCACTGCAGATTAGTAGAAATCATCTTCGCATGTAACAGGTCTCTTACAGGCCTCTGCGCACTGAAAGGATACCTACAGAGAATTGGGATCAGTACTGGAGATACTAACTGCAGACAGTGTAATGGGATGCCTGAGAAACGCTTACCACATTCTGTTTGAATGCAAGGCTCCGGACACAAAAAGATTTTTGGCAAGCTGAAAATGAAAATGAACGCTGATGATTACATCGATAAACCAGCCTGTACAGATTTATGCAGGGTACTATGGTACTGAAATGGCTGATATTATATTCATGGGTAAAAGAAATGGGAGACCAAATACAAAAGGCCAAATACTGCAGTGGTTCCGGAGGCTACAGGTCAGACTGCTTCCACAAAAAAGGTGAATTTTTTGGTGCAAATTTGAAATCGGGATATGCATTAGATTAGATTAGAGTCAGAATCGCTACAATTCAATTATTTAAAAAAAAAGATATCTTTTCCAATTCCATCTAACCACATCACTTTTAAGTCTGCACATCGCGCACAAAGTTTATTTGTTTGATATATGTATCTCTTCAAATCTCTGCGAAACGAAAGCACGCTCCGAACAGCACAGACATCAACAATAGCGGCGAGTATTTCATTTGTACCGTTGTTGTAAATCAATCTAGGAAATCGTCGGCAATTCTTTTAACGTACCCTCCTTTGTCTATGCTCTGACGTGAGCTCGGAACACTTGTGTACGTCACATTCTCGCCGCTAGGCGAACGGGCGTAATACTACTACACGTGATAGAAGAGACAAAAGGAAAGACGAAATAAAGGAAAACTCTATGGTTGCATGACAAAGAAAGAAGGGGATAAAGGATAGTTTTATATTGTCTTTCCCGGAGTAGATATCGAAAAAAAGCTCAGAGTCGAAAAAATCATTATTCCTTTCGGACGTATTTCGGAGGGTGATTTTGAGAAAACTCTAATGCATATTACTGAGAGAAAATTATTTGAAAATAATATAAGTCTTGGTAAAATCAAACTAGTAATTACTATGGAAATTTCAACTTTTTGGTTATGAAGTAGGATATTTAATTTGGAAGTTGTGGATTTATTTTTTGCCAATTCATTTGGCTGCCTTCAGCTCTCTAGGTACTTCGGCACAGCAATTCAGCTCACTTACTGCGCATTACGCAATTTACCCCAATTCCTCAGTTAGGTGGTTATTCACTTGCAGGTGGCCAAGGCACTAGGCAATAGAGGAAACGTATTAACCCTCTATGCGATTCATTTTTACGAATATAACAGTATATAATATGTTTATGCTTAATGGCGACTCCTTTTGCTACTGCTCTGCGTATTTCAACGCATACGTTCTCCTTGGCTGATGGGAACCTACTGTCTCTCCTTGCTGCGTACGTGCATTTCCCACACTTTTGTCTATCGCGCTTATCAAATCAGAGACATACAAATTTCAATTGACATCTACATACAATTCTACATATTTATATGTTCGCAAAAATAAAATGAAATCAATTTTCTCCTATTAACGAAGTAGATGATAATAAAAAATTAAAATAAAATATACATATACCAGGTGTCCCATTACAATAGAACCTCCGCTACACTTAAATTTGATTGGCTAAAATAAATTTATAGGCGATACCAATCAAAGACATATTTTCCAATGGCAAAAGTAGGCAAGAGACGATAGATTGTGACCGGGCCTTAAGATATATACCAAATACCGGACATTATGAATAAGGGTTGGTATACATACCAGTATATCTGATAAATGAAAACTTCACGTTAAACGAAGGCAAGAAAGAAACTAGAACACCTAAAAAAATGTGCTAGATACTGTTTCCAATGACAGTAAAACACAAGGCTCTCTTGAAGATCTCTTTTGAAATAACTGAAATTTGCTTTGATTTTACTAATGTTCAACGCCATATCATTAAGCATTAAACCCGGTCTCAAAAGTCCTAAGCAAAGAAATAACTTGAGTGTCCAAATCAGTCTTTGCTCTGATCATAACAGATGCATCATCTACATAAAGTGTTGCTTGGTATTCTGATATTTCAGAGAGTCTATACATATATAGCAGGAAAAGTAATGGCCCCCGTATAGAGCCCTGAGGAACGCCACACCTAGCTACAAGCCAGTCAGAATACATCACACATCTAGTCTCAGAATCGACTCCCTCTACCCTTTGATAACAATTCTCTAAGTAAGATGTTACAAGGTATAACGCATTCCCTTTTATTCCTAATTTTTCGATCTTTTGTAATAATTAGGTAAAAATTCACACTGTCGAAGACCTTAGAAAGCTCCATAAAAACACCAACGATTAATCCTCGTTGATACCAGCGATGATATTGGATATGGTATGGTATAGAGCCCTGTTCGTATTTTATAGCGAGACATAGTACCTCAACTTTATCAATAGAACAAGGGATTTTAACTTTCCGGTCACGTGCAATGGAAGAAGTCTTCCTGAATCTGATTCGGTCAGATTTTTTGGGGTAACTGCAGACAATGCTTTTACATATGAGGAACATTGTAATATATTCTGTGGAAAATTGTCTACTTCCCATTGCATGTTAAGTAGGTTGAAGAACATTATTGCTTTGGAGTAGTTAAAATCTTTTTATTACGCAAACATTGAATTATTGGGTACGGAATTATTTTTTTAGGATGGTTCGACGAGTTTTCATCGCGTATTTCAATTACAAAAGCGTATAATAAGATCTAAGTATATGTAATGTATCATGTTTTTATATCGTTCAAGAGCTAGGTTCCTTCGTAAAAAATAACGAATCAGCCTTTCTCTGCAATTCCGAAGTTTTTAACATGATGTCCACATGACACAAACCTGACTTCGAATACCACACCACTCTACTAGTAGACAGTATAAACGAAGACCTAAATTATGCTGCTGTCAAAGCATTTAGTGCTCTCCCTGCTGTAATAAAAAAACCACTATTACTAAATGAAACGACCACATTTGCAAGAAATTTTATTAACATTTAATACGAAAAAAAATTAATAATGTGTTTGGCGACCTCGTAGCTGAACACACTCCTATATACGTCTAGACATTGACAAAATGAGATGGTCGATATCAACTCGAACTTCGTGGATCACAGTTTATCCAGATAGTCTTTGTAGGAAGGTGCCTTCTGCCCATCATATCTCACACATGTTCAATGGGGTTTAAATACGGTGAACGGAGTAGTCACTGCAAAACATTGATGCCTGCTTCTTGGAGAAAAGTGAGGAAGTCTTGCTGAAAAGTAAGGACGGCCATCTAGATAAGATAGTAAAGTGGTTTCTAGAACATTATCAACATAACACGCAGTTATCTTACTGCCTCGAACAAAGAGAATTAGTAATTGGCTATTATATAGTCAATAGCTCCCCAAATCATTACTCCAACAATCCTGCATACATGCTTGTCAACAGCAAGCCCAATATCACGTCTCTCTCTACGTTGGTGTCGTACCCTTCTTCTACTATAGCTAAATATTTAAACTTTCAAGACTTGCGCAGGATATAACAACATTTTTCAATTAAGATAAATGTTGAAAGGATGTAATCATGTGCAGGTCATTTCATTCATTCATTCATTCAAGTTAGGGTGGGCACTTGATGTCCGGGCACTTGAGCTTGGTGCTCATTGTACCATCCCTATTGATTCTCTTATTTCCACTCGAGCAGCTTGATGTTCTCTATAAAGCCCAGTATCTTGCCCAGTGGAAACTTGAGGACCTTCGAGGGCTCCAATAGATCTCTCCCGAAATATTTCTGCCTGAGTACCTTTAGTTCCTCACACGTGCAGATTACATGTAAACTCGTTTCCTCCTGTAGTTCGCATCTTCTAGCACACGGTTGGCTTTACGACGGCCTGTGTTGTATAGATACTTTTTCAGGGGACAGTGTCCAGTTACCAACCCAGTAATGGTTTTAACTTCTTTCTTACTGCGTTTGAGTAGGTTATCAGAGAAATTACCATCCCCATCCCCTATCAGCGTTTTGGTATGGAGTTGACTTTCAGTCGACCTCCAATTCTTCGTACTTTCTTTATCTAACCAGGTCCAGATCTCCCTTCTTGCGGAATCCTTAGTAATCCCACATACGGGCTCTGGACCCATGAAGTGTCTCTTAGAGCCCTCCTTGGCTAGTTTATCGGCTATTGCGTTGCCCTTTATATCCTCATGTCCCGGCACCCAAATCAGAGACACCGTGTTGTCTCGTGCCAGTGCATTGAGGGATTGTTTGCAGTCCCTAACTAGTTTTGACCTAGTTACAGGGTTTGAGACTGCCTTAATGACAGCCTGGCTGTCAGTCATTATATTAATTTTCCTCCTCATATAGCCCCCTTTTCCAATTATTTCTGCACAGGCTGCAAGGGCGAATACCTCTGCCTGGAAGATCATTGTATATTTCCCCAGGCTTATGAATATCCTTTGATTAGGACTGGACCCACAAATACCGGCTCCTGTCCCCTGGCTGGATTTGGATCCATCCGTGTACCAGTTTTCGTTAGCAGTGATCTCACTGCGTGCCTGGTCTCCATTCGGCATGAAGATTTTCACCTTTTCAGTGAAGATAATTTCGGGTGCCATGCTGTCCGTGGGCATTTGTAGCAATGGCCCGTCCAGCAGCGTGCCCGTAGTATAAGTGTGTCCTCCCACCCTGAAGTTGGGATGCCACAGATTGTTGGCTTTCAGTATAAGAATCGCATTCATTGCCTCCGCTCTCACATAGAGTTCCAGCGGGGGGAGGCCCACAATGGTCTCCAAAGAGGCGGTCCCTGTACTGTTAGTTGCACCAGTGATACCCAGCAATGCCTGTCTCTGGACAGCGGTTAGCAGCTTCGCTGCGGAGGACACTTCTGTCCTTCTCCACCAGACTACTGCCCCGTATGTTATCGCTGGTCTTATCACACAGGCAGTATATAGCCAATGGATCACCTTCGGCTTTAATCCTCAGGTTTTGCCAGCAACTCTCCTGCAGCGCCAGAATAGTTGCGTGGCCCTGGTCGTTGTGTTAACTAAGTGATTTTTCCAGCTCAGTTTTGCATCAAGGGTAACACCCAGATACTTTACTTCCTTGGTTAATTGTAACTCCTGGCCAAACAGTCTAATGCCGCCTAGATCATCGAGTTTTCTCATGTTGGTAAAGGCAACCAACTTTGTTTTTTGTGGATTAACTGTGAGTCCTTGTGAAAGGCACCATTCGCAGTGCATTACGCATGATGCCCGCCACCACGCCCGGGAACTTCCCCCTAGCTACGATGACAATGTCATCAGCGTACCCCTGCGTCCATATTCCTTTGTCGTTTAATGATGTGACGAGATCATCCACGACCAAGCTCCACAGCAGTGGTGACAGTACTCCCCCTTGAGGACACCCTCTAGTGGTTCTCATGGCGATATTTTTATCTAGCATATTGGCATAGACCACTCTGCCTCTTAGCATGCAGTCAACCCATCTGCTAGTCGTGTGGTCAATGTTCCGTTCCATTAGTGATCGGTTGATCGAGGGCGTTGATGTGCTATCAAAGGTGCCCTAGATGTCTAAAAATACTGCAAGGGCAACTTCCTTTTGATGTAGGCTCCTTTCGAGTCCTTCCACCAAACTATGCAGGGCATGTGCAGGTCTTTAGCGACTATCTGCACACCCTGTATAAGACATGTTTTGTTATTTTATGATACCCTATTAGGTATAGTTTTTTTTTCAATGTCACAAGGTATATCCTTTCCTATTAATAGTTTAATATATTATTCTAAATGACCTTTTGATTCGTATATAATCATCTTCTTTTATGCTTATTATTATCACTTCTTTATATTACCTAAATCGCTTCGTCGAAGCTACAATTTACGAAATTATAATACCGTTAAATTACCCACCCAAAATATTTCGAACAGACTAAATTATGTAAGTTACCACCCCGCAATTGATCCTAATAATAAACGCGGACCACGCTGTAAGAGGCACCACAAAAGCGGTCCCCCTTAATCTTTCAACTGCCACTATAACGGAGACCTGAATTGAATTAATGATTCGCCGTCAATTAAGACGACAACTCAGGAGCGCAGTCGGTCCGCAAGATCCCGAGAAGACGTCTGTTAAACGCGCAGAGGGTAGAATAGAAAGAGGTGGGAAAAAAAAGGACCGCTGCTTAAACAAGAGAGACAAGTAACGATCGCTTCGGAAAAGACCAGTCGATTTTATACGGTCGTAAAGTGTAAAAAAATAAAAGCTTCGAGAGTATTATAGGACGCCTTTGGGTATTATGACGGAACGACTCGGGGTCGGTGTAGAAGTCTTGGAAAAATTGAAGCAAAACTTTGGTTTATAAATTATATTACCTATATAGCGAGTGAACGAAATTCTGTTAACGGTAAGTTTATTCAATGAAGACGTTTCGGTATAAAAACAATGCTGTAATTTCTACGCCTCAGGGAGGGATGGGAAAAAAAAGATTGTGTAACGAAAGAAAATAGATATTCTTGAAGCACTGTGAGAAATTGCTGTCGCATTTTTTTTAATTGATGGGAAATTTTCTCGATGACGTGTCTAGACGACACAAATAAAAAAAATTTTGCTTAAAACTTTTTAAGCAGCTATTCTCTAGTCAAGTACGGTAATTAAAAAAAAAACTAATTCAAAGTCTTTGATTATCTGTTTTTATATATACTTTATTTCTGAAAAAACTAGTTGATTACAAACGTGCTCCTCCTAAAAAAGGTACTACACGAAGCTACCTTTTCCAAGTATTACATGGATTCCATAACAATTCAAATGCTCCTACTCTAACTAAATAATTTCCCTATGATTGTTAATAACAAAAATACAGGGTGTTTTGAAACATCGTTTAAAGATTTTAAGGGCATGTGGTACGATCGAAAATAAGGTTAAAAGTTATAATAAACATATGTTCATAAATCAACCGTTTACGAGATAACAGCGAGTGTTCCTAGTAGTACATGGATATAACATATCCCAGTAAACAGGTGTCTATCAGCTTTAATTTGGCGTTTTGTGCAATTTGTAGCAATTACAATGGCTGCGTATTCTAATGCTGAAATGAGCGATATGGTGTTCATGTACGGTCGAGCTAATGGGAATTCTTTACAAGCACGTCGCTTCTATGCTGAAACGTTTCCTGATCGCCAACTGCCTTCGCATGTGATGTTTCAGACGGTGTTTCAACGACTAAAAGAAACTGGTTCGTTTCATAAGCTATCTTCTGATACTGGACGGCAGACGATAGCATGTACTCCACAGATAGAAGATCGAATTTTGAATATTATTGATGAAAATCCCGAAACTAGTGTTAGAAGAATTTCGACTCAAGTGGGTGTAAGCAGCAATCTTGTTTGGAGAACTCTTCATGAGCAACTCCTATACCCCTACCATATCCAGCGGGTACAAGCCCTTACTGTTCCAGATTATCAAGCGAGAAGGGCTTTCTCTGAGTGGTTTTTGCGAACAGCTGCTGATCGGCCAGATTTCTCTGATAACATCCTTTTAACTGATGAAGCTGGTTTTACCAAAAATGAAATATTTAATTTCCACAATAATCACATTTGGTGTGACGAGAATCCTCATGCTACCGTTGAAGCCAGGCACCAGCAACGTTTCTCTCTTAACGATTGTTGAGACCAATTGTTTTGCCACAACGCTTAACAGGTCCTGCATACCTCGAGTTCTTGGAAAATACTTTACCTGAACTTTTACCTATAAATCCAAGACTGAACCTCTGGTTTATGCGAGATGGAGCTCAACCGCACTTTACGCGTGCTGTTAGGGAACGTCTTAACAATGAATTTCTTGGGAGATGGATAGGACGAGCAGATCCCATTGCTTGGCCTCCAAGGTTTCCCGATCTAAACCCGTTGGACTTTAGTATCTGGGGTATTTGAAAAGTTTAGTGTACGCAACACCGGTAAACGATCTTCCAGAGTTGCGCCAACGAATAGAACACTGTTGCCAGATAATACGAGAAAAACCCTTGTTTTTTGAAAGAGTGCGCACTTCCTTTGAAAGTAGATGTAGATCCTGTGTCGAAATGGAAGGACGTTATTTTGAGACATCTTCTTTAGTTATAATCTATTTTATGTTAAAATGTAATAACATCTTAATAAAAACCGCTAAAGCAAACCTATTCTGCAATTGCGATAAAATCGCTGCTATCTCGTAAACAGTTAATTTGTGGACATATGTTTATTATGACTTTTAACCTTATTTGCGATCGTACTACATGCCCTTAAAATCTTTAAACGATGTTTCAAAACACCCTGTATAATAGAGTAGCCTCGCGACCATATGAATACTGCTTTTTGTGAAATGATGAAATATGTGAAATGTGATTAGTTCACATAATCGCGAGTCTACTGTAAATCGGTCAGCTATCAGTGGTTATCAAATGCGCCCATGGAACGACTTTCGTTATCTCCCAGCATTCGCCAAGGACACTGATTATATATAATATAACTATATAAAATCAATGGCTACGGAGTAAGGGAAAACCATGGCAAAAATCTTACTCTGGGAGGATCTAGGGAGAAGTGCCAGACCTTGTTACTGATAGCCGCAATTTTTTATTATCCTTCTGAGTGCTGAAGAAGCAGCCTCCACGTTTCCTTAAATTTCGACAGCCATGCCGTCCTCATCTCCCTTTTTCACACATTGGAAGTTGAAACAGGAAAGAAGCAATGACCTAAAAACAAAGAAAGCAACAGACAGTAACTATTCTAATACTTAAAAATAACTTAATCCTAAGTATTCTAACCAATAGTAATTAAATTAAAGATCTATATTTTAAATATTTACATTTCAACACTAACTCCCATCACTAAAGAGCATAAAATATCCATTCATAAATACCTGCTACCGTACTAACTATCTAAATATCATGCCGTAGCCTATCTAGTTCTTTAGCAATATTACTAAATAATTCCCACTCAACCGACATAACCGGCCAAGTTAACTCCTTAGCTAATGCCCGTAAACTTCCGTACACGACCGCCACTCATCAGTGAGTGGACATTCAAATAAGACATGCCCTGCTACATTCACATTGTTGTTTTACACTGCTATTTATTTCGAACCACATTTTAAAATAAAATCTCAATGTTTTACCGCTTAACTGTTTTCTTTATCTTACAAAGTTCGTTAATAGTATCGATACTTGGTGTATAAGATTCTCCTGTGCACAATTTCAGTCAAATTAATCGCTTTTTAACATTGAATATTAGTGTAGAGGACATCGGACAACAGTACTCCATAGCATCCTCGGTTATACTAAAGATAAAAGAGGAGGTATCTGCTAGTGCTGCGAATCGAAACCTGTTTTGGATGTGACGTGGATAGCGTATTAAATATGTTTCAGCAACTCTAAAAATGCAACAGGTGTTTATTTTAAGTCCGTACTTTAACCCAAGTTTTAAAACCGGTTTTTTTAAAAATCGGTTTTGAAAACCGATTTTGGGAAAAATCTTTTTTTTTTACTGACCCATCCTCCAACTCTTCCTGCCACACTACTGTTAAGATGGCCTCCATAAATCAATCTGTTTGGAAAAATATTACGGAAAATATCTGCATTGCACCAGTTTTTAATTTCACTTATTGTATCAACACTATAAATATTGATATATGTAATGCAAATGTCTCAATAAAACACTTGTTTTGTTCAGATTTAATTTAAATGTTCGTAATTCGCACTTTTTGATCGTGGACAATAAATACAAGCATCCTTACGAAGAATTTCTTCAAGACTTATACAACTTCAAATTGAAAATAAATCATATTTTTAAAATCCTATCTTCAACAATTTCTTTCATGAAAACAACTGTTCAAATACTTTCGGCATATCCTGCTTTACTAGTATTGACGTAATATCACCCGACTGGTTATTTCTGGATCACTAACAAATCACGACTTGCAATTCTTATCATCGTCCGCAGTTGAAGAGATCTAGGTCACGCCTTTCTCGTTCAATCTACTATTTATTAGGTACAGGTCGATACCGTGTCTAAGACGAATGATAGCTTGCCTAACGTCTCCCAAACTCTTAAGAGGGCTATAGAGTCAATATAGAATCGTCAGAGACGTCAGATTCAGTTTAGTTTCGATGTCCTCGTGAACAAATTGTTTGTTTAGTCTGCGGATAAATACAGGGAACAATAAATGTTTATTTCATTTTTAAGAAAAATAAATCCCGCTTTTCTCTTTATTAGTCTATGAAGATCTTATATGACATGGTTTATATGACTTGGTATATGACATACGCGGACTAACAAAAAAGTGATTATAGCTGGTAATGCTTTCTATTACAACATGGTCCAGGGTTTTAGTGCGACCTCTTTTTGGCTATTTTTAACTTGATTTTGAGTACAGAGTGCTTCATCGAATCTTGGAAGGTGGTTAGAATTCATTGTATGAGATTAGTGACAAACGAGATTTGTATCACGCCGGACAGTGGGTTTGAAAACGCTTGGAGCCGAGGTGCTGACCTATGTGGACGATATAGTAATGCTTACTATTAAAAGAATCGTGAGAGAAGGATATTTTCTCAGCTCTTCAAGAGTCAATTAACACCATTCGTAGTTTGTGCAGCAGGAAAAACCTGCGCTTTAACCAGAACAAACCATTCACCAGGAAGAAGAGAGTGGAACACTTGATACCGCTCACTATTCAAGGTGTCCACATAAATGTAGACAATTTGAAAAACTACAGACCTATTAGTCTATTAACAAGTTTTTCTATATTATTGGAAAGAGTAGCATACAACCGATTATTGGGGTTTCTCAATAAGTTTAACATCATAAACAAATGTCAGCATGGCTTCATTAAGGGTAAGAATACGGAAACTGCACTTTTCGAACTAACAAGCGGAATTTTAAATGCCTTGGAGAATAAACAAATAACTTTTGCTTACTTATTAGATCGGTCAAAAGCGTTTGATAGCATAAACCATTTCATACTTTTACAGAAGCTTGAGCACTATGGAGTGAGAGGTAACGCTTTAGCTTGGTTTTCATCGTACTTAAACGAGCGTAAACAAAAAGTGCATGTTAAAATTAAAAATGAGGCTGCTCTTCCAGATAACATGACCATAACAAAAGGTGTGCCACAAGGTAGCATACTAGGTCCATTACTATTTATCGTTTACTTTAATGATATTTATAATCTCAAGCCCACCTCTCTTGTAAGTAACTTTTCAACTGTTAATTATGCGGACGATACTACTTTTTTAATAACTGGTAGTACACTAGATGAAGTTATCGATCTAGGCAGCACTTATCTAAATACAATTGAGGAGTGGTTAACTATCAACCAGCTTAAAATTAACCACGATAAATCAAATATCATCTTCTTCAAATGTAACAAATTTCAAACTCTTCCAGAAGCTGTGAATATTAATAACTGCGAATATCCTGTCCGCACTTGTGTTAAGCCGCTGGGTCTTACAGTCGACGAAACCTTAAAATGGAAAGATCACGTCAATGTACTTTGTAAAAAACTATGTAGCTATTGCTTTGCGATTCGTCGACTTAGAGATATAGTAAGTTGGCATGTGCTCCGTATTATGTATTATGGATGCTGCTACTCAAACATAAAATATGGAATCGTTGTTTGGGGTGGTAGTAGTGACTTAAACAGAGTTTTTTTGATACAGAAAAAGATTTTACGTGTGATTAATAAACTCGAGTACTCTCAGTCTTGCAGAGGACTCTTCAAACAAACTAACATTTTAACTGTATATGGTATTTACATTTTTGAATTGCTAATCTTCTTATTTAAAAACAAATACTTATTCGGGATAATGAATTACAACATGAGTATTCTACAAGGTTTAAAAATGATTATCGCTACCCCAATCATCGACTCACACTAAGTGAGAACAATTTAGAATATAATTGCCTGAGGTTCTATAACAAATTGCCATCACATATTAAAACTGTAAAAAAATTGTCAACATTTAAAAATTATGTATACAAATTATTACTAGAAATAGAGCCATACAATATAGAGGAATTTCTAACCTCAAATATACATTTATAAATTTTTGTTCTTGACCTGACGTTTGCATTGTTCCATTTGTATTGAAACACTGCAATAATAAAACTATTCTATTCTATTCTATTCTATTCTAAACCAACTAGGCGTCTTATTTGATAACACATATGGAGAAGATCACTCACGATGCAAAGCTATTCTAATGGACATGTTGAAGAATATGGGGAAAATCTTGGCAGCAGCTATCTCTAAAGCTATAGTCCATTGGCTCTGCGTGATGTAGCACAGTACAGCTATAACTTAGGAAGCGAGAGTTTGGTGGCAAAAGACGCAATAAGTCAGGGTCATAGCTTGACTTACGGCCATTCAAAAGATCGCAGGTATGGTAATCACGGGAACAATGCCCGTCCTTGGCATTAGAAACTCTTCTAGACCTGCCACCCTTGCACATTATTGTGGAAGGGGAGGCCAGACTACCAGTATTTGGCCTATAGCACACAGCGAATCAATCACCACGTGACTCCCTTCATCTTTAGTATACCCGTAGATGCCGTAGGGGCCTGCTCTAATATGCAACTTAAAATATGCTTGTTCATACTCAAATTGTATTCAAGATTTAATGAAAAATGCATTAATAACATAAGTACATCACTTATAAAAAAAATTATGACGTAAAATCAACGCTTAGGTGTGAAAGAAAAAATGAATTTTATTTCTGAGCTAATTTAGTTAGCCAACTAGAAGTGAAACGTTTACAAAATAAGCACTGTAGCATATAAAATGAAATGGGCGCAATTATTGTCGCTAAACGTGTTCCAAGTAGTAATCTCTGAAATGGTGTTTACTTCAGGAGAGCGGCCTGTTGAATGCTGAGTGTGGCCAACTCGACTATTCTGAAGAAAGGTGACGCGTCGCACGATTTGATGTGTTGCTAGTATTCCAATAGTTTATATGGAAAGCCACATTCAAAATAATACTGTCCTATACCTATATAAAGCAATTTTACTTAATATGGGGCACAAAGGTTATTAAGGTAGTCTCAAACCCTGTAACTAGGTCAAAACTAGTTAGGGACTGCAAACAATCCCTCAATGCACTGGCACGAGACAACACGGTGTCTCTGATTTGGGTGCCGGGACATGAGGATATAAAGGGCAACGTAATAGCCGATGAACTAGCCAAGGAGGGCTCTAAGACACACTTCATGGGTCCAGAGCCCGTATGTGGGATTACTAAAGATTCCGCAAGAAGGGAGATCTGGACCTGATTAGAAAAAGAAAGTACAAAGAATGGAGGTCGACTGAAGGTCAACTCCATACCAAACGCTGATAGGGGATGGGATGGTAGTTTCTCTGATAACCTACTCAAGCGCAGTAAGAAAGAAGTTAAAACCATTACTGGGTTGGTAACTGGACACTGTCTCTGAAAAAGCATCTATACAACACAGGCCGTGTAAGCGAACCGTGGTGTAGAAGATGCGAACTACAGGAGGAAACGAGTTTACATGTAATCTGCACATGTGAGGAACTAAAGGTACTCAGGCAGAAATATTTCGAGAGAGATCTATTGGAACCCTCGAAGGTCCTCAAGTTGCCACTGGGCAAGATACTGGGCTTTATAGAGAACACCAAGCTGCTCGAGTGGAAATAAGAGAATCAATAGGGATGGTACAATGAGCACCTAGCTCAAGTGCCCGGACATTAAGTGCCCACCCTAACTTTAATGAATGAATGAATGAATGACCTATATAAAGCAATTTTACTTAATATGGGGCGCAAATTTTCTTCGATTTTTTACATTGTTAAAATAATGGAGTTGGTGTAAACACAACATCCCCATCAACCCAGTTACTACGATGTTATTATAACTTCCTCTCCGCTAATTATATCAGTATTGTTCCGAATATTTAAATTTCCCATCACAATATCCTTTTTCGATCTCCAATTACTTAGCGGACCGACGGAAAACGCTTGTTTGCATAATTAAGTTGTCCCGAAAATACATTTCGATGTTCGCCCTAACGAAGCCAACTCTTGTTTGTCTGTCGTTAAACAAACAAAGCCCGTTATCGGTCACAAAATAACTTCGATTATCGCGCAAACAAATGGAATTGTATCTCGCTATACAATTGATCGGGAAATCTGCTGATTTTAAATAGCTTGGCTGTGCTATTGCCGAAGCCGTATGTTGGCCGAACAAAAAGTCTCCACATACGTGGGCCGGGATTCGCCAGGTCTTTCATGCCGTTAAAAGTTTTAATTGAACGTCACTATTTCCCCCACAATGGCGTTGGTTTTACACGTGTATCTTGCAGAAACCCAAGGGGAATTACTTCCGTTTTTTTTTGCCTGGAGTATCGGATTTGTTACGAGAAGTTTGTGTAGGAAATTTGTCCTTTTGGAAGTTACAGTGGTAATCAGTACTGTGAGTATGTAGTAAAATTTACGCAATTTGCGAGTGCTTACTACTTTTTCTGCTTGTATTTATTTATTTATTATAGCTGTGGAGCATCAGAAACCCGAAATCAATAATTTACGCCTTCAAAGAATCTACATGTCAATGCATTGGTGACTCGTGAGTAGGCAACCAGTAATACTTGTTATTTTTTGACGTTTGACATTTCACTATTATTTCTTACTCACTTCCATTACGTATTAATTAAAATATGCAAACTTTTACAAACTTAACAAGGGTAAAGTTTCACTTCACAGCAAGTTTTACAAATGCTACGTTGTTTGTACTCTTATTTGGTTTTGAAAAGAACGCTGATCGTTTGTACTAAATTGCGCCTGTAATCCTATATGGTCTTTCAGTCCAACTCCCGACGGAATTAGTAGAATCTGCCAGAGCTCCATTCTTCTGGAATGAAGGTTTATCAACATTTAACATATTGATTAATAAAACGATGTGGTCTCACAACAGACCAAAACAACGGAAATTTTACTGTAGTCAGATTCCTGTCAATCAAAACTGCGCCAATAAGTCTATTGCTTGTTATATCAATTGATTTTTTGAGGTTATTGTGTTCGGGTACGGTTTTGACAATAAGGATTTATATGAGACCAATAACTAATAGATTAATGGAAAGCAAATTTAATATTTTTTAATGGATAAATATTGCCAAGGACTTTGCTAAAAGGGAGGTTTGAACGTGGTTAGATAAATAAAGTACAAAGAGATGGAGGTCAACTCCATACCAAAGCGTTAATAAGCGTTAACCTACTCAAACGCAGCAAGAAAGAAGTTAAAACCATTACTGGGTTGGTAACTGGACACTGTCCTCTGAAAAAGCATCTATACAAAACAGGCCGTGTAAGCGAACCGTGGTGTAGAAGATGCGAACTACAGGAGGAAACGAGTTTACATGTAATCTGCACATGTGAGGAACTGAAGGTACTCAGGCAGAAATATTTCGGACGAGCTCTATTGGAGCCCTCGAAGGTCCTCAAGTTTCCACTGGGCTAGATACTGGGCTTTATAGAGAACACCAAGCTGCTCGAGTGGAAATAAGAGACTTAATAGGGATGGTACAATGAGCACCTAGCTCAGGTGCCTGGACTATAGGTGTCCACCCTAACTTTAAAAAAAACAATCACAGCGCGTAGAAGACACATAAACAATAAAAACTATTCTTTCAATTATGAACAAACTAAAATATTATGTAACTTCTCTTTTGAAGACCCTGACATACTACCAACCAGGTAATTGGATGATTTGGTGGTGAGCAGCAGAGTTATTGGATCGCAGCTTACCATCGATTGTGATGCGAATGCACACCACGTGACCTGGGAAAATACCAACAATAACCAGAGAGGCGAGTCTCTACTACAATTTATTATGACAAATAGCCTGGATATACTAACTGTAGCGAAGGGATCTATTTTCATGAACATAAAAAGGAAATAGGTAGACATAACGTTAGCAATCTCTTACGTAGGAAGCAATCTCTATGATTGGCATGTGTCTACAAAGGAGAATTGCTCAGATCATAGGCTATCAATTTGAATAGAGGCAATTATGAACCTGTAATGGAAACTTAGTAAAATCCCTGAAGAACTGACTAAGAAACTTACACAGAAGAACTAGATTTCGCTTTAAGAGAGATTCAGCGAAAAATAAGCAATTCACTAGCCCTGGAATCCGTAGCAGGGCAAATCTAAGGCACTATTACATCAGCATTCAACGATAACTGCCACATGGTAAACAAGGGAGTCTCCAGAAATGTGCTCTGGTGGAACAGAAACCTTAATAACATGAGAAGGGAAAACAGGAAATAGTTCAACAGAGCTAAGAAAATGTTGGTCTGGGTTGAATACAAAAAGGCTCTTACTGATTACAATAAAGCTGAGAGGAATTTAAAGAGATACTCCTGAAGAAGGCATTGCGAATGTCCCGCAATGTGCCAGACAGATATTACCCAAAATACCTAACAGCTCGAGATGTTTCTCTGAAACAGAAAGCACTGCAAGCCACAGCAAGAAGGGTTCTCAAGTTTCCATTGGGCAAGATACTGCGCTTTATAGAGAACACCAAACTGTTCGAGTGGAAGTAAGAGATTTAATAAGGGCGGCACAATGAGCACGCCCAGATCAAGTGCCTGGACTATAGGTGCCCACCCTAACTTAAAAAACAAAGGATAAATGTAAGATACAAACTGGAAGTTTTGAGAGTTGACCTCTTCACAACTATGGGCCACTTGAAAATGTCATTTTTCGTCATTTTGGTCTATAAACTTATGACATTTTTTTTAAGCTCCATTTTCTTCGCAGAAGTAGAAACTTTGCCGTTGAAGATGACAGCTTCTACCGGAAAGTTGATAGTGGTAACACTTGGCAATAGCAAGGAGAACGTGTTAGTGAGGAGTCCTCCAATGCACCCCTTAGCGACTATAACACCTTTATCATGTTAGGAACTCCACAGAAAGTAGTGAAAGCTTGCAATATGGAAATGCACTTTTGGATTTCTAGGTACTGATTTGGCTGATGTTTCTATTGAAATTGCATCGTTTGTATAATGTTTGCGCCACCAATTGCGGCAATTCTTGATATGTGAGGTTACTATTACATGAACTGTAAAGTTATGTTTAATAACAGAAGTTACCTCAACGAATCCTATTATGGTATATGCTCTAAGTGTTTTCCTTACTTTTCACTCTGCCCGATCAAAGTTTTTTTTTTGGGAGAAACGAATGACCGTGGGTGGAGAAAAATCTTTTTTAAAACATAGTTTATCGTGTACCCGCAATTGGTACACAATAAATTGTATTTAAACGCTTTACTTCGCTGATATTTCATGATATTCACGCTTTTTCATCATTTGTAATGAAAACATTCTAGCTAGAGTTTATTATATTATTGACATATGAATATCTATTCAACTTTTAAATCAGTTGTCCAGCAGTCGAAGACAACGCTCTATATCCGATTAACATTTTCTCCTTTAAACCCTTTAGATGGTGCTGTCACTCAAGTCACAACTTTCCTAACGTCCAAACAGAAATACTCTGAGCAAGTTCAAAACCGGAACAGAAACAAGTGCAGCAGCGCAACGGACACGTAAGTAATCGATCGCTCCTTCTGTCCGGACATGGCACGGCACTTATCTCGTTTCAGACCAACTACTGAGGGCAGTTCTAGTTTACTACCACGAAACGTAACTTAAACGTGAGTTCGTGAATTAGATTCGGTCACGGGGCGCATTCCAACATCCCCTAAGACACAAACCGAGCGCGTAAGAATAATTAAACAACGTGGAAATTACTGCTGAGATAATGAACGGTCGAGTTGGGCATTCGTAATCTAGAGTGCATTATTGCCGACACGTTTAAGACTTGGGTGAGAAGCGTGTTGGTGTATGATAGTGTGTATGTATAAATATTTATTGTTTAGGAGATAAAATTAATTGTTGAAAATTAGTTGAGCTTGAAGTTTGGGAGATTTGAATAGGAACGATGAATATTTAGGTGAAGAAGTAGTAGTTTGTTAGTGCAATTTAAATGTTGAATGTGTGGTGTGCGATTCAAAAATTAGTTAATTGATACTACGAGGGTAGCATCAATTAATTTCTGGATATTGTGTGTCGAAGCAAAAATATTTTTATTATTGTTTCTCAAAATGTTCACCCTGAAACTTAATACATTTATGCATTTCATTCATTCATTCATTCAAGTTAGGGTAGGCACTTGACGTCTGGGCACTTGAGCTTGATGCTCATTGTACCATCCCTATGGATTCTCTTATTTCCACTCGAGCAGCTTGGTGTCATCTATAAAGCCCAGTATCTTGCCCAGTGGAAACTCGAGGACCTTCGAGGGTTCCAATAGATCTCTCCCGAAATATTTCTGCCTGAGTACCTTTAGTTCCTCACATGTGCAGATTACATATAAACCCGTTTCCTCCTGTAGTTCGCATCTTCTACACCACGGTTCGCTTACACGGCCTGTGTTGTATAGATGCTTTTTCAGAGGACAGTGTCCAGTTACCAACCCAGTAATGGTTTTAACTTCTTTCTTACTGCGCATGAGTAGGTTATCAGAGAAACTACCATCCCCATCCCCTATCAGCGTTTTGGTATGGAGTTGACCTTCAGTCGACCTCCATTTCTTTGTACTTTATTTATCTAACCAGGTCCAGATCTCCCTTCTTGCGGAATCCTTAGTAATCCCACATACGGGCTCTGGACCCATGAAGTGTCTCTTAGAGCCCTCCTTGGCTAGTTCATCAGCTATTACGTTGCCCTTTATATCCTCATGTCCCGGCACCCAAATCAGAGACACCGTGTTGTTTCGTGCCAGTGCATTGAGGGATTGTTTGCAGTCCCTAACTAGTTTTGACCTAGTTACAGGGTTTGAGACTGCCTTAATGACAGCCTGGCTGTCAGTCATTATATTAATTTCCTCCTCATGTAGCCCCTTTTGCAATCATTTCTGCACAGGCTGCAAGGGCGAATACCTCTGCCTGGAAGACCGTTGTATGTTTCCCCAGGCTTATGAATATCCTTTGATTAGGACTGGGCCCACAAATACCGGCTCCTGTCCCCTGGCTGGATTTGGATCCACCCGTGTACCAGTTTTCGTTAACAGTGATCTCACTACGTGCCTGGTCTCTGTTCGGTATGGAGATTTTCACCTTTTCAGTGAAGATAATTTCGGGTGCCATGCTGTCCGTGGGCATTTGTAGCAATGGCCCGTCCAGCAGCGTGCCCGTAGTATAAGAGTGTCCTCCCACCCTGAAGTTGGGATGCTACAGGTTGTTGGCTTTCAGTCTAAGGATCGCATTCATTGCCTCCGCTCTCACATAGAGTTCCAGCGGGGGAACGCCCACAATGTTCTCCAAAGAGGCGGTCCCTGTTACTGTTAGTTGCACCAGTGATACCAGCAATGCCTGTCTCTGGACAGCGGTTAGCAGCTTCGCTGCAGAGGGACACTTCTGTCTTCTCCACCAGACTACTTGCCCGTAAGTTATCGCTGGTCTTATCACGGTAGTATATAGCCAATGGATCACCTTCGGCTTTAATCCCAGGTTTTGCCAGCAACTCTCCTGCGCGCCAGAATAGTTGCGTGGCCCTGGTCGTTGTGTTAACTAAGTGATTTTTCCAGCTCAGTTTCGCATCAAGGGTAACACCCAGATACTTTATTTCCTTGGTTAATTGCAACTCCTGCCCAAACAGTCTAATGCCGCCTAGGTCATTGAGTTTGCTCATGTTGGTAAAGGTAACCAACTTTGTTTTTTGTGGATTAACTGAGAGCCCTTGTGAAAGGCACCATTCCTCCACCATTCGCAGTGCATTACACATAATGCCCGCCACCACGCCTGGGAACTTCCCCCTAGCTACGATGACAATGTCGTCAGCGTACCCCTGCGTCCATATTCCTTTGTCGTTTAATGATCTGACGAGATCATCCACGACCAAGCTCCACAGCAGTGGTGACAGTACTCCCCCTTGAGGACGCCCTCTAGTGGTCCTCATGGCGATATTTTTATCTAGCATATTGGCATCGACCACTCTGCCTCTTAGCATGCAGTCAACCCATCTGCTAGTCGTGTGGTCAATGTTCCGTTCCATTAGTGATCGGTTGATCGAGGGCGTTGATGTGTTATCAAAGGCGCCCTCGATGTCTAAAAATACTGCAAGGGCAACTTCCTTTTGATGTAGGCTCCTTTCGAGTCCTTCCACCAAACTATGCAGGGCAGCCTCTCCTGATTTGCCCCTTTGGTATGCCCATTGCAGAGGATGCAGAGGATATCTCGAAAGTGCTCCTTCTGTAATGTTTAGGTGTATAATTTTTTCCATAGTCTTCAGCATGAAAGATGTGAGACTAATTGGTCTGAATGATTTCGGATGATAGTATGTGCCCTTCCCAGGTTTCGGAATGAACACAACCCTAGTATCTTTCCAAGCCTTGGGAATGTAGCCCAACGCATGGCTAGCTCTAAATATCTCCAAGAGGGGCCCCATGATGTCTCCAATTGCCTCCTGTAACAATCTTGGAAACACGCCATCTAGTCCCGGAGATTTATACGGTTCAAATGACTCAACTGCCCAACGAACAAGATGAGGTTTGAAAGTATCGTTTGATTTCCTCCAATCTTCCATAGACGCCCTCCTCCCTGATTGGTTTGTTTTACCGAAGTCCACCCTGTCCGAGCCGAGAAAGTGCACGCTGAGGAGGTATTCAAGAGTCTCCTCCGCAGTGGTTGTGAACCTCCCGTCCGGCAGCTGAATGGACCTGAGTGTATTAGAAGAGTCCTTCTTCAGAATCCTGTGAATTCTGACCATGTCAGGGACACTTTCTATGTCCTCACAGTAGTTTCTCCAGGCCTTCTTCTTCGATTCTTTAATTCTTTGTTATAAGGTACCTAGTTTAGCCTTATAAGCTTCCAGTTTCCCGTTTTTTTGGCCCTGTTAAACAACTGGCGTGCTTTCTCTTCTTCATCATTTATGCATATAATAGAACCAATTTTCAAAAACTAACAATTAGACTATCTGAAATCAAAGATTCTGCCCCCATCCTCAACTTCTAGTGAACGGAAAAGGTTATATTGCCCTAAAGATGGATGCGCTCAACATAAACCTCAAACATTCGATCTATTTATCCAATTCGAAATCGCTTCTCGACAAATCGACGAGCACGCAGCATCAGCAAATAATGCATCCATTCCCGACGATATCCCTTACACTCCTTGGGCCTTGTTTATGCGTACCGCAGGCGGTTGATACATTGTAAAGCGAAGGACAAGGGAAAAAAGGGCAGCTCGGGCCACTCAGTGGTGTTTTTTACACCGCCTTTGGAGTCGATAACTGCCCCACTGGATCGTAAAACATCTCGGCGTAGGAGCGAATGGAAACAATAGGCCTAGGGCGGCGAGTATACCACGACGATTTGGAAACGCTGACGCTTTTTGCTGACGCGGCAGTACGTTTGAGATGGGTAAAATTCGCTGTCCCTTTTCTGCATGAGGGCCGGCAACGAATTGATATACCCTACCCTCGAGAAAATGGAAATTTATTTATATTAAGCCCTTAAACACAGAAAGCGGAACCTACATGTCGTTTATATTGCGTTCAGTGGCCGCTAGAGGTCGCGCCCGCTCCTTGCTTTGACATTGACATGTAGAAATTCTTATTATAATAATAGCAGTTACATTAAGAAACCATTTAGACATCCTTGTCCGTGATATTACACATCGTAGAATCTCTATAAGACGAGAGTGAATTTAATTAAATATACATCAAACGTACCTCATTACCATAGATTTACATGGGAACAATGGTGTATGTAAGTCGACAGTCAGACCAAGATAAATAATTATTGTAATAACAAGCCCGTTGCTCAATTTCTAAAGCGGTCCCTACTGAAGGAACTAAGGGATAGGAGATTCGTCTTGGAGTGTGAGTTTGCGAACGTAGAGGATTTTACATAATTCGCACACGAAGAGTTGGAAGATAAATTTATGTAAATTTTTAGATCGAGATCCAAGTACAACAGTAGTTATACAAACTTTTTAATTTCGCCATTCTTCATTTGCGCGAAGGGAGGTGTACAGTGAACAATGTGTGGGAAAAATATGTATAAAGTTGCTTAATATGTATTTCGCGTGTTCCTCCAAGGCGAGCTATGAATTATAAAGTTATGAAGGGGATTCGGTGATAATTCCAAGACATATAAAGAGGTAAAACACAATAGAGCTTGAGGTGTATTCGAGCATATTCATTTGTCATTTCCTAGATGTGTAATCTACATAAAAAATATTTCATAAGCGTTGATGGTTGATAATCAGCTTGATAATAGTGTTGAGACTTTTTTTCGTTCGCCGAAGTGAAAACAAGAAGCCTGTGTAGTCGAACAGCATTCACTAGATATTTATGAAGCAAAATAACGAAGCAATTCGCCATAATATGAAGAAAGGATGAAAATATGATTTCTATCAGTTAAAAAAGCGTTATTGTTAACGTTATCTGTACTTTAGTTAGCTGTAGTTTTCTTTAATGGTGATGTAAATATCACATTCTCTTTTCCTATTCCCTTTTCTCTATTCCATATCCCCCATTCCCTTCTCCTTATTCCCTTCACCCTATTCCCTTTTCCCTATTCCCTTTTCCCTATTCCCTTTTCCCTATTCCCTTTTCCCTATTCCTTTTCCTTTTCCCTATTCCCTTCTCCCTATTCCCTTTTCCCTATTCCCTTTTCCCTATTCCCTTTTCCCTATTCCCTTTTCCCTATTCCCTTTTACCTATTCCCTTTTCCCTATTCCCTTTTCCCTATTTCCTTTTCCCTATTCGCTTTTCCCTCAGAGTAAACCTTAATTTTTGATGGAGTATATTTAAATGGTAAAGAACTTTTATAGAAGACTGTATGTCATGAAAAATAAGTTTTCATTCAGACTGTGGCTTCTTTGGTCAGAGATATCAAATGTTTCACTTCGTAGAATTTGACAGTTCAATTTTTGTTTTTACAGATTTCAAATTTTAAAGTCACTGCATCCTCATTTCCTCCATGCTCTTGACGATACAGAGAGACGATACAGATATGACGGTAAGATATCTTAACTGTGCTAAATTTAACTTTGTTAACTTTGGCCGTTTGCTCTTAAGCGTAGCCAAAGGATATTCTAGGGTAAAAAGAAAAGAATGTGAATAATCTGTAGAAAATGTTTACAGTTAAATGTAATTAGACAGTAACATCATGATTTAAAATAACAATATAATTATGGAGTGAAACAAGAAGTGAACTTAGAAACTTCTGCCATGCGCTCTTTTTCTATTATCATCCCTAGTAATTTTCATTTTTTTAAATTCAATCTTTATACTATAAGATCACTCGACCTAAAGTTTAATTTTGGTATTTACTTGCCTTATTGTTTTAAGTATCTTTCAATTACGTCATTGTAATTCCAAGTCCAAATTGCTTGGCATTTTACTATTACTTGTTAAATATATTCTATCAATTGTTCATTACCTTTTAATTTTGTTTGCCTGCATCCCTTCCCGTAGGTTAACTACTGGCTCCATTTCTCTATTCTCTTCTCCCTATTCCCTTTTCCCTAGTCTCTTTCCCCTATTCCTTTTTCCCAATTATCTTTCCCTTACTCTCTTTTCCCTATTCATTTTCCCCTTTCCCTATTCCCTTTTCTCTATTCCCTTTTCCCTATTACTTTTTTCCAATTCCCTTTCCCTTATTCCCTTTCCCTATTCCCTTTTTCCTATTCCCTATTTCCCTTTTCCTTATTCCCTTTTTCCTATTCCCTATTCCCTTTCCCTAGTCCCCTTTTCCTTATTCCCTTTTCCTATTCCCCTTTTCCTTATTCCCTTTTTCCTATTCCCTATTCCCTTTTCCCTATTTACTTTTCCCTTTTCTCTTTTCCCTATTCCCTTTTCCCTTTTCTCTATTTCCTTTTCCCTATCCCCTTATCCCTATTCCTTTTTCCCTTTTCTCTATTCCCTTTCCTTATTTTCTTTTCCCTTCTCCCTATTCCCTATTTACTTTTTCTTATCCTTAACTCCTACAAAATGTACATTTCCCTTCTTACTTGTAAATGGTTAGAAACTGTAATAAAAAAATATTTTTTTGTATATTTCTTTTTACAGTCAAATTATGAATTCGTCCCTTAATAAAATGTTTGCACTATCAGGTGTTGATTGATTTGTTCAGTTCTTAGTATTTTAGCAGGTCAGAGTAAGCGTCAAAAGAAAAAAAACAGTTCTGAATATGTATTTAGAATAGGAATAACGATGCATGATGAGATATTACATATTTTTTTAATTCAATCGACCTTCGGTTGCGAATCTGTGATCTTTCGAAACAGTTATCTCGATTTAATAAAACAGTGTAGGGCGGAGTGATTGCTTATGTTATGTTCCAAGATTTCTTGTCTATTGTAACTAGTTTACGTCATTATATACTTTTTGTCTTTCCACTCCCATGAGCCGTTTAAGTTAATTTGTCCTTACATCTCATTTTCAACTTTATTTTTTTCTTTTCGCTGTCATTCCCCACATTCACGAAAACTGTTAGACACGACACAAAACCGCTATCAACGCCAAGGGCAATCGCTAACAACATTACAGTATACAAAGGCGTGGGCATTATCGCAGTTTTCCACATTGTAACTAGTGATACAAGATGGAAATATAATGGAATAGCTAGGCGGACGTCATTTCCATTTAAATAGAGTCAGTTTTGCGTAGGTCACCCTGATTATTATTCCTTTTCTCTCTTGTACGTATTGGAGAAACAAAGACCTACATCCATATGTATGCCCACATACGTTTAAGGAAGGAAGAATCGTTGTCAACAGACAGAGCAGCAGATTCCGCTTTCGGCGACTTGTAATAGGTCTAAACTACAAGCTAGAAGCGACCAAAAGTTTCGGGTCTACTCCATGACCGTGACACCTTTCAGCAAGACGCCAGTTGCGGTGGCAAAAGGCCGGGCAAAGGATATGGGATCCTGGATGTAGGTTGAAACGGGATTTTCGACAGTTGGTATGTGCGGTTGTAACCGGTAAAACCCTAATTCTATTCTGCGGATTTTGGAAGATATTTTAGAACGAACGAAAAGGAATGTAATTATTTTCGCTGAAAGAACTAAACAAATTAATTGAAGCTGCTATTGAAGGAAAAAGGCATTCAAAGTCTGCTCTGGTATCCAAAATATGGATATTTTTGTATAAAAATACCATTACACAAGGCACATAATCATTAGTCAATCCCAAAACAAAGGAAAATTATATCTATGTAGAAGTTATATGAATAAAAGTCGATTTGTGTAAGTAAAGAACACGTATAAATGAAAACAATAGATAGAAAAGGAGCATGATACACAATAACTAAAGGCAATATTTGTAATCTTAGTAGGCGACGATTCTATACAATGACAGTCGTTTTTTTTGACGTTTTATCGTGTTTTAGTCTAAGTAATTAAATTATTTGTAGAAAATAATGTTTTCAAAAGAAGAATTAATGCGGTGTCTGTACTGGAAGAATGTAATAAACTATTTTCTGGTTTCATTTTCTGGTACAGTCAAAAATATCCAAACGCTGACAGGAAACCTAATGTGCTCTCTTTTAAAACACTGAGGGACTGCAACCATTGAAGAAAGCGTATTTTCAGTAATAGGCAGTGTTGTTCAATCCTCAAATATTTATATGCGGGCGGTCGTATTAGACACAACAGGAATTTCATAGCATTTTAAACAAAAATAAATTTTATCCTTACCATTATCAGTTGATCTAAGAACTACATAAATGTGATTTCAATTCAAATTAAGTGAAAGATATGAATAGTCGATTCAAGTCCTCTTTATTTTGAAGTTGAAAACTATGCAGATTGGCAGAAAACCGTAAGCATTTTGATTCAAGACCTTTTTCCTTTTCTTATAACATTTAGGAGCCGGCAGTACGGCTGAGAAGGAAGGGTGCATCATTACCAATCTTGAAAGTCAAGCAGCAATATGCGGTACCGGTTGTTGGTTGGGTCACCATTCGGACAACACTTCTCAGTAGCTCGGTGTGTTCCGGCACTCTAGCCAATGGCCTTCAAGGCCTGTAGTGCTGAGTTATTATAACATTTAGGTATTCATTTTAGACTTAAGCGTAAACACAACAAAATGCCGTGCTCATTATCAATCGAAATGAAAATGAGTTATCTCTAAAAAGCCATGCACTAAAGAGGGACTTTCCGTTAGAATGTTGTGAATCCTAGTAGTATTGGGGAGTTGGTCACAGTGACCACCCTAACACTCTAGTGTGCCGTTAAAGAAATCGTCCTTTCAATGGCGATGACTCCTATAAGATGTTGTTCTAGTAAATATACCAGATTAGTATGTTACGATCGTAATTTCCATGCTATTTTGTGCTAAATATTATCTGTTACTGAAATGAAATAGGAGATGCGCCATCTATGCGACAATTTCTCTACTACACATAAGTATATCTGCTCATCTGCTGTACTAGATGGGCAGAAAACTGCTATACGAAAATAATATGCGATATTTATTTTTACTTCCATGTAAATATTTAGTTAAATTAATAAATACTGCGTTAGCTTCAAATAAATCTACCAACCAAATTATTTGTTTGATTGAATACAGGAATATTTTTAATATTCCTAAATCAAACAATAATTTAGTAACTACAACCAAATGCATGAAAAATGGTAGAAAACAACAATATCGTTTTTCCCGTGCATAACAGTTTTAAAACCTTCAAACACTATATACTGCTGTAAAGTTCCTTGGCTTATAAGTAAATCAGTATTAACTGAAAAGATTCCAATTATCTCTCAAATTTCTTTAACCTCGCGCGAAAAATATTCACTTTTGTTCATTATTGTTTGTGTATCTGAAACTTATGCACGTGGGAATATGAAGAAAACTAAAATACTTCTGCGTAAAAAAAACCACTCAGCTTGAATACAGGTGCTTGCATTTGCCGTTAAAAGACAAAAGTTTTAAATCAATGCATAAATACTGCTGTGTACAGACTGAATTTGAAAATGCAAAATGGAAAAACGAAAAAATTTATTCTTTAAACTAAAATATCTTCCCGAACAAAAATAATAAATGATCTTATATCTATACTGTGCACACATCAATACAATAACAATTATTATAAAGCGAATTCTTTGATGGACAGAATAAAAGACAAATAATACGAAATAATACAAAATGGCAGCAATGAATTTAAAAATACATGTACTCACGTTACCGTCTACCAAGGAAGTGGTTGAAAAATCTCTACCGCTGCGTACAACGCAGTCGTACAATTCACCGATAAAAACTCAAGTAAAAGGTGCTAAATAGACCTAGACAAATGCTAGACATTTAAAAGAATGAAATTAATTTTAAAAAAAACTTAACACTTAAATAAATAAATCAAACAATTCCCCAGTGACCAACTATATTTATTTCATATTTTATAAATATTTAAAAAATATTAAATCTTTCTTGAATATCAGTTATATCAATATAATATGCATAAAATATATTATAGAAAATATATTAGGAAAACACTTAAAAAATATATATGTTATGTAGCATTAATAATATTTTATTGTAAATGTTTTCTCAATATATTTTTCATAACTCCGCAAGAATATTTTGCTTTGTATTTCTGTAAATATATATTTATATATAAAAAAAAAATTGAATTTTTGCTTTTGTACATTTGGTGCGTAGGACGAATAATATAAAATGGGTAAAATATGCATACATATTAAGTAGGTATGTGTATTTAAAATGATTTAATTAGTATCTAAGTTGAGCGCTGTAACTTTTCTATTAATACATCTGCGTTTTGTATTATATTATCTGTAGTATTTATAAGGTGCGAACGTCAACACAACACCTCCATTCATTACGATGCCGGTGTTATATGATTTAGTATTGTTTATGCGTCTATGGATTAGGTACATAGAATGCATACCCGCACGTGCGTATCATCAACGTTTTCTGTCGTTTGTCCGTTACATGTTGTAGTTTATAATAGTATACGATTAGGGCAGATTAGGGTTAACTGTGTAATTAATTGTTGCGGGGTGTGTTTTAGTTTTTGTGGTGACTACGAGATAAGCAAAACTTTGAACATGTCATGGCATTTATAAGATAATTGGAATGCTAAGTATCGCTATGTACAGAAATCGTTTAATAATATAATTGTAGTAATTTTATGCATCATATATGTACTGCATCTACCAGATAAATTGCTAGTTGATTTGCTTAAGAGATTCATCTCGGTAGATAAGCGTCATAACCTCGAATAGAGGTTAGAATACGTTGTGTTGTTTTATTGTTTGTACGTAGAATGTTTTCAAATATTATGAAATAAAGTAAAAATAAGTATCGTAAGTACTAGAATGTAGCTACCACTCCAATTATTGTAAATGCTCCAAATGTATTAGTAGGTGTTAATAATGTTGTACGATGTTTTTATTCATGGTGTGATGTAATACAATTGGCATTGTTTTAGAGCCATAAGGAAACGCCATGAGAGCGTCGACTAACGAAGATATGAAAAAACGCATAGGGTTGTACCTGGCCCAGCCAAGGCTAGACTTAAAAATGAGTATTTTTCATTTTTATTGCCTTGTTCAAATAAAATGATAATAAATACGTTTGTTTTTTATTTTAGAACACTTCAATTAAAAAATAGTGATAAATTTGATAAACCTTCAGTATGCCTTAAAAGATGCCAGAATTATTGAGTATTAACTTGTATGGTGAGTGTGAAAAAACAGGTTCTTGCCTTTTAGACAACTCTATGTATGTTTCAACTTTTCGTTATCGACGTTATCCATTCTAAATAACCAAGAACAATTTTAGTTCATTTTGACAAATAAATTGCATAAAAAATCTCAATTTTCATATAAAAAATAATATTTTACAAATATTTTAGAAAAAATATAGCGCTTACATTAATTTTAAAATATGGAATAAATATGTTAATTGAATATTTTATCTATATTTAGAAAAAAATATGAAAAATATATTCAAAAATCTCTCACGAAAAATATTTATAAAATATATTTTTAAAAATATCCATGTAATATTTCTGGCTGTTAGGGTTAACTCTTTAACTAAAATGATACAAACTAAACATTATTGTGGAAATTTCTCGATACAATGATTCAGCAGTTTTAAGCAAATCAAATATGCAACACAAAATACACTCGCGGTTATGTGGTTGCCACAGCAATACGTGTCCACGCAAATAAACCAAAACGTCCGGTTTTTTTTTTTTTATTTAAAATACTGTTTGTAATTCAATAATACTTAAAAGAAACTAAAATATGTTGTTAAATATGTACATAATAATAATAATATAATATGTCATGTGTATTGTTTTACTTAAACAGAAGTTATAAAGGCATTATAACACATTAATCAAAACTAAGGTGCATTCCATTTAATTACGTCGAAAAGCATGTACTTAAGAAGAAAATACTCTTCCGGCAAAACAGCACGCTACTTTCAATTAAAATAAATACTTTTCTGAGAAAAGGTTGAACATGATAAAAGCCAAAAGTTATAAAACTTTTCATTTAATGCAATCTCTTTTCTCAGTGTAACATCTAATTCTAGTTATAAGAAATAATACTTGTAAGTAATATTCCTTTGAAAGTTAGTTATACTTTTACTACCACGAAGACGCAGTGCGTCATTTGAAAAGGTCTTCTTTGATTTACCGCTCCTTTGTAAACGTTTCTTTAAATTTCACCAACGACAGTTGTGATTCCTCGTTTTACATATTCACCCATCCAACTCCGCCGTCTACCAGGGCAGTAAAACTGTGTAACGTCACCGTAAATCGTAATAAAAATTCGCGAGCGACACAGAACGTTATTATAGCGTCCTGTTTGTTCGAGTTTACTTACTTCGCGATGTGGAAAGGATACGCACGAGTTGGATCCATCGCGAATCCACAGCGAGGTGGGTTTGGCTATAGTCCCTTAGTCTTGGCCTATCTAGCGAAGACGCCCGACTTACAGGACTAAGCCGCTCTTGTCTGTTTTTGGGGGAGATTGTACTGGAATCCTAATCCCCTCCCTAGCTCCCAGTACGCTTCCCGTCGAATGAGTCGTGGAGAGATACTCGGCGCTCTGGGGATACACACAATACAGACGCGACAGTTTGCCTTAGGTTATAACGAGATCGAAGAAAAAGGACGTTTTATCTTCTGGATGTGTTCTTGTCGATTTCTTTTTATTATTTATTGGTCTAGGGAGGATGATTGAATGAAAGGAATAGAGATTAGTTTGTTTTGATCTTTTTTTTTTTCGTCTCTTCGTATTATGAAAGCGCTCCATGATGTATAGAGGAGGTAAACTGGCCTATGTCTATTTCTTTTTGTCTTGAAGTAAACCAGTTCGTTTATCAGACGATGCTGCTCGACTTCAGCTTTAACATGTGCAACCAATGCTAATTGCAAAATGCAGGGAAGAAGAGGCAGCACTTACAAGTTTGAAAGCTGAAGAAGACATCGTTATCCTCAAAGCGGACAAAGGGAATGCAACAGTACTACTAAATAAAGAAGATTACCGGAAAAAGATGAATGAACTACTTTACGAGAACATCTACAAGGAAATAAGAAAAGATCCAACGGAAAAGATCACGAAAACAGTAAGGGAGAGCATAAAGATTTCATCGATACCTAAAGAGATGCAGAACAGATTGCTACCAAGACCCGCTAGACCACCCAGGCTGTATGGAATACAAAAAATACATAAAGAAGGAGTGCCATTAAGACCGATTGTAAGCAACATGTCGCAAATATTTAGCTCTTAACTTACTAAAGCCATATTACCGGACAAACTGCAACGTATGTGAAGAATTCGAAACATTTCGTGGATATTCTGTCTACGCTAAAGACTGAACCTACAGACATTTTAGTAAGTTTCGACATTATATCGCTATTCACTAACATACCCACGGAGGACGCACTGGCCTTACTTCCAGAACTTGGACTACAAGAAGACATCTTGAATTCGTGAAACTGTGCTTATCACGACATACTTTTGTATGAAGGAAAATACTACGAGCAGAAGAACGAACAGCAATGGGAAGCCCTTTATCACCAGTAATAGCCAACTTGTTTATGGAAGCATTTGAAGAAGAAGCCCTAAATTCCACCCAAGTGTTGGCTGCGATATGTCAACGATGCTTTTGTAATATGGCAACACGGAGAAGAAAAACTACAACAGTTCTTCAAACACATAAACTCACAGCACCCAGCTATAAAGTTTACCATGGAGAAAGAACAAAATCGAAATCTCTCTTTCCTGGATGTTATGGTTAAGAAAACAAAAAAGAGAATGCAAATACAGCACGCAGTATTTAGAAAGAAGACGCACACCGATAGATATCTGCATGCAAGATCTCACCATCTTCCGATGCAGAAGAAGACATTAATACAAACATTGCTATCCAGAGCCGAAACCATCAGTGACGAACAACATTTTGCCAGTGAAAAGATACATTTGGAGAAAGCACTAAAGAAGAATGGTTACACTGACATCGACATAAGGAGAGCCACTAACATAAGAAGAAGACGACACTGGAGACAACTACAGAACCACGAAGAGGGATGGCGTGTTTACCTTACATAGCAGGCGTCACCGAAAAGTAGGCCGAATTTTGAAGAAACGTAACGTACAAGTACGCTTCGGACTGCAACGTTGATCCAGAAGTATCTACGACGCCAAAGGATAGATACCCAAGGGGCGCACAGAAGGTAATCTACAAGATAACATGCCAATTGCGGACAGTGCTACGGTCGGACAAACAGGAAGAGCCAGCGACATAAGAATAAAGAGACACGAGAGGACGCAAGATTAAGAAGGACCGAGCAATCAGCGGTGGCAGAACCACATGCACGACACGGAACACAAAATGGATTTCAAGAATGTAAAATAATAACTACCACCAAGAACTAGCGGAAAAGACTCATCAGTGAAAGCCATAGAAATAGAGAGAAATAAAACCGTTAACAGAGAAGATGGTATCACCTTAGCAACACGTGGAAGAGCCTACTACGAACCGTCACGGTCAATGGAGCGGAAACTACACGGTTGGATGCACCAGGGGCGTATATAAGAAGAATGTCGGACCATGAGAATCAGTTCAGTATCCTGAGAAGCTGTCAGTATGAACAGCGAAACGTCGAGCGAAAGTTTTGACACACCGGCGAAACCCGCAAGAAGCTGTTAGTATAATGCTAATTTTTATGTATATCTTTACATACAGTGTGAATCTGTAATCTGGAATAATTTCAGTAAAGCGAAGACAGTATTTTTTCCGGAAATCATGGCTCTCGAACACGTCGATTAGATTTTAAATTGCCCACTTTTACTGAGAACATTTTATACCACGTGTCCCAAATTTGAGATATGACGTCATCGATCAATTTTTTTAAATGGCAGCCCTAATTTTTTATAACTATTCTTAAAGGTATATGAAATTACACATGCTTCCAATTTCAAGTTTTTATTTCTTGTCATTAAAAGATTATTAACCAATAAACTAATTCGAAAAATGAAGAAATGTGATTCACCTCAATCATATCTCTTCTACAATAAATGTTCAAAATGTTGTCCATGTACTTCCTGACAATACCCTAAACGGAAACCGAAATTCATTTTGCATTCATTTCAGGAAATTGCCTACACTCCTGTCTTATTCGTTCTTTCAACACCTCAATGATTTCCGCGTTTGGTTAAAAAAGCTTGGCGCTTTTAAGTACCCATCAGAGATCGTCCATTGGGGTAGATCCGAGAAGACCCGGGGCCATTGTCAAAAGGTCCTATCATTGCGACAGAACCATCGGAAACAATCATCTAGATACTTTCAATGACATTATGAGATGCTCCTACTAAAATCATTCACAGAGATTTATTTTTATTTAAATGTTCTACCACACAGAATAACTGAAAAAAATATATATATACCTGAAATGCATATGATCTAATATAGACAAGCCCACGTTGGCACCTTCCAACCAAACTCAAAAGAAACAAATAATAATAATTTGACTGTGGCGGAATAGTTTCTTGATTTTTTAAGATGCCCATAATCAGTGTTCTTTGCATAATTTTTTTTGAACATGATAGCTCGTAATTCCTAGAAAAAATAATTGAATTTTCCACCCTTATGCTAATATCTCGAAGGGAATGGCATCGATTGACTTATTTTTGATTTATATATGTTGACAGTAGACCTCATTTGCTTTAATTTCGCCTAGCTTAGGGCACTTTTTTAATGGCTTATTGAGCAGAGCCTTTGTAAATATACTACCTAAAAAATAGTTTCCTGTAGTTTGTTCCTAAACAAGAGTTCACAGCGCCATCTACAAAAGCCTTGTAACTACTGATTTTTGTTAATCAGTTCTCGTCCCATTAAACTACCATCTCCTATTAGTAATAGTTATCTCTGATGCCGCAATTGAAAAATCTTTTCTGAGAGTTGTTGAAGTCACCATATGACCGATAATCCATGAACATTATTGATTCACACTTCGGTATATTAATCCTGTGTCGAGGGCGAACCCTACCCTGACAACAAGAAGGCTGTACATTAGATTACATTAATCACATTAACAAAGCAAAAGCCATTACACATTTTCTTGCTGTAGAATGTCAATCTGTCATGAGGAAGCTAATTTTTTCGCCAGGAAGATTACGTGAACCCTGCCAACAACAAAAAAAATTACACAGCAAAATTTAATATAAGTACCTGACATTATCCTATTCTTTCTGAAATTCCAAAAACTATTTTGTTAGATAGCCTACTGATTTGTCACTTAAAATCTGTTACTAAATACATTTTGATCATCATGCATGAATTCTATTAAGACATTAGTATTTATTTCATATACTCCACATGATATAATTTATACATACAAACGTATTGTTCATAATTTGTTGTAAATACAGCTTTGTATGCATATGTACCTAGATATAAAGTTAATCTTTTGTTGTCTGATTACTTGTGGTAGCGTAAATTAGATTATATATAGAGTTCTGAAACTAGTTCAGCGCACTGAAACTCTAACTACAGTCCATTTAACTTGGGAACAATTTAATTTCGATACGATGCTAAATAAGTTAATCGTATATACCAGAGAATATTCCCTAAAGAGGAGATAAACATCAAAATTTGCAAATTAGTGATTCTTATCTGAACGAGAACAGTATATTTTTAACAGTGAGTAAATATTACCTAAATTTTTTTAAAACACTGCTGCTTTTAGAATATTTAAATTTATACTAGAGTATAGGTATGTATATCATATTTTAACATGTGCAACCCACAGCTTTATCTGGAGCGTTCTTTTGTTTTTCCTTCGCAATACTTAACTTTTATATTTAACTCATTTTTTTATATATAGCATCAGTTGCTCTCGAGTGGCGAAAAGGTACGTGGAAAATATGCAAAAAAAAAAAAAACGCGAGCAATTTTAGCAGACTCTGGTATATTTACATTTTAATAAAGTAAATAACTTTCACCTCCAACCCATTTTCCGTAATATTTTTTTTTATTTTTAGCCCTGCCAAGAGTGGGAAGTTGGCGCTACTGCTAATCAAACTTGAGCGGTAAAAGAGAGTTCCTTATTTCGAGAGATAAGATTTTTAAATGAAAAGTTTGATGCGCAATTTAAATGGATATACCTCCACCTCTCTAGAAGAATATCATTGCCGTGTATTTTCGATATTAATCCTTCAATAAGTGACATTATTATCGATAACTATCCACTATTATATGTCCGGTGTGTGATAAAATATAACATAGATTTTTGGTTGTATCGACAACATTCGTACTGCTGTGTATTGAATGAAGTAACTAAGAATACTAAACTGAATTTAAAAATGAAAAAGAAAAAATATTAGCTAGAGAAAGAACTATTAATCTCAGAGTTATCCTCACGAATTAAAACTTTAATCTAACCACGAAAAGTAAATTGTGAGTAATGAAGTCAGGCTTTCTTAATTACACGAAAACTTGTAAAGGTTTAATATAAAATAAAAGAACAGAATTTTTAACCCAGTGACGCTAATTAACAATAAATTATTTTAACAAACAGGCTTTAATTACAATTGTTGCAGAAAAACCTGAAGTGAAGGTTTTGGGCCTAAAATAAAAACTGCACTAGACTCTAATTTAAATAGGACAATGCTATTTTCCTATTGCAAGCAAAAGCGAGATGTTTTATTAGTTCAGGAAGATTATTCAATATACAAAACCTTTGAATTTCTATCCACATGGTTTCACAAATTAAAATAATCTAAACGTGGACAAATGCTAGTAATCACCCAAACGAGGTGATAGAAAAAATAAAAAATGATACAGCACAATAGACTAACAGAAATTACTCTTAAAATATAAATGAGAGAAAAAAATAAAATAAATCTTCCTAAACAAAAAATTTAACATTGTCTATATCACAAGTGCCACTTAATAATTAACAATTATTACAATAAAATTCCGTGATTGACTATATTTAATAAGAAATACAATTTATTGTTCAACACAAAATGTATTACAATTGGCAACAAAATTTTAAGTGCCATATAATCTAAAGAATTGAAGATGCCTGATGCTCTGAGTTACATGGTTTTTTGTGAATAGTTTTATTGTTAACAGTTTTTGTGTTTTTATGTTTTTTGGTATTGTTATTTTATTTCTTAACCTTTGTATGCCACACCGTTTATACTGCCTCTATCCTACACGTATTTATGTAGCCTAAAGGGTCAATAAAGTTTTAAATTTTATTATAATATAAAAGAAACGTCTACTCCGTCATAGTCGAACAAGGAAGTCTTAACAAAAATCCACAATTTTTTTTTACAAAAATTCCCACCTCAACATCGTACACGCAAACGTAGAACATTACAACGACAAATTTAATTAGAATTCCATTAAATCAGCACAGGCAAACAAATAACATTGAATTTTATTAATTCTAAAAAAAAAAATCTGAAAACGTAGAAAATAAAATCATACAATAAACTCTTAAACTATCGAAAGCAAACAAAATTGTGAATATTGTCGGTAAATTAAAAACACTTTCGGACAACGAATCACGACAACCCATAATATGCAACTTAAATACATTGAGTGATAATTGGTTTGTATAAACCACAGCAGTACGTTTTTGCTTCTTTAAGTAATGCTAACTTGTGACTGCTCGCGACGGATAGTCACTGTGCTAGAGTTTGTTGGCTGCTTCAACCATTCAATTATATTTTAGGAGAATAAACTGGTTTAATATGTACATAATTTTTTGTAGTTGCTGAAAAGTCAATTATTTTAGTTATTGAATAATAACGTTTCTTGTTTTGAAATATCTAATATTAATAATGAATACGATAATGAAATATACTAAATTTGGTAAAATTTCGGAATATGTCATAACGTCGATTCAATCAAAACAAAATAATAACGGTTTACCATGCCGAAGTATATCTGGTTGCCTACTCGTTCATTATAATGGCATTGACAATTTGCTTTATAACGTTACTCATAGGGAAATTATATGTGTAATAGAAAAAAAGAGCCGGGTATATTAAGAAGATGGAAAGTATTGCACAAGTATAACAATATGCATATTTATTTGCATGTAATATGGATAGAAACATGCACTGCTTGGTTTCGTTCGTTCTCAAACTCACTAGGGTTTTCAAGTTCTCATGGATCGAAATAATTCATTTAAAACCAAAATTTTGTGTGACACTGTGTATTTGTTGCAAGAAAAAAACAAAAACAAAGGAAGAATAATGATAGTAGAAGAAAATACAAATCTTCGCACATGAGTTGACACATTTGTGTTCGCTCTTAACCTCTAAACTTAACTAAACACTATGTAATAACACCAGGCGATGGCCCTAAGGTACAGCAAGAACCCCCACTTCTAGTATTACAATAATACAAACAGCTGTTTATGTGGGTCAAGGTTAAAGGGCAATGACCTGGCGTTACACTATTATTGGTTCGCTATTTCCTTAACTAATAATCTAAATTATATACGATGAGCATGCAATGGGTAATTTACTATTGTCGATGGTATTTAAGAAATATAAATTCGAATATTAATGCAGTCTAGTATTTCGGCTTGGCGGTCTTTACGACGTGATAGGATTTTAAAGGTGAATTCAACTTTGATACGGTACAAGAAAAAGAAAACAATATTAAAAACTTAGCTGGTAACTTTCGCGGGTGTCTGCGTACGGTGTGTGTCTGAGAAGATATTTATCGCGTCACGCTGTTGTTGTAGGCGTGGTCCAATTTGCTCCCCTGTAGACGGATGGCGGTGCAGGTAAAATCAAAGATGGGCGGTCTCCCAGATTAGGTACTTCTCTCCCTCTACTTTCACACCAAAACAAAATAGGTCCTGATGGACAGGACCGGATTACCAAAACTAAGAAAGTTAAATTAGGTACTTCTCTCCCTCTAAGTTCAAACCAAAACAAAATAGGTCCTGAAGGACAGGACCGGATTACCCAAACGAAAAAAAGTTAACAACAGAAAGAAAAGTCATCTTACCAGTGACCTAAAGATGACGCCATTAAATAAATGGATGTCTGCTAACGCTATTGCTTATAAACCCCTTTTCAGGAAAATGTCGCTAGCAACGAATACTTCTCCCGGCGGCCCCAGGTAAAACAGGAAATGCACTCGATACTTGATGTTCCTTACGTGACAATATCCCACAACAAACGTGCTAACTAATAAAACTTTCACGGAGCGAACTAACAGAGCGTGTGGTGTTTTAGGGTAGCCGGGTTACGTCTCTCTGCTTACCGAGCGGACGAAAGCGGAAATTACGTAACTTTTATCAAATCAGTACTGACAAACTAACAATGCGGAATAATTCACGCAAAGAAAGGGTTTTGATGAACGAAACTTGAACTAATAGTTAAACAATAAAAGCTATTTTAACGGACAATAAATTATTGATAATTGGAAAATGAATAACAAAAATGGGACTTTACGTTTGACTATCACGTGACTGAAGATGCAAGAAGTACGAAACTTAGCTGCTAAATGGCGAAATCAATAAAGACACCTGTAACAAGACGAATTGTTTTGCAAGCTGCTGATGTGTGCACTCCACCAAAATATTTAATTGTTATAAAAAGCTTTCACTAGAATAAGCCAAGTACTATTAATAATTGCTTTCACAAACCATGAAAGAGGAGATCGTGTAAGTAATCTATTAAAATTGACAGTTTTGCTAATAACCTTTCTATTCTACACTGCAATGTGGATCTCTCTGTTTACTTCTATACACTGCAATTTATTTTCAATTCTTTTTAATAACCACTGAATACTTCTTTGACAATCTAAATCTCTTGACAAATTCCTCAACATTGCAATGTTAATAGTTTAATACCAAGTCTCTTGATAGTATATTGCTTGTCACGATTAACTATTTCAACTAGGTTGATTAAAACGTCTTTTATGTATTCTTTAGAAGTCCTCCAATATGTGCATACTTCTCGTTCATAAATAATTTGAAAACTTGTAAACATAACATAGTTTTTTGGTTGTGTAGACAACATTCGTACATTTTCCATGTCCTATTAAGCTTCTACTAGTGACTGCTAGTGACGGATAGTCACTGTGCTAGAGCTTGTTGGCTGCTTCAACTAATTTAATTACATTTAGGAGAACTAACTGGTTTAATACGTACAACATCATTTTTTGTAGTTACTGAAAAGTCAATTATTTTAGTCATTGAACTAATAACGTTTATTACGGGTTTGAAGTATCATAATTAATAATGATATAAATAATAAAAAATACTAAATAATGGTAAAATTTCAAAATATGTCATACGTCAATTTAATCAAAACAAAATAATAGGTGGTTTTGCATGGAGGTATATCTGGTTGCCTACTCGTCAGTTACCAATGTATTGACAATTTGTTTTATAACGTTACACATAGGGAAACTGTATGTGTAATAGAGAAAAAGAGCTCGGTATATTAAGAAGATGGAAAGTATTACACTGGATAACAATATTCATATGTATTTATTTGTATGTAATTTGGATAGAAACATGCACTGCTTGGTTTCTAGACTACAGGCGCCTCCTGGATCTTCTTATAGACGACGTTAAAAGAAGACAAGTTGTTACCCATTACCACTCCTATCGTTAGTTGGTGAAAGGTACCATTGACTAGAATATGCATTTTCTTAGGCCTAGTAAATCCTCTAATAATCTGCTGATGCAATAAAAAAATCACTTTCAAAGTTAATTCTTTCAGTACTAATAACAATCAGTCACCCCGTATATAAGTTCTTAAGGATTCCATAATGCCATATCGAGTATACACACTAACCTCAGAATCCACATAATCCAGGTATACTGCAGCTTCTGAAACAATGGACCGTCACCCGGTAGTAGATCCGGAAACTTGAAATTCCTCTCGTTCTGGGTGTTTTGCGTTGACAAAGGGAGGACTGATTAGGTTTGCGGGTAGCACCGGATCCAATTCCACCCTAGGGTGCTGTCCAGTCGCACGAGACCTCCTGCCTGAGAGGAATCCGGACATTCTTTGTCGACCCACCTACGCTTTCTCGCACTAGCTTTGGCAGCGTATAAATACGTGCGTAGTGTAGTCTAGTAGATGTCTTCTCTGTCTCTCTCTGTGTGTGTTGCAATTTCCCTGTCTATGCTAGCGAAAATAGTCTTTGGGTTGACGGATAGGAGATGTCATAACGACTTAATTGAATATAGAAGCAACCGCAGGCAAGCAAGACGTGATGTGTTAGAGGTAGTTCTCAGGCGAAGGATATAGAGGCTAAATTATACTATAGAGTTGTTGTTTGGGGTTGAAATGATTAGCCCAGACGGTATATTTAATAAAAAGTATTTATTTATTATTTATTTTATACTGAAGATTTATTTTCACCGTTCGTGTATTTCGGTCTCTCGATATGGTCTTTTTCAACAGCAGCACGAGACATAATACAGCATTTGAAACCAGTATCTTGTATATACATATACGGTAATGCTACAAGTTAGCACACAGCCCGGATAAAGGAAAATATTCTCTTTTGTAAATATAATACTTTAATTGAAGTAATAAAATCCAATTTTTAAAGATCCTAGTGCCATCTATTTTATTAATTTTTAATCATGAGTATGCTTTTTCAAGTGTCAGATGGCATGCGGGGTGAGAATATCTTACTGCGACAGTCTAGAAACCTTTCTGACATTAAAAAAAAAATTACGAATAGATAGATAGCTCCCTTAATTCTTCAGTACGAGCCCGGACGCTGTGGTAGGCTGTTGCTCAATGTTTCCAATTCGGATATTCAAACTACTTATTGTTAGTTTAAGTGAAATAGTTTGCATGAGACTCTTACATAACCAATCATTCATTTTCATTCATTCAAGTTAGGGTAGGCACTTGATATCCGGGCACTTGAGCTTGGTGCTCATTGTACCATCCCCATTGATTCTCTTATTTCCTCGAGCACTTGGTGTTCTCTATAAAGCCAGTATCTTGCCTAGTCGAAATTGAGGACCTTCGAGGGCTCCGAATACGGATCTCTCCCGAAAATTTCTGCCTGAGTACCTTTAGTTCCTCACATGTGCAGATATACATGTTAAAACTCGTTTCCTCCTGTAGTTCGCATCTTCTACACCACGGTTCGCTTACACGGCTTGTTTGTATATATGCCTTTTTCAGAGACAGTGTCCCGTTACAACCCAGTAATGGTTTTAACTTCTTCTTACTTGCGCTGAGTAGGTTATCAGAGAAACTACCATCCCCATCCCTATCAGCGTTTTGTATGGGTTGACCTTCAGTCGACCTCCATTTCTTCTATACTTTCTTTATCTAAGCCAGTCCGATCTCCCTTCTACTTGATCTTAGTAATCCCACATAGCGGCCTGGACTCATGAAGTTCTCTTAGAGCCTCCTTGACTAGTTTATCGGCTATTGCGTGTGCCCTTTATTATCCTCATGTCCCGGCACCCAAATCAAGACACCGTGTTGTCTCGCTCAGGCATTGAGGGATGTTTGCAAGTCCCTAACTATTTTGACCTAGTTACAGGGTTGAGACTGCGTTAATGACAGCCTGGCTTGTCATGTATTATATTAATTTTTCTCCTCATGTAGCCCCTTTTCAAACATTTCTGCACAGGCTGCCCGGCGAATACCCTTTGCCTGGAAGACCGTTGTATGTTCCCCAGGTTAATGAATATCTTTGATTGGAATGGGCCCACCAAATACCGCTCCTGTCCCCTGGCTGGATTTGGATCCATCCGTGTACCTTTTTGGTTAGCAATGATCTTACTACGTGCCTGGTCTCTGTTCGCATATGGAGATTTTCACCTTTTCAGTGAAGATAATTCGGGTGCCATGCTGCTTCCGTGGGCTTCGTACCAATGGTCCGTCCAGCAACGTGCCCCTAGTATAAGTGTGTCTCCCACCCTGAAGTTGGGATGCCACAGGTTGTTGGCTTTCAGTCAAGGGATCGCATTCATTGCTCTCCGCTCTCACATACAGTTCCAGTGGGGGAGGCCACAATGGTCTCCAAAGAGCTGTCCTGTGCTGTTAATTGCTCCAGTGATACCCAGCAATGCCTGTCCTGGACAGCGTTAGCAGCTTCGCTTCGGAGTATACTTTTGTGACCATATTAAGTGTGATTAACTATGTAAGATAAAGAAAGCGTTTAAGTTGAAACACATGAGATTTTATTTTATAAAAGGCTTCTCCAAACAAACTCAAGGATGTGGTATCGCTATCATAATTACAGAAGAAAGTGCTGTGCTATTATCTACGCTTTATCAGGTTTTTTTTATAGTTATTATGAGTGAAAATATGGAGTTATTATGATGTCGAAATTACTAGCCAAATAAGGACACTCTTTTTTGTTGCTAGAATCCGATTTGTCTAACCTTCAAGAGATGTTGAACCTATATCTTATGATAAGTTACTCTTCAGGGGAGATTGATGATCGTCATTTGAAACTTTAATCCGAAACTAAGTAATTTTTGAAGTTTTTCGTCACTAGAAGGTGTTAAAGGCGGTCGTTAGGTTTTTGAACGTTAGATGTTAATCTAAAAAAACATCTAGACGTCTGTCGAGTAAGTGGAGGTAGATGAACTTGGGGTTCCACTCCGCCTGAACCAAGGGGTTTTCGCTGAGCTGAGCGCGTGCCCAAGCAGCGGTGACAGTCTGCATAATGAAGTCTCGAAAAGTCGGAATTTGCAGATCGCCATGAATCTGCTCTTTCCTTACGAACCAAGGTGCCTGCACGATTAGCCTAAGCGTCCTGTTTTGAAGTACCTCGATGGACTTCAATTTGGTGGGGGCAAACGACGCCCACGCATAAACGTCGTAAACCAGGACAGGCCTTAAGATGGACTTGTAGAATAGCAAACTTGTTTTGCTAGCCGTGAAGGCGGCCCTTCCGCCGCTGACATTGGGAGTAAGGAGTTGCGATGCAGCGCAAAAGAGTTCTGAGCTCGGAGTTTTCTTCGACATGTGAAGACGCCTGTCGAAATGGATTCCTAGGTACTTAATCGGATGGCTCAGCGGCCACTTTTCCTCCTCGAGAACCAAACTGCAACGCACTTGGATTCGTTCAAAGGCAGCTTCAATCTTGAAGACCAGCGAACGAGGCGGTTTGTGGCCGCCTGTGAGCCGCCGACAAGCTAACCTCTAGCTCCTGCTTCTTGCGTAGATGACAGTATCATCCGCATGGATAGCTAGGTGCGTACCAAGCTCCCGAGGAAGGTCTGCCAGAAACAGAAGGAAAAGACGAGGTCTCAATAGTGATCCCTGTGGCACTCCGGCGTGGACATCGCGAGAGCCAGAACAGACGCCGACTGTCCTAACACAGAAAGTTCTAGAATCTAGTCAACCTGATCAGAGAGGGATTTATACCAGAAACTATCATCTTATGAATCAGCCCTTTGTGCCAGAGTCAAAGGCACGTTTGAAGTCAAAGAAAACTGCTGCTACTGTTTCCCTCCTCTAGAGACCGTTTCGCATTTTCTCATTGCACCCAAGGGTAATTCTGAATCAGTGGATCGTCGCTACCGGAGATTAGCCAATTAGGCTAACGGTTAGGGCGGTAACTCTCGGGAAGCGCCTTTCAAGAGTACATCATTCTACAGCAAAACAATATTAATACGTAGGAAATATAATTACATATTTGGAATGTTTGTATGCTTTTATTATAAATTGAATAAAAAAATAATACAAAAAAAGAGTACTCCTCCTGTGAACCGAACAAAAAATGAAAACAGAAAATCGGGCGCACAAACAATCGAAAAACCCTCCTCTTGTCATCGACTACCGAGCGTCCATTCCGAGATGACATTTTAAGTGCTTTATTTTCGGCGAAGACGAAGGAAGACTACACGACAGTCGAAGCACAAGCTTCCGCATATTTGATGCGGTTCCGTAGCGAAGATGCGGACGGTGATGCTGGGGGGCAGCGAAAGGGTTGCGGTCCCAGAAGTGTCTCGGAACGTCAAGCAACCGGACAATTTGCAAGTGTATCTCCGACATTTCCATCTATTTGTCGGCGAAGTTCGCGCGGAGGCGATTCTGTGGTTAGAGGTTTGCACTAAGTTACTGCGTGGTTGGGGGTAGAGAACTGTTGTGACTTCACGGTGGTCAATTTAAGGTGTTTGAGATTCGTTTATAAATTTACAACGGACGCTAACTGGTATGACGAGAATAATGCTACCAGTCTGCTGTGATTGGGGTGTGTTTTGTTCATAAAACTGTTAACCGCAGGGAACAGTTCTTGGGCCCGTTCTTTTTAATCTATTGTCATGGGAGATTACTTGATAGTTCTATATATTTAAAAGGGATGCTTCTATTTTACTTAGTAATATTTTAAAACTTATCAGATATAATAGAAAAGGATAATATGTAGCCAGCAGACAGCTAGACGATGTTCCAGGTGATGTAGGTAATCTCTGCATTTGGCAGGTCCTTCAAGCATTTTCCTTTAGAATTTTCCTCAGGAAGCAGATGATCAGAGTGATACACCTACACATCGAAAAGAATATTAGAATTTGAATAGTATAATTTTAAATAGATTTTGAACAGATCAATTTGGATCCACGTTTAATTCGATGTGAACAGTTTTTATTTTTATTATGTGTATTATTTCGTTCAATTTTTTATTAATGTTTGATATGCATTGGCAGTCCAATTGGCTTTGATATGTCAAACTGAAAGAGCGGGTAAAATTGCTGAAATGAGTTCTGTAACAATCTCTATGTGTATAAATGGTTCCTACCTTTTGGGCATGTAATGATTTTTAAAATGTTTAATTTTTTTATAGTAATAAGTGTTTAAAAATTTCAAATGTATTTTTCTCATAATTCAGAGACTCATACCTTTGTTATATAAAAATGTAATGTATCCAGATTTTGTAATTTTATTTATTTTCACTTCGTTGAAACATCTGATAGTTCTGGCGATCACAGGCCATTCTTATTTTAAACAATGTATGTTCTTTTCGTTTATAATAACGGATTTGCACAGACAATTGACTCCTTCTTGAAGACATCGCTTCAAGTCAGTAAAAACATTTCAATTCGAACCATTCACTAACCGAACTCGTTAGAGGCGACCTTTTTTCATTTTTGTTTCTTGAAAAATTTAACGGCTATTCGATAAAATCCATTTTATCACAATTACAACCTAAAAAATTGGTTAATTGTTAACAAAGTTTTTCACATAAATTATATCCAAAATTACCATGCTATTTTGGTAATTTTTCTTCAACGACGATTTTCCGAGTTCCTTGATGTTCCCTCCTTATTGAGCCGAGGCTCCTGATCTGATTTACTATGATGTACGAGGGCCCTGATCCGAATCCTGATTCGAACATTCCAGACTATCCCAATGCTCACAGAGGTATTTCCGCAAATCTTACCTAAAAAAGAAACGTATTATTTTCATTACTATCTAAATTGAATTATACTTATAGAAATTTTATTTTAATCCGTTCTGCAAATTTGAGGTTAGAAAATCGTTTGTAACATAGCTATGCGGTCTCCAGTTACTTGGGGAAATTAGTATAAGTTTTGTAGTTTATACTGTATTGAATATGTTTTACGTTACGAACCAATATCAGTATTTTCCATCAAGTTTGGCTACTCTGTTTCACACGTCTATTTAAGCTAGCTTAATCACGTTCTGAACGGTCAGAAAACGCGGGATTTTTTAAAATTTTATACTTAAACGTATTCACGTTTGAAACTATGAATTGAATTGCAAAAGATGGAATTATGTTAAAACTTTAGTGTTATTTAATTAAACGGACTCACGGACTTACCTGAGATTATTATCCAGATTTTTGTCTGATATAAACAAGTCACATTTTGAATTTTTTTTAATTTAAATAAAATCACTTTATCCACTATTAAATGTTTTAATTTACTTATATGATGTGAATCTACTAAGGCACGACTTTATTATGCCTAGGATATCATTTAACTGATCATTGACAGTGAATTTGAAGGAGAGACATGACAACGTCCTTCTTCAGTATCTCTATCTTACTGCAATATATAAGAAGTAACGAGCTATTCAAATTTTTTTTTATGTCACCCGCCCTCGATCGGAAATTTCTCGCCCTGCATGCCATCGGCTGGATGATAAAAACACTTCTAAATCAAAATTATTAAAGATAGATGACACTGGTATATATAAAACTTGATTTTTTCTAATTCAATTAATGTATTTCTTTTAAATTTATTTTTTACAAACCGGGCTGTAGCACTGTGGTAGCGTACATATATATTAATGAAATTGCTTATTCCTCAAGATGCTTATACGACAATGTATGCTGACGACATATCGCTTCTTCTACCATTTGATGATACACATGGGCAGGTAGTAAGTGATTTATTGAAGACTTTACATGGTTTGCCTGGTTTGCCAGCAACAAACTGTCTCTAAGTACAGAAGAAAACAAAAATCCCTACACTTCCACACTAGGCAAGAATATTGAGTCGCCAACATTCGTATAATGGAATACCACTACACCAACGAGTAATGTAAAGTTTCTGGGCGAATTGTTCTGCAGACAATATGCCTTTGGAAGGACTCATTGCCAAGACCTGGCAAGAAATATTTCAACGAAAGCATATTAATTTTGTTCACTAGAAGGCTATTTATCAATTGACACGTTACTTTCTGTATACTATGCTGAGGTGCAGAGTCCATTTTAATAAGGTATTGTTTTGTAGGGTACATCGCCTACTGCTCACGAAGTATTTGTAGCTCAAAAAGCAGTGATAAGATCTATCGCAGGAATAAAAAGGATGGAGTCGTGCAGACCAGTGTTTGATGTTTTAAAATATATTACCGCTCTCCATCATTATATATACTGGAAGTGTGTTGCTACATTCATTGCAATAGACATCTTTTTCAAACCAACTCTGCTATTCATTCACATCATACTAAGTCGAAAAAAGATATACATAGACCAGCTGATACTCTCCATTTAAGTAGCTTAGCTATTCCGAATAATATGGGAATAAAACTTTATAATAAAGTTACTTCTTTAGTAGATTCTTCTGCCACAACTAAACTTTTCAGACGCAATCTCCTGCTGTATTTGAAACAAATATATTTTTATTCCATAGAAGAGCTGCTCGCAATTTAACTTAATTGAATTTTAATTTAATTTAATTGATTAATAGTTCTGTCAGTTATCCCTGAATATTTATTTAATTTCTTTATATTTTTAGGTTTAGAATAAATTATGTTTACGTTAGAATTTTTGCTTTTTTTTTTTGTTTCTGTTTTTTCCATTATTTATTTTCACTATACGTGTTAAGGCAAATATTAATTGTCTGTTATATAGATATAAAGAATTTTGTTTAAGTTTACTTAATTTAGAAAGTATTTATTTTTTGACTTTGTTACTGTTTTCTTTCTGTGAAACTTACAACATAAATATATATTATTATTATTATTATTATTATTATTATTATTATTATTATTATTGTGGTTGTTGTGGGGTGTGCAGCTCGCGAAATAAACACCGTCACGATGTTCACTAGTAGACGTTTCTTAGAAGATAGGCCTACCAGGAATTCTAGCCAGAAGGTCGAGGGTGGCCAGCTTCATGCGCTCGTAGGACATGTAGTGAACCGAGGATGACTTGCTTCTGCATCCCCGCCAATATCTTCTGTGCATTCCCGGGGGCAGTCCCAGTTGTTGGAGATACCGTAGAGTCGACACGTGTATTCCACCAAGGACACCGATAATAAGGGGTACCATAGTTATTGTGTACTCTGAGTATGTTTGCCTTAGCTGGAATAATAAATCCTTATATTTTTTTATTTTTTCTTTTTCCTTGTCCCTGACATTTTTCTCCCCCGGGCAGGACATTTCCACAATGAACATTCGCTTGTCCCTCTCCTCCATGACCACCATGTCTGGTCTATTCGCCTCTATAGGAGATGTAGTGCTGAACGCGAAGTTCCACAAAATTTTGTAATTTTCGTTTGATATCACTGGAACCACTTGTTGGACATCATATGGTGGTATGAGTTTGTCGTCGAAATCATGAGCACGTCGGAGATGGTAATAAAGGACTCGCAGTGCATTGTCATGCCTTTTTACATATAGTGTGGCAGCGTACTCCGGGCACGAAGATAGTATGTGCATCAGAGTCTCGGGATGTACGCCGCAGGCAGTGCAGGTGGTGCTATGAATCGGTATCTTTAACACACCTACGGATATACTGGAGACTATGATAAACTCCATCTTGACAGGCGGTAACGAAGCCCTCCGTCTCAGATCGAAGGCCCGATGATTGTAGGAACAGGAACGATAGTCCTTCCGAAAGCTGTAGCTGTTCCATGTTTTTATAGAACACACCATGTAGAGGCTTCGCGCAATGATTTAGCGCCATACGATTCAGTGAAGCAGCCTTTACTTCTTTGGCGATATTGCCAATGGTCATTTGGGTAAGGATGTTGCACGGCTTACCTCTGCGGACTTCAGGGGCTAAATTAAATTTGATTAGCGCTCTATTGGCCGCCTTGAAAAGAAACGCCCCCCGATCTTGTTCCTCGTGATGTTTCACAAGTTCGAGCAATGAATCCTGTGCTTGTAATACTCGGGCGGCTGTTACCGTTACTACTCTGTCGTGCAAGTCCTCGATGTTTGTTAGTCCTCGGCCGCCTCTCGATCGCCTCATATATAAGCGCTCAACGGAAGCGTTTGGGTGCAAACTTCTGTGGTGCGTCATGATCTTCCTCGTCAGTCGATCCAGCGTCAGCAATTCGTCCCTGTTCCACCGTATTGCTCCAATTGTGTTAGTCAAGGCTGGTATTGCTAAGATGTTAGTTGCCACAATTTTATTCTTTGCCGTGAGTTCTGAGTTCCATATTTTCTTTAAAGTGACCTCGTACTTTGGCTCTTGCAACCTCTTTTATCGAAGTCCCCAGGTGCAGACCTCTCTGCTCGACGCCAAGGTAAGTGTATGGCTCCTCTAGGTCCAAGTATTTTATGATCGTGCCATCTATTAGTTGCAGGTCGTCGTCAGCATCCGCACCTTTCCCCCTCTTAATATGGTATGTTGCACACTTATTTAATCCGAAGCTCATACCAATTGCTTTAGTATAGTCCTGGACAATCTGGACGGTTTTTTTTAGTTGAATTTCGTTCTGTGCGTACACCTTTAAGTCGTCCATATATAGTAGGTGTGTGATCTTGAATATTCTGTGATTTGGCGCTCCGGCTACATATCCGGGGAGATTTCTCAGTTCTAACGATAGAGGAAAAAGTGTTATACAGAATAGTAGGGGACTTAATGAGTCTCCTTGGAACACGCCTCGGTGGTAAGTGATAGGAGAACTGTGGCACTCTTTCTGGGGGGGGCCCATAACTATACGGGTGGTCCATTTCTTCATCAGCCTCTCAATAGTATTCACAAGCCTGTCTTGGACTCTCATCCGTCGCAACAAGGAAATTATTACATCGTGGGAAGAACTGTCAAATGCCTTGGCGTAGTCTATCCAGGCCACAGAAAGGTTGCGTTTGTAGACTACAGAGTCACGACACACTGACCCATCTATAAGGAGGTTTTCTTTAACTCCCGCCATCCCTCTCTTGGAGCCTCTTTGTTCGGTGACCGCGGTCCACACCGGTTCTATCCGTTTCACCAGCCTATGGTGTAGTATGGAAGTGAAAATCTTGTATACGGCGTTTAGACAAGTTATAGGGCGATAATTTTCCGGGAGGGTGTTATCACCCTTTTTATAGATTAATAGCGTTCTTCCCTCAGTCATCCAGTCGGGAATTTCCAATCTTTCTGTGGCAAAATCGGTGAATATTCGTGCCAGATAAGTGTGTGTTATATGGAGTTTCTTCCACCAGTAAGAATTGATGGCATCCGGTCCTGGAGCTGCATAGTTTGGTTTATTTCTTAGCGCGGAGCTTATTTCGTGAATAGTTATGGGTGGGAAAGTTTTACATATATCAATCTTTCTTTCGCAGAAGTTTTGAAATCGGTCGAATAGTGGTGAGTCGTGATCCACCGTCGGTCGTACGCTATATATTTCTTTCCAATAAGCCTCCGCCTTATCAATATTCAACTCTTGGTTTGTGTAGGACTTGGACCGTAGGAAACTCGATGGATTCTTCGCAAAAGCAGCATTCTCCGTTATTCGTTTTAAAGACGTAGTTATCTTCTTTCTCGTTGCCGTAAGTGCTCTTAATTTATCGAGCATGTGCTCTTTTATGGCTTCGATTACGCTACCTTTTAGAGTGTGATGTTCTTTTCGGACCTCCCGCGCGATTTTTCGGATCTTGGTCGTAAACTGCTTACCTGTCTGTATATACTGTAACAGGCTATGCAACTGCGAAATTCTGGCACGGTGGGTAGCTATTTTCTCATTCAGCTTTTCAATTCTACGTTTTAATCTTTTTGGTCGATCATCGTTGTTACGATTGTTGGTAACTAATTGTGCTGCGGCATACACTGCATTGCTGACCTCCATCAAGCTTGCATCCTCGGGTATGTGCTTGTTTAACAAGTCGTTGAGCATGTCGATCTTCTCCAGGGCTATATATTGCTTGTAATGAATATTTCGTCTGCGCTGACAGTCCCCTAGTAGTCATTAATAAGTCCAAAAATCTGTGCTCCATCTCCGTATCAATATCAATCTCATTTGTTTTGTCTGGCCGGTCCATGTCTTTGTTTTCGGGTTGGGTCAAAGTTTCGGTGCCCTCCGTGGGTCCTGGGAAAGGAAAACTTCTTTTCTTCAAGGCAGCTACCTGATCACGCAAATTCTGTGGTGTCAGGGATGCGTATTCGGGTCTGATACTAACCCATTTATCGTGCATCCTCTTCATGTATCCCCTCTTTTCCGGTTCACTAAGTTGGTAACATGTCATAAGGTCAAAGCAGACTTCGTTGGTCCATTTCGAGTGCATGGAATCATCCGTATGGGAACTGTTTGTAACTTGGCTGCGCCCAACTGTCCCTTGTGTTACGTCCGAGTCGCACACATTGTGGGCAGCCCTTTCGCATTCCTCGTCTTGAACACGTTTTACATCTGCCGGAGGAGTTGGCCCCGACAGGCGCCTCTCAACATTTCTTCCAGATCCCCCATTCAGGGAGTTAAGAGGATTAAGGATCCCTTTCTCCCGCTCACGTCAGCCCTGACCGCCCTTCCACCGGGGTTGGTTACCCGATCTCCGGCACGGTTGCTCAGGTTCCCGGGGCCCACCGCTTGGAGGTGTGAGGTCGGGATTGAGTAGGAGAGGCTAATCGGGGCTCACTGGAAGCAGACCCGTATATTGCGCATCACTACCCCTTTGAGCCCCTTATTATTATTATTATTATTATTATTATTATTATTATTATTATTATTATTATTATTATTATATTAACCCTTGCGTAGTATTTGTAATTAACCTGCTATTGTACGCTGTTGGTGGTGTAAGCAAAATCTGTGTTTTGAGCACTTTTGCATAGACCACCACTACTGTAATAATTACATAGCTTAATTACCGCATGTAGATTAATCTTGTTCGCTATTTACTAATCACATTACCATGTCTCAAGTATTTAAACATTTCTAAGCATTATAATTTTTCTCTTTTGTTTCCAAAATGTTGTGAAAAATTAAATGGAACACCCTGTATATTATGACATATTTTGATAGTATAGACCAAATAAAGGCAAGTTGGTGTTAGGTTTCTTATGCCTAACTCGACTCGTTTACGAGATAATTAACTATTCTTCAAAATCTAGACCAAAATTTAAGAAGCACGCCTGTCAAGCTAGATATTTTAAACTATATTTTATATAGTATATAAAACGATGGCCATCATTTTGAACATTTTTTAAAACATTAGCAGTTTTTAACATATCAGTTTATCCGTTTTAATAAAGTACATTTCTAAAGTTTACTTAGTTATGACTTTTAATTAGTACGTAGGAAAAGTCAGTTGAAAAGTTAGGCTGATTAGTATCGTCTATCTATGTTGAATAATAAGAGCAGTTTTGTGTAAGCCTACTTAAAGAAAAAAATAATGGCTAAGGGCTAAGAATTAATATTTGAAGAAGAAAATTATAATTTACTAAGAAACTATAACAGATAGGTATAGGAAGCGTTAATACAATTTTAAAGACCGTTAAAATTGGAATCTAAATAAGGTAATAAATTTAAGGTGTTCCGTTTAAAAGAAGAAAGTTACTTGCCTTTAAAGATAACGAAAATTAAAGGTATGTTTTGTTCACCCTGTATAATTTTTTGCATTACTTTTATTTTATTATCAAGTCTAATGCTTCAGTTAAAAAATAAATACAGTTTAAAATATCTAGCTTAAATATGCATGACAGACATGCCTTTTAAATGTTGGTCTACATTTTGAAGGATGATAAGGATATAAAAAAAATTGAAAATATGTTACCACTTTTTGTATATAAACCGACCCGCATGTGGTGGTCCGCCGTGTATAAGTATTGTTTTAGTCCTTTGCATCAAACTCACTATCAATTATATAATTTCTGCATTTCTACGAAACGTTATTGAAATTGAAAAATCATATTATTATGCGATTTATCTATTATACTAGAAGCCGGACATTCTCCTAAAATGTGGTCCTTGAAGAAGGTGTTTTTTTTTAAGTCGGTCCATTCACTCGAAAAGTTTCCACTTTTAGAATGTGCAGTAGGCTTTAAGTAGTTTTCTTTTGTTTTTACACTATGTCGTTTTTGTTTTCAACATTAGTTTTAAGTCTTTTTATTAGTATTTTTCCAAATATTCAAACTCCTTTTATATTTGCTTACTTTTCAATTTTTCCCTATTCGCTTTTTCTCATTTCGTTTTCCCTTTCCCTATCTCTATTCCCTTTACCTATTCTTGGTTCCTATTCTTATTCTCTATTCCCTTTCGCTAGTCCCTTCTCCTATTCCCTCCCCTATTCCCTCTCCTTATTCCGTATTCCTTTTCCCTATTCCCTTTCCCTAGTTCATTTCCCTATTCCCTTTCCCTATTCCCTTTCCCTATTCCCTTTCCCTATTCCCTTTCCCTATTCCCTTTCCCTATTTCCTTTCCCCATTTCCTTTCCCTATTTCCTTTCCCTATTCCCTTTCCCCATTTCCTTTCCCTATTCCCTTTCCCTATTCCCTTTCCCTATTTCCTTTCCCCATTTCCTTTCCCTATTTCCTTTCCCTATTCCCTTTCCCCATTTCCTTTCCCTTTCCCTATTCCTTATCCCTATTCCATTTACCCATTCTCGTTCCCTATTCTTATTCTCTATTCCCTGTTCCCTATTTCCTTTCCCCATTCTTTTTCTCTATTGGCTTTCCCAATTCCCTTTCCCTAGTCCCTTTCCCTATTCCCTTTCCTTATTTCAAAAAAAAATGAGGTGCACAAAAAATGAGGGGTAGAGAGAGCTTGGTCCCTTGTGGTTAACTTTTTAAGATAGATGGCGTCATCGTTGGGATCATATAATATGCTGCAAATTATGTTAAAAGATTGTTTTAATATATGTTATAATTTCGGAGATATTAATAAAAATTTAAAAATTGCTCAAACTTTGGAGGGAGGCGGGGCCCAAAATCGGGCAATTGGGTCGCTAAAAAAAATAAATACTTCTTATTTTAATGTGCTCTTTCAGTCTGTGAAGTTCCATCGAAATCAGTATTATAAGAATTCCATAATAATTGAAATGTTCCTACTGTATCTAATTATTTTTTTATTATATATTTTAATACCCCTATCATAAACTACAAGAGCCGCCCCTGTACTACCCTCAATAATACAGGAGCTTAATTTTTGTAATGATTCAATTTCTTCTAAGCGACATTTTGACTGACACCGCGCTTTCATGCTACACAATTTAACTGGTATTAAAAAGTAACGAGACATAATTAATTAACTAGGAACTAAATCGACCTCGACACTAAAACCCCCAAAGTACCAAACCTATTTCCGTTATCGCAACCCCTAAAAGCGTCCCGCAACCGTTACATGGCGACAGAAAATCGTCTCCACTTTATCTCATCAACGATACCCAAATCCTATTATGAATTTTTCGACCGATCGGCACTAAAGAGTGCTCCGGCAATTGAATTCTCCGGAACAATATCGTTTCCGCAGTTGTTGGCGGTTGCCAGGACTTCAAAGGACGGACCGGGGATGGCGAGGGGCAGCCCTGGGAAAGGCGCACAATAAGGGAAACGTGTCGGATATACGAATAAAAACATTCGGAATTGGATTGGACGTAGAACGACGCCGTTCGTATCATGATAAAAACGTGCCCACACAGCACTCACTCGACGAAGTGCGGACCAGAATTCCTGTTTTGTCTTGCCGGGGACTTTTTATTTTCGCTTGTCGCTGCGTAGTACTGGGTGTTTATACGCTCTTGGGTATATTGACGGGTGGGAGAGCAGGGTATTGGAAAGTGATACGGGCAACTGGGAGGAAAAAAGGATATCGTCAAGGACAATTTATTGAGTGGTGTTCACTCAAAACATGAGACTTTTATTTATAGATCGTTAAGGCTCCAATGAATCACATCGGCGATATATTTAATTTGATTTAAGTATTTATTGATCCACTTAAAATCTAGCAAATATAGCAATAAAGTATAAAACATAATAAAATAATAAAAACTAAAGCATTACTAAACTAAAATCACTTAAATACTAGTTATTTATCTTCACTATTTATTTACTTATTTCCACCGTTTGCTTACTTTCATTGTTTATAACCCTTCCTTCGGTTATTTCAATAGCAAGTTATTCCTTAGCCTATTCTAAGAATATTTTGTCCTACGCTGATTTTTGAAAATCCCCTTTGTTTCGAAGATACAGGGCCAACAAGATTGTTGCGACAGCAACAACAATTTATTATCAAAAAGTACACGTAAAGTAGCCCAATCTACAATAAATGTTCGAAATGGCTTCCTCCAGCCTGGTTACAAGCATTCAATCTTCTCGTCATTGACTGTCGAAGTCTTGCAAACACAGCTGGGTCGTTTCTAATTGAGTTACACCCAGCTATTATCCATTTTCGCAAATCCTCCAAATTCTCCACTGGAGTAGCGTAAACTATCGACTTCAGAGATCCCCAGAAGAAATAATCTAGGGGGTTTAAGTCTGGGGATCGAGCAGGCCATGCGGGTGGCCCACCTCGACCAATCCAGCGATCTCCGTATGTTGCTGTTAAAAAATTACGACCGACCAAACTGAAATGTGGTGGTGCACCATCGTGCATAAACCACATTGCAATTCTTGTCGCGTATGGTAGGTTCTCCAGAAACTCAGGCAGCGTTGCTTCCAAAAACTTGCAGTACACTACGCCAGTAAGTCTTCCTGGTAGAAGTACCGATCCAATTAGATAGTCACCCACAATCCCAACCCAAACATTCAAAGAAAACTGATGTTGAAAACGATCTTCAAATACCTCATGCGAATTTTCTTCTGCTCACACATGGTTATTATGAATGATTCATCATTGCATTTCTTGAGAAACTGGCTTCATCGGTAAAAATAATCTGTGTCAGGAATAGAGGGATGCGAACTAATGTTTGCAGTATCCATTGATATAATGCAATTCGTGGAAAATCACCCGATAGTAGTGCCTGAACGCGTTGAATGTGGTATGAATACAGCAAATTGCCCTAAAACTGATATCTTGTTACCTAAATTAATTAGGTAAGAACTCAAATAGAAAGACAACAGGTGATGCACTTCCGCTTTACAAACCTTCAAATAAGTAGATTAAGATTCGGTAATCATCCAGGATGCCAGCCGGCTCGTCGGCGAGGGAGTGGGTTGATAGAAACACAAACCCAAGATGGATAATAAAATTTCGGCGCCACCTGCTTAGGTTACTTACCCTGTCATGCCCTAGATAAGCAGGAATCCAAGGTGATAAATAAAATCGGGTAGTAAAGCGGGTGCAAGTATTTACACACAAAGAAATAAAAGAATAAGTTTACTGACAGAGCAAATATAATTTTAATGCAAAATCTTGACATATAAAAAAATAAAGGTTATTGCCAGAATGACAAATAAAAAGAAATAAAACTCAAAAAGAGCAACGTTATTGTCGATTTGGCATTAAATACGGCAAAATAATTAAAAATGACAGATTGTCCTAAGATAGGACACAAATGCCGAACGCTATGGCCAACGCGAACCGCTCACATAGATTTGTACAAACAAAATTCCTTAAATTATAAATTGATTGAAATGTTACGGTTACAAAAACTCAAAAATAAAATTAAATATTTAAATGGTGAGAAGGTGAATAAACACCCTGTACATGCCAAGCCGATATTCAATCGGATAGAGTTTGACAAGTAAATAAAAAAAAGTAAATAAATATCCGAATTGAAGTTAAACTATTTTACAAAATTAACGTTAGGTAGCACCTCCGATTCTAGGCACAACATATAAAATTACTTAATACGTTAAATACAAAAAAACAACTAAATAATCGGGGGTGGTTTCCTAATTATATTCGCGGAAAGGTTACAAATAAAAAAGGAAAGAGAACGTGCACTTAGCTTTTCCCCTCGATCAGCTGTTAGTGGGGCGTAGAGACCCTCTCCTATTCGGACAGACAGATCGTAGCCTCTGGGCTGACTCGGCATTAACCGAAAACCAGGTGGTCCGGGTAAATTTAAGGAACGTAGGGTTCTCCGTAGGACTTAAGAATTCGTAGAAGTCCTCAGCCGCCACGTGGGTGTCAAATTCTCACATAAAACGAAAGGTAAAATTCCAGAATTCAAAAATAAGGGGTGTTACAAAGACCTCTAAAAACACAGAAACCTCAAAATTAGTGATTTAAAAGAAATAACAAGATCTGCTTACCGTTAAATAACGAGGTTTTACAACGAAGAGAAGAAAGACACAGATATGGCGTTGCAGACGCGTGGGTTCTTAAATTATATCTCGATTTATCGAAGTCATCTGCCGTGATATTCACGAAAATTCCACAACAAACACAAGCGAAGATACGGCCAATGAATATTTCAAGCAATCTTCCAAATAAAATCCACAGATGTGTGAAAATATCCAAAATTTCCAAAGATAGGAAGATGTACTCGTAAGAACACGTCTATTCAACAACCACCAAGATGGCCAGCAAGCCGGAAGGAAGGAAATACGTCACACAACCAATCAGAAGACAGATAAATAAAATAAGAATTAGGACATAGAGGTGCCCTCTAACGTCGAAAAGATGTAAACACAGAAAGGGCAGATCTGAATGGAACACGATCGATCGACAAATCGATGCGTGGGAATCGATAATGCCGGCATATGCAAAACGAACAGATCTTAACCTTACCTAGTAAACGTCAACTGTCAAAACTTGAGAATTGAAGAAATTTACTAAAATTAAAAGAAATTAAACGCAAATCTAAGACCGTAATAAGTATAAGGAACTATCTGTAAGTAAATGAGACTAAAAGATACAAATTCTAGCTAGACCGCACTAACATGGGAAAGAAAACACAATTGAAAGCCAAAAAATTAAACCGATAAAGTTTACGTTGGTGAAAATACAAGCGTAGGAGCATCTCTGAGGTTAGAGTACGAAAATAGAAGAAAATAGGGTTACAAAACTTGTCGAAAAGACAAGCGGAGAACTAAATCGAGGTAAGCGAAGCAAAAAAACCGTAACAAACTACACTGTATCCCCGACAGATGCTGAAAACGGGTAAGATCTTATCCGCCCTTACGGACAGTGGTACTGCCTGTTCGATGCAGTTGAAGATACTGGTGTGGCGCCATTGCATCACTACATTTTGCTTTGTAAGCCCCTAGGGTTGCTTCAGACCACAACCGCAGCGGGAGAAGCCCAAGGATTGTCTCCATTGCAGCCGTTGGTGCTAAGGACATGGCTCCCGTGATGCCCAAACAGTCTTTTGGACTTTACTAAGTGCAAACTATATATACCGTAGCCTGGATTTACTTTACGCCACCAGACTAGCGAGGGGTAAGTTGTAGAGGACACAATAACTTTCGTGTACTCAAATATACATACTGCGAAAATTCTCCATAAGAATGAACTATGGCATTATAAATAACAGAATTGACTCTCCACCCTTGCTTACAAAATTAAACTTATTGCTTCAGCATACCAATTTCAACCAAACATAATTTTAAGTTGTATAAACTTTACCGTGACTTATATTAAAATCCATTTTCAGAGTAATCGCTTTTTCCGCGAACGAAAACAGCACCTCTTCCTTAAGAGCCGCGAAGAACAACAACCCAGATAATAAATCACGACAAACAACCATAGGCACCTCGGCAGGCTGAGTGCGAAGCGAGTTTGTCTGGTCGTCCACTGTATCGACCATCACCATTATTAACTGCTCGAATCCGTCGCTTCCATCAATCATTGGCAAGAGCGCGGAGTGTAGCAGCAGGCAGGCTGACAAGTTCATTCCTGCTCTTCCGTCGTTGTTACAGGCGCGAATGGCCGGCGCGAGCCTGGACTGGTTCACGCTACGGGGCGCTAACCTCGCCGCGAAAAGCACGCGGGCTTTAATTAATTACGACGCGGGAAAACGACCGGGTTTGCGAAAAAAATTAATTTCCTCGCGTTACCGCGGTCGGTGAACAATTAATCTGAGTGGTTCTGCGGATATGGGAACCGGAATAACGAGGTTGGTTACTCTGTGCGCATGTATGCGCCAAGTAGTGTGGAGGCATGCTGGAAATGCTTTTATTGTTTTAAAAGAAGATTGATATGCAGAGAACTTCTCGGTATGTCGAAACCTAACAGCCAGAAGTATTACATAGATATTTTTAAAAATATATTTTATAAATATTTTTCGTGAGAGGTTTTTAAATATATTTTTTCATATTTTTTTCTAAATATAGATAAAATATTCAATTAAAATATTTATTCCATATTTTTAAATTAATGTAAGCGCTATATTTTTTCTAAAATATTTGTAAAATATTATTTATATGAAAATTGAGATTTTTTTATACAATTAATTTAATTTGTCAAAATGAACTAAAATTGTTCTTGGTTATTCAGAATGTATAACGTCGATAACGAAAAGTTGAAACAAACATAGAGTTGACTAAAAGGCAAGAACTTATTTTTTCACACTCCCCATACAAGTTAATAATAAATAATTCTGGCATCTTTTAAGGCATACTGAAGGTTTATCAAATTAATCGCTATTTTTTAATTGAAGTGTTATAAATAAAAAACAAACGTATTTATTATCATTTTATTTGAACAAGCCAATAAAAATGAAAAATACTCATTTTTAAGTCTAGCCTTGGCTGGTGCCAGATACAACCCTATGGCTTTTTTCATATCTTCGGTAGTGGCGCTCTCATGGCGTTTCCTTGTGGCCCCTAAAACAATGCCAATTGTATTAGATCACACCATGAATAAAACAATCGTACAACATTATCAACACCTACTAATACATTTAGAGCAATTTACAATAATTGGTAGTGGTAGCTACATTCTAATACTTACGATACTTATTTTTACTTTATTTCATAATATTTGAAAACATTCTACGTAAAAGCAATAAAAAACACAACGTATTCTAACCCTCTATTTGAGGTTATGACGCTTATCTACCGAGATGAATCTCTTAAGCAAGTCAACTATCAACTTATCTGGTAGATCCAGTACATATATGATGAATAAAATTCCTACAATTATATTATTAAACGATTTCTGTACATAACGATATTGAGCATTCCAATTATCTTATAAATGCCATGACATGTTCAAGGTTTTGCTTACTCGTAGTCACCACAAAACTAAAACACACCCCGCAACAATTAATTAAACAGTTAACCCCTAATCTGCCGTAATCGTATACTATTATAAATATAACATGTAACGGACAAACGAATGAAAACGTTGATGATACGCGCGTATGCATTCTATGTACTTAATCCATAGACGCATAAACAATACTAAATCATATAACACCGGCACCGTAATGAATAGAGGTGTTGTGTTGACGTTCGCAACTTACAAATATTACAAATAATATAATACAAACGCAAATATATTAATAGAAAAGTTACAGCGCTCAACTTAGATACCAATTAAATCATATTAGATATATATTATCTAATTTAATCTTTAAACTATCATTTTAAATAGGTACATATCTACTTAATATGCATGCATATTTTACCCATTTTATATTATTCGTCCTACGCACCAAATTTACAAAAGCAAAAATTCAATCTTTTTTTTTTATATGAAATAAATATTTACAGAAATACAAAGCAAAATATTCTTGCAGAGTTATGAAAAATATATTGAGAAAACATTTGCAATAAAATATTATTAATGCTACATAACATATATATTTTTTTAATGTTTTCCTAATATATTTTCTATAATATATTTTATGCATATTATATTAATATAACTAATATTGAAAAAAGATTTAATATTTTTTAAATATTTATAAAATATGAAATAAATATAGTTGGTCACTGGGGTTGCTTTGAAATATACTATTTATATATGTGTTTGCGGTGAGTTTTAGTTTGAGGTTAAGTTTGTAAAAACTGTCATCATTCCCTATTTTATTAAGATTTTTTCTTTGTACATCCGCGGAGTTAAATTAAATAATTTACGATTGAGAATGGATCGACAATAAATTTACCTAGATTTAAATTCTTTAGGTAAAATCAATTCCAGAATAGACTACGTCCTTCAGTCAATCAAATCAAGAATAGAGGAAAATTATGATTAACTTTAAATCGTCTTTGGAAGAAAAAAAAGCGTTTCAGAAAAATTCTTTATAGAAACTCATTAAGTTTTCATTTTCTCCAATCTCCATCTACAATCTTTCATTTTTCATAAGATTCTTTACTCAATTATTTTCACCATTATCCGTGCGATCCAGTAAACTTAATCACTTAAAAGACAACAGCAAGGGTAAACAGACCCATACAAATAGGAACTCCCCATCCAATTAGTACTCCAAGCGAATTAACGGAACATTAGCTCGAACTATCGCCTTCTGATACTACAGAAACTATAGCAACAACAGCAGTACCTATCTTCGCTGCTGACTAAATAACGTAATCCTGCACATACAAATTACAAAGTCGCACATACGCGAGCATCCAGTTCAAATTTCCTCGCCTATTCCGTTGTTCTTAGCGAGGAAGCTGGAAAATTGAAGCCTATAGATCGACCTGTAATTAAAACGACTGCCATCATCCTCATTATTGTTGATATCTGCGGAGACTCGTAGAGAGATTAGGATTATCGTTATGGTCATGATAGAACTCAAATTTCCTCGATGAATTTCTGGGGATAAACCAAGCGAATTAGACTATCTTTAAGGTAGAGGGAATTAAACTGTCGTATGTACATACGGGGTGGTTCAAATTGCTAGTTAGAATAGATGAATTCATTAATTCAACCTTGGAGGCAATATAATATCAATTAGTACAATAATTATACAATAGTAAATGAATAAATAAACAACTTTAAGTAACGTTAAGTAGATAAATCAGAACAATAACAAAATGACAACAATAACAAGATACATAATATGTAATAAAAATTTTGTGAAAGATACATTACAACACATTAAAATTCATATTAAAATTTTGGTCGATGTTGTAAGTTATGTGTGTCATCAACAGCTCCTTCACTTTCTTTTTAAATTTGTTGTCCCTAATGTGTTCCTGGAAGATAATTCTAGAACTTTAAACCATAATAATTTGACGAATATCTGGTATTGCTTAAGCATTGGGAAGGTATTGCATATTGATTTTTAATTCTCTATGCTATACGTACTGCTGTGGTTTGGCACCCCGGGGTTTATAAATTCAGTTATATTTTATTTGTTGAGATTAATCTTTATCAATGTGTCGAGCAAATTTTCTCAGAAATTAATATTTTATTTTTGTATAAGATTTCGTTAATTGAATTGATCTTATTTATTCTGTTAATTGTTCAGTTGTATAAATTAATTTCATTCTGTTGTACATATTGGGTGCACCCAGTATTGTATAGTTGTTTTCTATGATCATTGTGCTTTAGGTGCGGCGCACGCAGCTGTTTTATTTTATATATATATGCGACTGTTTAACTTTCAAAGGCAGTTCTTTGACGAGATGCCGAGTGAGTACATGTAAATTTATTTTGTTAGCTGCCATTTTGTCCTTACATTTTGATTTTAGTTTTGAATTCGTGTTTTTGGATTTATCTCATCCATCAAAGAACTCATTGCTATAATAATTGGTATTATATTATTGTGTACACAAATTAGATATAAGATCTTTTATTATTTTACGTGCAGGAAGATATATTTTTAAGTTTAAAGAGTTAATTCTTCGTTTTTCTTATATTTTGCTGTTTTGTAATTATTTTTAATCACCTCGGGTAAGGGGAATAGAAGCATTGTGCCTGTAATTAAGTTTTTCTATTTTTAGTTCACTTATTTTCTCCAAGTTTAATTTAGTTTATATTAATTTTTGAAACAACGTGGATTTTTGTTGTAATAAGGATTATCTTCCTGTACTGTTTTTCTTTTTGTTTGTTGAAGGATTTGCATTGTCCTTTGTAAATATTAGAATCTAATGCAGGTTTTGTTTTCGACCAGGAGCTTCTGTCTAAGATTTTATTTTTCCCGCGTAATTGTAATTAATTTTTTTTTTTTAATAAAATTTATGATTGTTAACGTCATTCAAAATTTTTGTTCTTTTATTTTTAAATCAACCATTTCAATTGTTGGAGTAATTTTAGAAAGTCAAATTTTTCAAACGCCCACATTTTACTTTTCATGATAGGTTTAATTGTGAGAGTAACCCTGAGGTTAAGTGTTCTTTTGCGCTCTTTATTTTTATCCGCTGAGCTAGTAAATTTAAATTTTCATTTTTTTACTTTTCATTTTGCATTTATGCTGGTACTATCAGTACACAGTAGTACCTATCCCCAGATTTATGTGCAGCGTGTCCCATTTTCGACACTTTTATAGGGTACAGGTATACAGAATGTTGCATTAAAAAAAATAGGTCAGATCCGATAACTTTTTTACTTTACCGTATAGCACTAACAATCACGGAGATACCCTATGAAAGTGTCGAAAATGGGACATCTGTACATATTCTAAGCGCAATTATATTAAAGCAGCTATTATGGTAAGTATTTCCTGTTCATTAAAAAGGTTACTACAAGAAGTACGCATTACGAAGAACTCTTACAGCTTCTTTTTGTGTTAGGAGGACGCTATGGGCCTCTAGCGCTTGTCCCCACAATAATATTCCGTAAGTAGCTCGAGAATGCAATAATGACTAATAAACTACCTTCGCGGCTTGATAAGCCTCCATCATTCATCTTACTGCATAAAACTTGCTGACATGATGCATCTGACATTTCAGATTATGCGATGACTGAATAACCAGAACTTACCCTGTGATCAGTCTAAAAACTTGCATATCGTCATAAGCTTCCATTCTGAACAATATTCATTGGGAATATTTTGACGTACTGGGAAATGTACTTTACTTGAAATGAAAACAGTTTTGACTCAGCCGCAAAGGCTTACAGAATTTTAGGTAATCCAAAGCAAGCGATAAAAATATTTTAGGTCAGACAGGACTTATTTCCCAAATATTGAATTCCACTTCAAAAATTTTTCATCCATCATATCTATTGATCCGTTGACACACTACGTATATAAACAAGTTCAATTTTTTTCTGCACTTGACATGTATAACAGTATAGAAATACAGATAATTACAGATAAATTTTTAGTCAATAAAGTCAAAGGAACTCCTTCATAGAATACATCGTTTCTGCCAGTAGCAGTATCTTCAAATAATTGCAGAAGCTCACAGTTGGTAATAACTTAAGGTTTTTCAGGATGACATTATAAATTCTTATTGCATGATAATTACCTAATAGCAGAATAACAGACATAATGGTCTATACGATGTAGCATAATTCACACGGCAAAAAGCTCTTATGACCGTTTTTACCTTAAGAAATCTTGCTGGTAATAAATGATCCCATAGCAAAATCCCATGAGTTGCCCTATTATGAAGCAAAACATTAAAAGCCGACTTAGCTGCTTCGAATGTGCCAATATTCACCAGCCTGCATATTGAATAGATTACTGAGGAAATCCTGCTTAACAATTGTTCCACATGAGGTGTAAAATTCAAATGGCTTGACAAATCAAGACCCAGAAAGCGAGCTGTTGATGGATTTTGCAAAGGCTTTGTTGATAATAAAATCTTATTGATTTTTTCGGTGATCATCTGCAATTTGTTGTTTTTAGACCATTCGCCGACTTCTCTAAGGGCAGATATAGAGTTAGTTGTTAATTGACTCCTATTACTATGTTCTGTTAAGATGGAAGTGTCATCTGAATACAGATACGTTTGCACTGTTACGATAAACTTATTATTATTATTATTATGGTGCCGGATATATATATTTTTTCTATATATAAGAAACAGCAGTGGGCCCAATGTCTATCCTTGAGGAACTCTTTTGTAAACAGATGCCACATAGAATGTTTTTTCATTGCAGTTAAGTAAGCTTTTAGCCTCTTATTTTATATAACACCATAATGTCATATTTTTTCCTAGCAATATCATTATCTATCTAGGTGGAAAGCATTACTTCTATCGCAACAGATAGGCATGATCTCCCCTTTCTTGTCTCTTAGCTACCATCTTCAATATTTCTATCGCGGCAGTTGTTAAATTTGTCTTTACTATAACCACGTTACCATTCTGTAAAGATGTGTTGATTTAAAAAAAAAAGTCTGTTTTTAACAGTTATTTCTAAAACTTTTACGAACGTTCGCATAATGGCTATAGGTTAATAATTGTCAAAGATATCTGCATCGCCCTCCTTTACGATTTAAACGATTTTTGTACATATTAGTTCATCGGGGAATATTCTCTCAGTCATACAATGAGAAAATATATCTGCCAGAGATTGCCCACTTTTTTCGTTGATTTCGACTCCATAGGAAGACCATAAACATTCTCAGCATTGCTGTGCTTCATTCATTTGATGGCAGACATTATTCCATCGGATGTATTGGTTCCAGAAAAATTAAATATTCTGGACTTTATTGATGTGCTTTCGTGTCAACCGTATGGCATTCATATTTGGATGCTCATAGCCAATGACAATATTGTATTGGTGAGATAGGTGCTCATTAAAATCATTTGGACGCGAGCTTAGATTGACTTTATTCGCCACACGTGGCTTGGCCTATTGTTTGATCATTTTCAGTTACAGCCAAAAACTGAGTTCTTCAAAAAAATATATACAGAAATTGAAATTATCCAGAAATCTGGTGATACATTTTTAGGAAGCAGTTAAACATTCAATCTAAATTAAAAAAAAATTCTTTTATGCTATTCATTTCAAAACAAAAATAAAGAAAGTCAGTCTTCAAACATTCAACAAAATTTTTATAATCTTACGAAATCTCAGACAAACAATATGAATGAGAAAATATCCCTTTTGTCATTGAAGGACATATCTTCAGTGTTTTTATCCCGATCAGATGCGGAGCTATCTGCAGAACAAATAGAACGCAGCATGTTTCAAATGACATACCTATATACTAAACCCCAACATCCATTAAGTTAATGTCTTTTTTACCAGTCCGTCGTCGCAGTGAATGTGCCCACGATTCGCCCGATAATCGAATCCGACCAGGATAGGAGCGGGTATGAAAATTGCTTTGTCAATCTGCGCGTAATGAACCGCGTCAGTGCTACTGTCAAGCAAATCGAATACACGTGAGCCATTTGCGTTTAATCTAGATCGTTGGCATGCCTTTTATGTCGTCGCTCTGGCGTGCGCATTGTTTCGAACCAAAGGAATGATCGGCTACACCGCCATCCGGGAGAGGATGTCGATGTTAATAGCATTCTCTGAATGATTTTGCATGTTTACCTTCCGTTAATTCCTGTTCCGTATACAGGGTGATTCACCAAACCAGTACTTTTGAAGTATTTTTTAAATTCTACTGGGTATTTTGAAACGACTTTAATAAATTATTTTTTTTTTGAAAGCTAAGACAACCTTTGACGCGTTAAAAACATATAGGCCAAAAGGTATATGGAGTTTTAAACCTATTTTTTGCAATTAGTGCCGTAACCATACCATTTATTCCACTAGTGCCGTAATAGGGTCTATTACAGCACTAGTTGCGTAATAGAAATGGAAACATTTAAGCAGATTTATTTTCAAGTTGGTCCACATTGCAACAGAAATGAGATGTCAATATGACATTTTGTAAGCAAGTTTGAGGTTATTATATTAAAATTCATTGTAAGATTGATATTTTAATTAATCTTTGAAATAGTACAACTATTATAAACATTTATATTAACGTTTGAATTATCTTTCGAGTGATAGTGATACCGTGTGCAGTAAAACATTCTGTTGAAAATTATCGTTCTCTGCGATAGTGATATTGCTTCTGTTGAGTACTCAAACTGTGAACCATTCCCAGAAGTTCCAGGTAGATCACATTATTTTCCTGTGCAAACATATTTCCAACATCAATTTTATTTTTCATAGAAGAGGCAAACGTAACCTTCAGCAACAGCCGTGCTTTTCCAGCCACCTAATCGTTTTATAGTTAAAATATCACCTCCAGTATTTTGCTATATGTGTTGCACTGGATCTTCTTAAAAACAATGTCCTGTATAAAGATGAGGATCTGGTAAATGAAGAAAACTGGCAATTTGTTTAGGAACATTTCCCATGGTGTTAATACGATAGGGTTATTAATTAAGCAGCCATGACGATAAGTTAGAAAAAAACGTTTGTGAGTAACTGTTTTAGGCCGCAGATTATTATATTTTTTTTATAAGTCCGATGCAGTTTACATCAGTCACTGCGAACATTCTGGGTACATTGTTTTTTGTTTTAGGTATGTTGACTATAATGGAATCGGAATTGTATTGAAGATCTTCCACACATATATTAATTAATTCTTCTCGCCTACAGGCTCCATTATATCCTATTATCAAAATAACCTAGAATATAAAGAATTTACAAAAAAGTAACGAAATAAAATCAACACTAACCTTTATACCTAAGTATATTTTATCATCGGCTTGTTTCAAAAATCCATGAATATCTTCTTCTTCTAAAATTTTAGATTTTTTTGTTTGATAACCTTTAGAATAGCTGTTTTAATAATGCTTCAAGTTTCATATATTTGTATATCCACATTTCTATGTACATTTTAAACACAATCTTAACATCGAATAAATCGACCTAATGATGACGATTTATTAATCTTTACGTAGCATTTTCAAAATAAGCAAGTAAGACGTTCTCAGAAATATGAAGAATTTCCTTTTCTTTGCACCATTTTTCGAAATTTTTGTATCGCTTTTGATACATAGTGTACGATTTCTCCGGAAGTAAATTATTAATGGTTTTTTCAGCAATTTGCCGTATTTCAGGCGGAGTGCATGAAAAAGTTGTAGAACTCATATTAAATATTATAATATAGTTACTTTAGTAATTATAATATATAACAAATTTCAAAATGTGTCAATTTTAAATTAACTTGTCAATTTAAATCTTGTGCCAAACCAAGGTGACAACTGGTGACAACCGCCACAAAATTTCCCTAGATTATCAAATTTTTTTCGTTTTGCTTTTACAAAAAGAAAAAGTTTAAAACTAATTGCAAAAAATAGCATAAAAGACACGTTTCATTTGACATTAAAGCACTCATTCAGTTAAGAAACTCGTGGCTACGCCACTCGTTTCTTAAACTCTGAATTCGTACTTTGAAACGTCAAAATGAAACTTGTCTTTTAATAGACTATATTATGGAAGATACAAGTTATCTACTATTCAATGAAGGAATAAATACTAGACAAAATTATGCAAAGATTTTCACAGTCTCACTGCTCTTGTTATTCCTAAACACTCAAACTACTGTATCTTGCTAAGTTCACTTATAGCAGTCTGCTGCCACATCTTTGTTCACCATACCAGAGATACATAAGTGATAAGAGTCTGACCATATCAATGTACATATATCAAATACATCATAACTTGAATGTTGTCTCCACACTGGCTTTAATCCTTTGAAGCTGTTGATTCTAAATAAGCTTAGACTCTAGAATTACATCAAGATATTTTTCACTTCCTTTTATAGTATTCTTTCTTTACTCCGCAATTTTACATGCCCAAGAAGATCCAAGTTCCCCCTTCTCGTGAATGCTATTGTAGTTGTTTTGAAGGGACTGATAGTTAGATTGGCAGTTGAATTTTCTCTTGGTCAGGGTGACAAGATCATCTGCACACGCTGAAAGTTTTATGTCCTTCATTGTCCAGCTTTATTAGTAGCTCGTCCACGACCAGGTTTTAAAACAGAGAGGACAAAAGCTCCTCATTGCGGGCATCTTCTTTTGACCCGGACCATCAGTGTCTCTCCCATGATAGTTGTGCAACTGATCTCTCTTTAAACATGCTATCTATCCACCTTGTTTCACCGATCTCTTTTATCCTCGATGCTTTGGAGATTAATGCTACGAAAGTGTTATCGAATGCTTTCTTTACGTCAAGGAATGTGCACAAAATCACTTCCTTGATGTGCACAAAACCACTTCCTTGATTGATGTTCCTTGCAGAACATGCTTAGCGCTCTTTACAATGTAGTGCAAGACTCTCTTTGTAGATTTTCCTGCTTGATACGCATATTGTTCTTGATGTAGTGTCCAGTATTAACTCTGATCAACCATTGGTATGTATCGTAGTGGGGGACTTCCCCTGAATAACATACTAAGCTTCTGCAACAAAAGTTCCGAGCCTTTTCACAACATAATTGGATAAATGCCATCCGATCCTGACGATTTATATGGTTTGAATGAGTTGATTGCCCATTTTACTTTTCAACCACTGGCTTACATGCCCGTGCTCCCTCGATGTCTGCCTCACAGGTTCCAGATCAGCTTTATTGCAATCTTGCAGCGATGAATGGGTAATTCTTGAGCTCTAGAAACACGCCTGAAAGAGTTCTCATCCCATGTCTTGGTGTGGCCTTCGCTTTCTGTTTTCAGAGTATGCATTCAGCTGTGAGGCTCTTTACATAATATTCTAGTTGATCTAGCACATTCCGGAACATTTTCAATATCCTTGCGGTAACTGTTCCAGTATACTTTCTTTGATTTTATCAGGTTTTGTTGTTAATCAGCATCATCTCTGTTGAACCTATTCCTAACTTTCTTTCTCATGTTGTTGTTTCGATTTCACCAGGACACATTCTTGGAGACTGTCTTGTTTACCATGGGGCAGTTACCGTTGAACGCTGATGTCATGGCGTCTTCCTGGGGCTGCCTTGTTACGGATTCTAGATCTATGTTTGTTTTTTTTTCATCTTTTACTGCACCCCTTTCAGACTAGTGTCTGGTTCTGCCTCCCAATCAGTTCTTCGGGGATTACGATGCTATAGGATAACTATACAGTATTTATGTCTTTAAATAGTCGCTGTAATTCTTTTTTTTTAAATAGGTGGTTGCAGGATATATTTTTTGTTAATGTCTGAGCAGGTAAAGGTCCATAGACGCTAAGTTAGTATGCTGTTTTGGCAACCGTCATCAAAATATTGTTTTAGATGTCGAAGTATCTCTTGAGCTGTATGGTACAGTGCTACATCCTTTAGAAAGTAAAAACAAAAAGCGTATCACATCTTTCTCTTTAAACGCATATTCTTCTTGTTGTCAATATGAACGCGGGTATTGAACACCCATCATTAATGATGTGCTTAACCATCGATTCTTGCACTCGATTATATCAAATGGATTATCGATCATCCATTAGCATACCGAGAACTGGGAATTCAGCAAAGCGAAGATTCCGAAAACTAATAGACACTCCATACATCTATACAGGGTGTTTCACTAACAAGGAATTCCTCTAAAGTATTTATAATTCTATTCATTGCTCGTTCAAGTATTACATATGTATTATATAGAGGCAAGCTGAGCTAATGAGTGATCGATCACTCATTTGATATAACCCAGTGCAAAAATCGCTATTAAGCACATCACTACCCATCATTATCCCGTGGGCAGGCAGACAGCAAGTTCGTTTCAAGGACAAATCGCCAGTTTGCGACGTACACCCCTTTGATGAAGGAGATGTACTTACGACTTGTTCAAAAAAGAACAAAAACGCACGCAGAGTCCGGCTGCTCATAATCCGCGGCTGGGGGGTTCGTTAGTTGATATTATAAACGTGAGGGCGCCAGCTGTGACTAGCAGCAGGGTGGTCAGGTAAGCAGGAGATTGACAAACAACAACTGTTAGTATTAAATGTAAATTTAATAAATTTAGAAAATGGTGTATATATAAAAGTGTATAAAAAAATTTAATATTATAACAGTAAATATAATGAAAATGGAAATATTGCATTCAGCGACAACAGACAACAAGTAGGTAATGTAAATTTAGGGTAATTGAAGCATAGGATAAATGACCTCCAAATGCTTGGTATGAATCGTGACCAAACGTAAACAAATGCATAAGCCTAAACATGAAATGACATAAAAGTCAGGTTATGAACGGCTGCAATACAATTGCAGGTTAATAATTATTAAAAAGTTATATAATGCAACAAAAGAATATGAAATATGAAATGTAAGTTGAAAAGTTCAAACAGTAATTTAAATTTCTAATAATAATAACATTTGTTTCAGTTACCATAAACAGCTGTTACCGGTTTACAAGTTAATTAGTCAAAATAAGGAAAATAAAAAAATTGAGTTGATTTAAATAAATCGAAGGCATAAAATATTTAAAGTGGAATTAGTTACATTACGAAGCAAAAATATAAATAGGCGCACCATAAACAGGTGTATTCACACTTACAGGTAGGATCGGAGATAATGAGTACAGCAATCTTCAATTGTAAATACTTCTAGGTGGAATTGAAATAAGGTTTCTAGTTGTCGATGATGGATGGTTGCACACAACATGCATTACGATGATGGGGACTAGACTGGACAGCACATGACGAGGACCAAAAGCTTACACATCCTTGCTTCTTCGGACAGTGTCGATTTAAGGAATTATATTCTCGGTGTTATGGAATATAATATGCTATTCACATTTCTTGATACATCCCGTATCATTGTGGATCACACACACCTGTGATTTGACGTAGATGGAATTTCTAGCCTCGATGAAGTTATAAATCGTACAGATCTTATAAATCTTACAGCCTTTACAGCTTTTACAGCCTTTTACAGCCCTTACAGCCTAAAATGGAAATGACAATCACCATGTGCTCAATTGTAAAAATTGTGAAAAAGACACAATCAATGAAAAATACATTGCTTAAGGCACAAAATAAATAATAAAATTAGATAAGCAACATTCTCAAATTGGAAAAATCTTGATACTTACTCAGATGTTATAAGCTTAATATTTCACACATGTAGCAAAGACAGACAAGACAAAAATTGCCAGAACTGATATGTCTGCCTTCCACTTCTTTTGAGAAGTCAAAAAAAGGTTTAATGTTAAGTGATACCAGCTAAAATTTATTTAAATGTTAAATGAACTAAATTGAAAAGAGCACATGAATAATTGTCATTGACATTCAAAAATGGAAAAAAGAAATGTTTGTAAAATATCAATAAAATTATTAATAACCTGATTTGACTGTTTTTGATGATTTGCTGTAATTTGTTGGATGTATACACCTCCGTCCAAACGTCATGTAGGTTACAAGTTATAGAAATAATGAATGGCCGCTTGTATGCATTCTCAATTCAAGATCGATAACTTTCACAACACTGACGAACTTTCCTATTGGGAAAAAAACGGTTTTATTTCCCGCTCATTATTTGCCTCTTAAAGCGTCCCAGCGCGATATGTCAAGCTCTCATTAAGTAGCGTTTGGATAGTAATAAAAACCAAGGAAATCTGAGATTACAAGCGCCGATACTGGCCACGTAAATATAGGTGAATAAAACGCTCCGGGTTTTAATTCGATTTTCTCGACGGATATGGGGCACACGTGGGTGGTATAATTTCGTACGTTTTCCCGTTTTCGTATCGATTCTCCATCTCTATTGTGTACTGGCAGGTAACGCTGGAGTTCCTGGAATATTAAGGAAAATGCGATATAGGTGATACAATAGCGACACCTATGCCTCAATATAACTTTCGTGCCGATAATACCAAAGTGATGTAAGGGATAATAATGGGATGGAAGCAATCTATATTAATTTCAGGAATATAGAAAGTATCCAGTTGAATAAAGTCTTTTTGCAAAATAAATAAGAAAGTATATTATACTCCTTGTAGTAAATTTCAGTAGGCATCCGAATCGTCGATTTCCTCATAAAGAATAGAAAATTAATTATGAAATTTTTCTAATAATTTCTTTATTTCTTCGGTATCTTGCTTATGGAACTTTGAGGTTAAACAGAACACCGAATATCACAATCAACTTTGATGTTACAAATATAAACCTTGTAACATTTCACGTTAATATAAAATAAATTGCTCTTATTATCTCTAAATACTCTATACTTAAAAGTATCTGCTAAATGTATGGATGTTTTAAAGTATTTTATACCTAAATATTATATAAACAATATCTAACAAATATTGATGGATAAATTAAATAAATATATATCGTACAATTTTAGTTGTTTGCAACACAATTTATTCAATATTTTTACAAGGCTGTTTACTGTTTTCAAAATGTTAATAATATTTTAAAGTGAGTAGATATACCATTTTTCTAATATAGATGATAATATTAAATATGCCCTAACAGCCAGAAATGTTACATAGATATTTTTAAAAATATATTTTACAAATATTTTTCGTGAGAGGTTTTTGAATATATTTTCATATTTTTTTCTAAATATAGATAAACTATTCAATTAAAATATTTATTCCATATTTTAAAATTAATGTAAGCGCAATATTTTTTTCTAAAATATTTGTAAAATATTATTTATATGAAAATTGAGATTTTTTTATGCAATCCATTTAATTTGTTAAAATGAACTAAAATTGCTCTTGGTTATTTAGAATGTATAACGTCGATAACGAAAAGTTGAAACATACATAGAGTTGTCTAAAAGGCAAGAACTTGTTTTTCCACACTCACCATACAAGTTAATAATCAATAATTCTGGCATCTTTTAAGGCATACTGAAGGTTTATCAAATTAATCACTATTTTTTAATTGAAGTGATCTAAATAAAAAAAACAAACGTATTTATTATCATTTTATTTGAATAAGCCATAAAATGAAAATACTCATTCTTAAGTCTAGCCTGGCTGGTGCCAGGACAACCCTATAGCTTTTTCATATCTTCGGTAGTGGCGCTCTCATGGCGTTTCCTCTTGTGGCCTCTAAACAATGCCAATTGTATTAGATCATACCATGAATAAAACATCGTACAACATTATCATCACTACTAATACATTGGAGCATTTACAATAATTGGAGTGGTAGCTACATTCTAATACTACGATACTTATTTTTACTTTATTTCATAATATTTGAAAACATTCTACGTACAAACAATAAAAACAACACAACGTATTCTAACCTTTTTTGAGGTTATGACGCTTATCTACCGAGATGAATCTCTTAAGCAAATCAACTAGCAATTTATCTGGTGGATGCGGTACATATATGATGCATAAAATTCTACAATATAATTATTAAACGATTTCTGTACATAGCGATATTGAGCATTCCAATTATTTATTATAAATGCCATGGCATGTTCAAAGTTTTGCTTACCTCGTAGTCACCACAAAAAACTAAAACACACTCCGCAACAATTAATTACACAGTTAACCCTAATCTGCCCTAATCGTGTACTATTACAAACTATAACAAGTAACGGACAAACGAATGAAAACGTTGATGATACGCACGTGCGCGCATGCATTCTATGTACCTAATCCGTAGATGCATAAACAATACTAAATCATATAACACCGGCACCGTATGAATAGAGTGTTTGTGTGACGTTCGCAACTTACAATATTACAAATAATATAATACAAAAACGAAGATATATTAATAGAAAAGTTACAGCGCTCAACTTATATACTAATTAAATCTATAGATATATATTATCTAATTTAATCTTTAAACTATCATTTAAATAGGTACATACCTACTTAATATGTATGCATATTTTACCCATTTTATATTATTCGTCCTACGCACCAAATGTACAAAAGCAAAAATTCAATCTTTTTTTTATATGAAATAAATATTTACAAAAATACAAAGCAAAATATTCTTGCAGAGTTATGAAAAATATATTGAGAAAACATTTGCAAATAAAATATTATTAATGCTATATAACATATATATTTTTTAAATGTTTTCCTAATATATTTTCTATAATATATTTTATGCATATTATATTAATATAAGTAACATTCAAAAAAATATTTTTTAAATATTTATAAAATATGAAATAAATATAGTTGGTCACTGGGGTATGTTCAGAAAAAAACTGAAAGGATGTAATACGTAAGTGAAACAAATGCAAATCCTTATTCTATGTTTGCATAGAAGCATACTAAATATTTTAGTTTATTTTCAATTGATTTTACTTACATAAATACATACCAATTCGGGGGTTGAACAGTCGTATAGGAATGGTGCATCTAATAATGACGTATTCACGTATCTGCATGCAATTTGTATTTTATCACCCTTGCTATATGATCGTAAATTCCGGACCGATTCGTATTTGCATTCGAAATTTGCTCTTTTCCACTTTCCAACACGATAAGCCATACACATACTGAACGTAGCCGGCGATATCGGTATGCATTTAGTTATAACTGCAGTACGGGGCAAATAAACGCAGTATAATATTATCCTGGAATTTAATTCTGCTAGATACATAAATATAGACACAGTCTACTCAAAAGCGTATAGAGAAGCGGCCAGCATATTTTGAGTGTGAATTTGTGTTTTGTATGTATAAACATGCAACGTATGTTCAGTATTGGACGCAATATCGTGCGTAAACAAGTGAATTAATACATATATGCATACCAATTAAATCGAAATGGGTAGTATCCGGAATTCCCGTCCCGATTGGAGATTTTATTTAACAAGAGGGGGTCAGGATTTCTCGATAAATCGGAATAATTTCTAATGTACAAACAAAATGTCTGAACAATATTCTTATTCGTGAATATTCATGCTGATTATATGATTCTACGTTTCGCAAAATAAAAATATATGTACTCAATATTATATTTACGTCAGTTATTTATCACGTATTTCTATTAATAATTAATATATCATTAATCTCATCTCTTCCTACTTAAAACAAAAATATCATGTAAAATATTTTAATGCATTCCCTGCCCCGATGTTAAGCAAAAAAATATAATTATAAAATAATCACCTCTCTCCACATTCAGCCATTCCAAGGAAAAATAAAATCATTTAAAACATGTTTAATGCATTCTCTATCCCGATGTTTCGAAAAAAGAAAAAAAATATCACTTAAACAAATTATCCCCCTCCTTCTATCACCCCTTCCAATAAGTGTTGGGTAAAACCGATTAAAGGTTCCGGAACAAACGAGTACTTTTATATGTTCCCCGGAACACTGCATTGAATCGAGACCATTTATGATGCTTCGGAACCTAGTACTTACTAATCGAGCTAAAGTCTCGATTCAGGTACTAGTGAGTAGAATCGAGTGTCTTTTTATTAGACCCTGTTAAGGTTTTTTTTTTTATATGCAAGGTTATTTTTTTAATTTTTATTTTAATGCGTTTGTATAACATATTTTTACCATATTTATTATATTTCACATTATAATTCTGTGAGACACATATTATTAATTCTTAGGAACTCTGACGCTTAACCGCGTCAAGAGTTAGGAATTATTGAAGGATTTAAACCAAATTATTAATTTTTTAAATTTTTAAAAAAATAATTTAAAAATTTAAAAATTAAATTTTATAATTATAATTTTAATTTTAAATGTGGAATATATTAAATATGGTAAAAATATGTTATACAAACGTCTTAAAATAAGAATAAAAAAAGAGCTTGCATAAAGCAAAAAAACCTTAAAATTTAAAAATTAAAAATTTAAAAATTTAAAAATAAAAATAAAAATTTAAAAATTTTAAAAATTTAAAAATTTGAAAACTTAAAAATTAAAAAATTTAAAAACTTAGAAATGAAAGAATTTAAAAATTTAAAAATTTAAAAATTTAAAAATTTAAAAATTTAAAAATTTAAAAATTTAAAAATTTAAAAATTTAAAAATTTAAAAATTTAAAAATTTAAAAATTTAAAAATTTAAAAATTTAAAAAATTTAAAATTTAAAATTTAAAAATTTTAAAAATTTAAAATTTAAAAATTTAAAAATTTTGAAAATTTGAAAATTTAAAATTAAAAATTAAAATTTAAAAATTTAAAATTTAAAAATTTAAAATTTAAAAATTTAAAAATTTAAAATTTAAAAATTTAAAAATTTAAAAAATTTAAAAATTTAAAAATTTAAAAATTAATAAATTTAATAAAATTTAAAATTTAAAAATTTAAAAATTTAAAAATTTAAAAATTTAAAATTTAAAAATTTCAATTTCTAAATTCTTGGTTTTCATTGAGAGAAGGTTTATCAGTCGTATTGCCTAAAAGTGTATTTCGCGAGGTAAAGGAAATGTTCAAACTTTGCTCTTCAGAAATGTCGCCTAAACCGTTTGAAATACGATGGAAAGGTAATTTAACAAACAAATTTTTTTCGCGATTTTCTCTCTCCTTACATAGTGTTCATACCAACGAGGAGATGGGATGTGATGTTTATGGGAATTGTACAGATATTGGAATAAGGTCTAAAACCTCCCAACATCAAAAAAGAAAAGACTACATTGCAAGCTCTATGCTACAGTGTACTAGTATGGTGACTCTACAATAGACCTCATGAGCCCTGAATGGTGGCATACATTATTTAGTAAACTAGTCATTAATAATAGAGATTTTCTCGCTGAAAGTATTCTCTACATGCTCTATGCTTAGAAATAATTTTATGTTGGACTTTTTGATACTCCGAGACTTCTGAAACATTTAAATGCCGTATCTATAAAATAATAGTGAAGTTAATTACAAAACGGTAAATTTAAAGTACTTAGCTACTTGCAAAATACAATAACATTCCAGGCGTAGAAAAACATCTGGAACGTTTACATAATTCATTAATAACTAACTAATTAATGTTAGTAAAGCAAAAATATAAACATTCCACCTTACAAAGACCACACCGAACTTACATTTTGTTTGCTCGATCTATTCAAAGATATTAGACATGACGACTTTCGAGACAGCGATTTCCACAATGGAAAACTTGCGTCTTAACAGCCAAAACTTCCCCGACCCTTGGATGACTGTCGGTCGTAAAGTTTCCTGCCACCACTAATCGACGTCTCCCCCGTTCGAATCCAAGACGTTTATTGTAATTTAAATTTCTCTACGTTCGCCGTCCTTTTATTTACCATTCGCGTGTGTGCGAAAATATATGAGTTTGAAGTTTTGTGCCCGTGGAAACTTAGGTACACAAATTTTAATTGCCTTAGTAGTTGTTTCGTGTTACGTGAGTTATGGAGGGCAGGGGATGGGAGATATAGAATTTTTTTAATTATGGAAGTCGGGTCGTGATGATTAATTGTAGGATCTTATTGGTTACTTGTCCTGGCCACGATTAAGGGATAATGAAATTGTTTCTTTGTAGGTATCTACAACCTGTAGGTCGATATCTCAGAACTAAATTGTATTAACTCTCGTTCTGACAATTCTAGACTTTATTTATAAAAGGTTAAATAATTACATATACCCTAATAAATACGTATGCACTACCATACTAACTATCAAAACATGATGCCGTAACTAATCTAGCTCTTTGGCGATATTACTAAAAAAAACCCGATATTCGGCCGACTACTTATCTCTAATTATATTTTTGTATACCCCTAGCACATTCATTTAGACCCTGTTAAGGTTTTTTTTTACTTTATGCAAGCTGTTTTTTTATTTTTATTTTAAGACGTTTGTATAACATGTTTTTACCATATTTAATATATTCCACACTTAAAATTAAAATTATAATTTTTAAATTTTTATATTCTTAAACTTTGAGATTTTTAAATTTTTAAATTTCAAAATTTGTTGTTTGTTAACTAATTTTTACCATATTTAATATATTCCACATTTAAAATTAAAATTATAATTTTTAAATTTTTAAATTCTTAAACTTTGAGATTTTTAAATTTCAAAATTTCAAAATTTAAGAATTTAAAAATTTTAAAATTATAATTTTAATTTTAAATGTGGAATATATTAAATATGGTAAAAATATGTTATACAAACGTCTTAAATAGAATCACTTGATCTAATTACAATAGACATGCTATTTCTATACAAAGCAAAAGATTGGTTGTCCAGGAAGATAATCCGATTTACTAGTTCAAATTCAATCCACGTGGTTTCAAATTAACACAAACTAAATTAAGCGGGACATTTCTCGTAATAAAAAAGAAAAATTAAATGCAAGCACAAGCTCTACTCACCCAAATCGAGGTGATAGATAATTATTTATTGATAGATAATTGATTTAATTTAATTATAATTAAAACACGATTCACAAATTAGAAACATAAACTCTTTAATCTATAATAAGAGAAATTAAACTAAAACATATTTTCCTGCACAAAATATAAATGATCTTATATCTTTATGTGCACACATCAATATATTAACATTACTACGAAATGANTAACACTTAGCTATTTATTGCGCATTTATTGCCAATTTAAAATTTTACGTGGAAACAGGGATTAAATGCGTGTTGTACACGTAAAATTTTAAATTGGCCAATAAATAGCTAGATGTAAAACGGCCTTAATACTTGTATATACTTCCATCAAATGTAAATAAACTATTAAGGCATAAATATGATAGTCTCCAGTTGAGAAAATCTATTTACTCAATCAATCAAATCTAAAATAATTATTTTTGTGGTGAAAATGTTATATGTTCATAATGATTTTAGTATATTGATTACATTTGAACTAAAAAATTGTTTCGTCTAACAAATTCACGGGTTTGGAAAATTGAACAAATTTTATTCCCAATATAAATACGTCATCTTCTTGCTTATATAGGAAGTTATATTATATTCAATGTCATGCATTTATATTTAAATCGAGTAGTTTTTTTTGTGTGCATGTAAAGTGAAACACACTGTATATATCTACTTTATTTAATTGTATTCAATCTTCATCACTGTTATAACTCGTTTCAAGTGTTCTCAAAAAGACAGCTTTGGATGGAACAATAATAGTTTTGAACGGTGGTTAGAATCTTACCGTTTTGAACGTAATCAGACCGCTCCATTGTCATATCTTAATAATAACGTACGTCTAATATTAATTCAAAACCGTTAAGAGTTCGTATGGGGGTTCCTCAAGGCTCCTTGCTGGCCCCTGTACTTTTTTTACCATATGTTGCGGATTTTGATCTGTGTTCTGATAGTATTCAACATATTGCTTACTCTGATGATTTTTCATTAATAGTTAATAACAATAAGGATAATGTTGTGATGATTTGTAGAGACACAAAATTGACATCATTGTTTTTTCTTTAATTGTCGCAATTTGTCTTTTAATACTGCTAAAACGAGTATTCTGCAATTTCATAATTGGCAAAATAATGTTAAGCCTATATCATTGTCTGTTGGCGCTGATGTTCTGAATAGTAGTGATGACTGTAAGTTTTTGGGTATTCAGTCTTGAATCGAATCTATGACAATTAAGATATTATTATTACTATTATTACTCTAAATAAACAGAATCATAAAAGGTTGAAAAAGAGACAATTATTATAGCCACCTGGATAAGCAATAATAATAAAGTACTACATCATAATAAAAACTTAAATCAGTTATAGATTCGTGATCAAAAGTTCTGAACTCAAAACGTATGCACCCCTAAAACTAGTGCAATTATTCAAAACAGATATGACGCCATATGATGCGCGTCTCATTATGGCTTCACTCTACTAATAGTAAAACTGCAGTTTGCGTATTTAACATTTCATTTCTCGAACATTAAATAGAATACTTAAAACGGCGCTTCACGAGATATTACATCCGAATTTTCTTATTTCTTGTTTTCCACATTACTAAATTGCTCGTACTTTCGAAAGTATATTACGAGGATATTACTTCAAGCCACTTCACCGAGAGGGCGTTCAAGTTTTCGAGTTCCATTTACTTTAATTAAAAACCCCCTTTAAGCGGTAAGTTGAGTGTTCCAGTTGTTTATAAAGCATTTACGTTGTTGGGAGGTATAGTAGTGCCCTTCTGTAATCGAACAGAAGGGCTGATTATAAAAGCACACACGCGATTCAATTATCCTAATTGTTTACAATCCGTTTCGATAGGGGCACTTACATTACTGGACGGAAACTAGTGCGACATCGCGTGGTTATACTCGAAATAAAAAAAAAGATTTTTAGTATTTAAAGTATAAACGAACAATAAAGTAATTAACATTTTTTTGGGAATTAATACTTCACGATTATAATGTTTGACAAATTGAATTCTGACAGTTTGTAGCTAACATTATTTATTTACATATTTGCAATATTTATGAAGGTGAAAAATAATAAAGATAGCTGTAAACTTCTCCTAAACCCCTCACCACAAACTGCACTAAACTGGACGTACGTTTTTTGAATAGGATAGGAGATATTATTTCAAAGAGAGTATTAACTAAAAATTTGGTTCATAAGAAAAAATTATCAAAAATAGTGTCTTTAAAAAAACCAGAATGTGCTCACATATAAACCAGAAAATATGTTAGTCAGGAACGAATCTTCTTTATCTTTTAACAAGGAAGAAATTGATTTGTTGAATAAAGGTTGAAATAAAATTTAAAATTTAAAAAAACACCAATTGAAGAAATTATATCTGGCATAGAAACAGCGATTAGTACTTTTGATGATCATACTAAAAACTATTATTAGACTGCTTGTAAAACTCAAATTTTAGAAAATAAACAACGTCATCCTTCAGATATCACACGAAAAGAATTACCACTGCTAAAGGGTTTTAAAAACAAAGACTGCTTTTTCTTAAATCTGACAAAGGTATTACGTAGTCATTTTAGATAAAAGAGATTATTTTGATGTGTCAATACCCTTTAACGCAAGGTTCTTACGTAAAGCTAACTAAAAATCCGTTATCAAAAATGATCACAAACCAAGAAGACCTTATTAGAATGTAAGAATATTGTTAATGATAACTTAAGATTAAGACTAACTGTATCAAATCCAGTGTTACCTAGGATGTATTGTTTACCTAAGATACATAACCCAGGGAAGAGCATGAGACCCATTGTCTCCAATATCAATAGTCCAACTTACTTACTGTCGAAATGGCTATCTGACAAATTCAATCACTTACCTGTGCAATCCCGGATTTAGCCGTTAAAATTCATACGCGTTCATTGAAAAGATTAAAAACATTGAAACTTACTGACAATGAAGTTTTGTTTCATTTGATGTGAGCTCACTGTTTCCCAGCGTCCTCGTTGATATCACTTTGACTTATTTAGAAGATTTCTTGAAAGGTAATCAGTTGGCAGTAATGAAGTTGATAGTTTCATTTCTTTGGCGAAGCTCTGCATGAAACAAAATTTCTTTCAAATCAACGGTACTTTTACCAACAAACTGAAGGAGCAGCAATGGGTAACAGCTTATCTCCCTTCATAGCTAACCTCTTTTATGGGAAAATTTGAAACCGATCTCCAGAATACTTTGGCATATTTTCCACGGTTTGGTTAGATACGTCGATGACATTTTTTGTGTTTTGATACTAGTAAGTGCTCAATTAGAGATTTTCTTGAACAGCTAAATTCAAAATTTCCTTCTATTAAGTTTACCCATGAAGAGGAAACGAACAATAGGATTGCTTTTCTCGATATGTTAGTATTAAGAAATAAAAATAAATTAGAAATAGACATATATAGAAAGCCCACCACTAATAACAGATTTATTTCAGAAGATTCAAACCATTCATGGAAAAACAAGCTAGCAGCTATCAACTTTTTGGTACATCGCTTACTTAATTTCCCTCTATCTACAGAACGATATAATAAAGAACTTAAAGAAATTATTAAAATCGCTGCATTTAATGGGTTCTCAGAAGACGTTGTATATAACACCATTAGAAAACATAAAAACAAAATAAGAATTAAAAATGCGAGTACTTTAGAAATTAGTGACAAGAAGAATAAGAAATGTGAAGGGCCCAATACAAAATGTGCTTAAGTCACATTTTCGTCGAAACTAGCATAGCAGCAATATCTTCTTCGCCAACCGCCAAACTATGGATTTGTAGAACAGATTCATTTTTGTAATGTACCTAAGTGTAGTTTTTTACATCAGGAAGTTACGGATATCATTGAGATTTCAGTACACGATGTATTTCGGATTTGATTATCTCAAAACTATCAGAATATGACTTAGGCACTTTTTGCATTGGGTCCTTCATATGTTAAATTACCATTTTATCCAAGTTACACGAAAGGTCTACAAAAAATTTTCTCTAAATTCAATCTTGACATAGTTACTACTTCAAATAATAGTCTTAAAAATATTTTAGGTGACCCTAAAGATCAAGTGGATAATTTAGACAAATCAGGTATTTATAAGATATCTTGTAAAGATTGTGATCATGTATATATTGGGCAAACTAAAAGATCAATTAAAACGCGTTACAAGGACCATTTGGCTCATCTTAAATTTAGAAGGTTTGACAAATCTAGTGTAGCCCTACATATGCTTGAAGAAAATCATAAAGTTGACAATATAAAGTTAGTTAAAAACGTAAACAACTATGTGCAATTAAATTGTTATGAGGGTATGGAAATATATAAAAAACAAACATATTTTAATGAATTCAGATTTACGACCATTAAATTCTTGTCTTTACGGTTTTTTTTTTTTGGCCTGCGGGATCAAAGCCCATACGCCACCGGTTGCAAATAAAGAAACAAAAGTAATGAGACATCATGCGTGCTGTATGTATTTACTTGTATTATGATGGTCCGAATGGGCCACTTTTAGGATACAACAGGGACACCCACTTCACAGTCTGGGGCCTATCAGACTGACTAACGAAAGTACACAACACAGAGTTCGGCCAACGGAAAGAAGGATTTACAAACAAAGTATTAATTTAGGAAGGGATGTCCCATTCGGGTAAATTAAATTAGTATTTTCGCTCTTTTAATAAGGTCTATTATTTTGTCATCGATTTTTTGGTTATTCAGGTACAGTAATGATATTATACTAGTTGGTAATGGCACTCCTAAAGAGATAAGTAGATTGTATAGCTGCTGTTGTAAATATGTGTGGTTCTTGCACGATAATATAAGATGATTTAAATTTGCCTCATCATGACCACAAGGGCAAGAAGGAGAATTGATTATATTTAGTTTATGCAGATGGGATGGGAATCTGCCGTGTCCAAATTTTAATCTACTTATGGTGGTACGATAAGATCTAGACAGAGTACTATTAAGATACCATGAGTTGGTATTTGTTGATTTGTGGATAAAGGCATATTGTGTCATATGAGATGCACACAGCTCTCTCCAGTATTCGTTCCAGTCATCCGTCAATATACTTCTTTTCGTTTTTTGAATTAAATCCATTCGAGTAAAAACAGGCTCATATGGTTGCCCATCCACACAGCTCTCCCTTGCTAGTCGGTCAGCTTTGTCATGTTCTTGGATGCCGCTATGTCCTTTGATCCAGTATATTTGTAAACAAAACTCTTTCGATCTTAGCTCTCTAATAATTTTAATAATATCTAAAATAACTGGATGCATACTGGAGGGATGTTTTCGTTGTTGTATGGCTTTTAGGACACCCATAGAGTCTGACATGATAGCCAGGTGTTTGTAGTGAGTAGTCACACCGTACTTTAATGCTTCAAAAATCGCCAAAGCTTCGGCCGCAAAAATACTGGTTTCAGGATCTAACATGAACTTTCTATAGATATTCGCCCGATCAGCATAAAACGCACAGCCACATCCATTTACCTTCTTTAAGTAGTAAATTGGGCGGAGTTAGGATTAGTGACTAGTTAAGTATGACGGCAGTCAGCCATGACCGTGTTCATTGTACCATGACCTTTTTTAGGTATAAATTAGGGTAGTTTTAGTGTAGTATTTCTGCTGATGATGATAGCTTTGCTATCGAAACGTACGACCTGTTTAGTGCAGTTTGTGGTGAGGGGTTTAGGAGAAGTTTACAGCATTACCAGTACCATAGTTTGGGGTATTTCTTTTTTAATAAAGGTTGCGTTGCGACATTTTGATTGGTCGTTGAACCGACTACCAGCGCTCCTAGCGGGGGTATGATTTAACTACACCTGCCTTGAAGATCTCGATTAAAGCTTGATAGGTCTGAGGTTAGATAAAACCCTGACTGTCACTTTCATATATCTGTAGTCCTAGCAAACTGTATTTGATTGGTATTTTGGTTCAGATAACGGCTTGCTTTTTTTTTTAATCCCTTTACAACAAAATGTTATTTATTTTACTTTCTCTCATTAGTCATCATGTATTTCTCGAACAAGCCTCGTCGAGCTTAGAGTGCTCTATATTTCCCGCTCCTTTAGCTCACTCTTTAAATATGTATATGCTGGAAGGTAACTTTCCAGACGAGTTAAAGCTCACCAAAAATCACTCCTGTACACAAAAAAGGTGATGTAAGAGATGTAAGCAATTACAAACCTATTGCTCTAGTACCCATATTTTCCAAAATATTTGAAGTTGCAATAAAAAATCGCTTGGTACGCTTTTTCGTAAAGCACAACATCTACTGCAAAGAGCAACATGGTTATCGTCATGGAAGATCCACAGTAACAGCTGCAACGGAAATAGTAGAAGCGATAACGGCAGCATTCGATGAGAAAAATGATGTAATGCTTACCTGCTGTGATCTATCTAAAGCGTTTGACTGCGTTAACGTTCCCATTTTATTAGCTAAACTGGATCATTATGGTGTCAGAGGATCTGCACTCAAGCTCATTGAATCTTATCTTATCAGCAGAAGGCAAGTGGTGCTGTGGCGGGGTATATTGTCGGATTGGCGATCGGTGTTCAATGGCGTTCCTCAAGGGTCGGTGTTGGGACCCTTGCTGTTTCTTGTGTATATCAATGATCTGCCGCGGAATTTGCACTGCAATCTGTTGTGTTTGTACGCCGATGATACCACGCTACTTACAAAGGGAAACATGCATGAAGACCTGGCAAAGAAATCCGAGTTAGCGTTAATGGAAGCTGATGAGTGGTTCCGAGGTAGTGGATTGACTTTAAACAAAAACAAACCTCAGACATTAACACTTACAACTAAAGTTTTAGCCGAAACAAAAACTGTATGCTTCCTCGGCCTCCACATCTCCGACAACCTCAGCTATAGGGTACACATCGATGCCACAGCAAAGGCACTTTCATCGGCCATTTACGCAGTCAGAAGAGCAGTGGAAGTGGCTACATACGAGGCTGCAAGAACTGCCTATTTTTCACTGTTTCACAGCAGAGCGACGTATGCTGTGCTATTGTGGGGACACTCTCCTGAAGCAACAAGAATATTTCTGAAACAGAAGGAAATAGTAAGAATTTTGAGCAATGTTGACCACCGAACATTTTTCAGGAGACATGGTATACTTACCCTACCGTGTTCTTACATTTTAACCTGCGTACTCTATGTCCATGCTAACAAATCAAAGTACGTAGTGCACAGCGATGTACATCACCACAACACCCCGACATAAGGGCGACTTAATACCACCCCCACATCGTATAACAAAATCACGGATGTCAACGAACTACTTTGCCGTTAAGATATACAACCATCTGCCAAACAGTGTGAAGTTGTTGGACGAGCGGCAACTTAAGAACACGGTCAAGAGACTGCTTTTGGACCATGAGTGTTATTCACTCGAAGAGTATTTTAGTATTAGGTTTTAACTTGTTGACATTGTACACTTGCGTATGTGTTTGTTTCTTTTGTAGTCCGTTGTTTATATACACTTCAAGTTTATACACGCTTTTTGTTTATATACACCATATGTTTATATATGCTTTTATCCGTATCTTTAATCTTTACACAAATTTAATCATGTTTATTTACGTTATTATAATATATATATATATATATATATATATAATATTATATAACTATATATTCTATATGCTACTACCAATGGAATAATAATCTCACTTTAGATCATTTAAACTATAAATGAAAACCCTATAATCACGCATTTAAATATATTTTTATTGATTGACACACAAAAGATATAATGTTGAACCTTGTAATATGCGTTTATAAATTTTCGATTGAGACAATCGAGAATGGACTGACATTTTAATACATTACATTTTTTATTTTGATTTAGTTCATTTACTATACTGACAAACTTTAATTTATGTGACTCTCAATAAAGTTAATATGGTAAATACAATTTCATTATTTTAATTTATCGACTCTCTTAATTGCAAGTGCCATGTACTATATTTACACATTGTTTCATATCTTAGTATATAATTGTAGAGAATTTGTATGTAAAATATGTAGCTACTGACAAAATTATAATTCAATAACAAAGTATTGATGCGGAAAGAAATACTTTTATCTAAAATAGATCGATAAAGTTATAAATATGCATTTAATGCGCTGTTGAATTAATGTCCTTGAACGTTTTTATGATGCAGCTTATATATTTACAACCTTTCTTACATTACCTGAATATATTTCTAAACCTTTTTTTTGCATGAAGTTAATCTCTCTCAAACCCCGTATCGCTAAGCGATAATGCACGAACGATTTACAACGAATCCGAACCTGCTTTTTTTGTATTATAGGGTGATGTTTGATACTGCGTCTATTCGCATTTAACTACATACTTCGGACGGCGTCGCTTTTCGCCTGACGAAAATTAATCAGTCTAAACTGCGTAATAGTAATTGTGTGAATTGTGCGATTGTGATAATTGGATATTCTTTACACCTGCATCATTCTTTTGCCGAAATCGCATCGCTCCTGGGATCTTCATTTGAAATTTTCGCGCTGAATAAACAAAGGTATGTTAATGTATATTTATTATTATTTATTTGGGTAACAGTGCCTAGACTGCGTATTTATATTAATAATAAATATGCGTTCTAGGCACTGTTGCATGGTATTTTTGAAATGTTTATATTTCCCTATGGATATTATATCCCTTCTTAATATATTTTGAAAGCCTTTGTTTTACATACAAATCTTATTTCGTATACATCTGGCATGCAAGTTTTTTTTTTCTCAAATTCCGCGCGCCAGAGTCGATGACGATGCGCGAATGATTCCGGACCTGCCCGAACCAATTTTCGCGCGCATAAGTCGATTTCAATATAGCGTCTCTTTTGCGTTTACATATTTCGAATGGTGTCGCTTCTCGCCTTACGTAAATTAATTATCTTGACCGTGTGTGTGAATTTTGTGATTATAAGAATCGGATATTCTTTCTACCTGCATTATTTTCTTGCCGAAATAAAACCAGTCTGGAATTTCATTTTGAAATTTTTGCGCTGCCTAAATAGAGGTATGTTGGTGACGTTATTATTATTTATTTGCGGAATATTAATATAAATTTGCGTTCTACGCGTTATTTGTATCTTACTTTGAAATCTTATATTTCTGTTTGAGTATTATATTTTTTCTGATATTGCTATATTGTATTTCTAAAAACTTCTTTTGCATTGTATTTTTTTGTATGCTTGGTTGGACATGCAAGTTTTTTTCACAAATTCCGCGTCGGTCGAGTATGATGCACGAACGCTTCCGGACCTATCCGAACCAATCGTAGCGCCATTAAATTTAATTTGAATACAGCGTCTCTTTTTGTGTTACATTTTTGGAATAATGTAATTCTTTCCATTACGAAAATTAATTGATTTAAATTGTAAATTACTAATTGTTAGTTGTGCAGGTATGCAACCAAGGATATTATTTCTGTATACATCATTTTTTTGCCGATTAAAGTTTTTGTTGTGGCTTTAAATATCGTTTTCCGCAGATCAATCACAAGAATCACACATTTCGGGCAATTTTTACCGAGTATTCATTCGGCGATTTAGATATTTAAAATTTTTATGATTTAGAGTTGCTTAGGTAAATCTATTAATTGACATATTGGCAACTTTTATTCAATGAACAGCTCTAAAAAAATCTTCTGTAATAGAATGATATTTATAAGTTCTAAAATATCTTTAACGCCTAATTTAGCATTTTTTTTAGTGTTAACTTTACTAATTATGTTATTATTATCCCAGGATAATTTGCAAAATGTACACGCCTTCGGATTCTGGACGAGGAGTTCAAGGAAGAGGAATAGAGAACCGAAAAATGGATTGGACGAAGGGAAGATTAGTCAATAAGGTATTTATTATTTTTTTTTAGCTATACGTTCATTAATTCGGTCTTTCCCATGTTAATTTTTTTGTATTCGTGATGATGCACGAACAAATCCAAATTTTTAACATCTGCTTTTGGTGTATTTTCTGGAAAATTTATAAATTTCATTAATACTTAATAAATTACTCATTATGAAGATTATTATTATCAGTATTAATATCGCAGGACAATCTATCCCACGGAGCGATTCACCGGACTTTGGAACAATAGGAATTTAAGCAGCGGGAAGGAGGATGGAAGATTAGCGCGAGAAAGGGAATCCAAGGATCGATCCATAAGGTATTTATTAGAGCTTTAGTTATAACTGCGTGTCTTAATTCGTGTTTTCTATTTATCGTTTAGTGTTTTCGCGCGGTTCTCTCTAAACATCGACGGTTATGCATTCCTTAAGAACTGTAAACAAGAAGGAATTAATTAATAGTAATTATTATTTGTACTTGCCTTGTATATCTACGTATTTAGTTAAATACTGCCGTTTCTTTTTTATGTTTATAAGAGCTTTTAAGGAGGGGGAGGGGGAACGCGATTTAGTAGCTACCGTCATTTTGTTTTGTTTCCTTAGTTAGCAGCTTAGGTTTTTTTTTTGTTTTTTCGTTCGCACATCGTTTTATGGGATTGATGAATGTTAATCGCGAGCGGTTGTAACGCGAATTTTATTTTTGTTACTTTAACACTTTAATTTTTAATTTTAAAATTAGAAAAATTAGCTTAGCGGCCGTAGATCTAGTCGGTGACGGGTACATCACATGTTCCTGACTGGACGCAACGGATTGGCCGTAGGGTCTCGGGTAGTCACTTGGTGTGGGTGTGGTGGTAGACCGGCAGCGAGAGGTGAGGTGCTTTCCAGAGTACTTTGCTAAAGTGGCTTATGTCAGACGTGGGGTACTGTGAAAGATTCACAAAGGTTACATATGTCAGACTACGTACTGTTACGGATTCTAGCATGTGCCTACCTATATCTCCTGCTAATCTCACTGTTACACGTACTCACTTGCGTCACCACCGGGATGGCCGCGCCCTACATGCCGCTTGGTCCTTCGACGGACATCCCTGAGCCAGCGACCACTGATCCGACGGGCTACGGACTTTTAGTCGTTAGATTTTTTATTTTGGTTTTCTCGGGTTTCACTTTCATATATAAACGGTGGTTCGGATTTTTTTTATTATTATTTTCTTTATTATTTATTTCCATCATTTGGGGTTTTCCGAAATTGATATTCTTGACAAATGTTTAGTTTACAGGTAGATATACAAGGTGCTCAATAAGATCTATTATATATCATGGCAAAAATTATTAAAATAATGCTAAATATCATTTAAAAAATTTAATTATTTTTATTTTTGTTTGTATTAAAACGACTCAATACATAATAATTCAGGGAAAGCAAATTGTAATAGCGATCGCTTATTTCAAGGATTCGAATCGCGGATGTTGATAAACTCTAATTTTTTTTTTTTGTAAATATTTGTTTAAATTTAAGCGCTTGAGTAGTAGCTGGGTATTCGCGACTTTTTGATATTAAGATTTAAACAGGTGGTTTATTTATTTCATTGTTTTGTATTTCCTGCGGTTCTTCAAAATGTTAACAGTTGGAAAAAAAATTAAAAATTAAAACTAAGAAAGAATTTATTAATTATAAAGATTATTTGTACGTGCATTGTATATCTATGTACTATTTCGTTAAATGCCGCTGTTCCCTTTATTTACATTAGATCATTTAAAGCGGAGGGCGGGAGAGCGATATTTTATAGCTGCCGTCTTTTTTTAGGTTATTTTTTGTTTTTTTGTTCGTACATCGTTTTGTGGGATTGGTGAATGTTAATCGCGTTATAAAGCGATTTTTTTCTGTTTCATTAACACTTTAACGTGCTTTAGTGCAAATTTAGACTTTTTTTCGTTTTTCTGAATCAAGGAGAAAACAGTAAACAATAAATAATTTTGGAGAGATTTTGCTCGTTAAGGGGTTAACTCTGACAACTGTCAGAGCAATTAGCTTAGCGGCCGTAGATCATGTCGGTGACGGGTAGAGCACATGTTTGCTGACTGGGCGCATGCGGTCAGTGGCTCGTAGGGTTCCAGGGTAGTTACTTGGTGCGGGTGTGGTCTCACCACGCTAAGCCTGCTCTCTCTCCTGTTTTAATTTTTTCGAGTTTCACTTTAATATAGGAACAGTGGTTCGGATGTTAATATTTTTCATTTTATTTATTTTCGATCATTTGGGGTTTTTTTCCGAAATTGGCATTGTTGATAATTATTTAATTCACAGATAGATATACAAATGTACTCAATAAGATTTATTATACATCAAAAATTATTAAAATAACACTGAATATTAATAAAAAGATACATTATTTTTGTTTGTATAAAACGACTCAATACGTAAAAATTCATGAAAAGGAAATTGTAATAGCGATCGCTTATTTCAAAGATTCAAATTGCTCGTTTCGATAAATTGTAATTCATTTGTAAGTGTATATATACGTATATAATACTGTATCTGGTTAAATATTTTATTTATTATTTAATTTATTTTAGAGCGAGGGGGGTGGGGGTTCGCGGTTTTTTGCTATTCATTATTAATTTATTTATTATTACAATCATCGTTACACAGCCTGTGATAGCCGAGCTCCTTAAGCCTCACTTAGGGTCTCGACTATTGTCAGGTTACCGCAGGTTCAAATCTCGTTCCGGTCAATTGTGATGACTGGATTCTTCGGGCTCATGATGATGATGAGGGGGGAGATTTGGGTCAGCGGGGGGGCGCGTCTGACAAGCATTAAGTTGCTTAGACAAACCTCTTTTTTACTATATTCTACCAGCGACTGCAGCGACGACTGGCGGTTAGACGATCCCAGGTCGTATCTAGTCAATCGGGGTCTGGGACTGTAGTGTTTCTCGGTGGCGACTAGGTGGATGTGTGGAAGGCCCCTTTACGAAGGGGAGGTGCGTGGGCAGGCATTGGTAATCCCACTCTGCAACGGTGGTTGGGCCGCAGCGAACTGCCCCGTATCGCTCTTCAATCCACGTTAGCCTAGTTTCCCCGAGTCGATAACACTCTTTCTTCGCCCGTGCGACTTGGCCAGGGGTTAATAACCGCCCCATCACCATGGATTCTTCTTCTGACTTCTACCAACATTTTTTTATTTTATTTTGAATTTATAAGTATTCAATACAAGTTTAAAAGGGTTTAATTATTTTCGATTGTTATTTTTTAATAATATTCAGGGAATTCCAAAATAAGTATAATAAGAAACAAATATACGTATATACACACAAGATTGCTGAAATTATGTTAGTATGTAAGGTTTTTATTTTGTAATAAAATGATTCATATTAAGTAATAATAATGTTATATAAGTATATATTTGTGATAAATTATTTTAAAATGAATTATATCTAAAAACCACATGTATTGCGTTTTATCTGAACTAGAAATAAATAAATCTTTTGTAACTCAAACGTTTACTTATTGAATAAAACCCATCCACTCCTGTATAATATAATTAATTATTTACTTACTTGATGCTAAATTAACTTCATCACTGATTTGCCTTAATTACGACTTGAAACAGAAAAGTCAATCACCATTCCTTTGCTAGGTAGGTATACCAAGCAAGAAACCCAAAATTGTTAGATAAGTATAATATGTTATAAATAATACTGTTTTTAAGAAATCTTATCGCAGTTGAAAATAGAATAAATTCAAAAACAAAATTAATGATTTGAAAACAAATAAATAAGTGAAAATAACTGCTTTTGTTGGTGCTTCTTCACTTTATTTTTAAATAAGATCTCTAGACTACTTGTTTCGGCAACACCTTGCCAGGCTCAGGTCTAAAGATAAGAAACAAATCGTAATTTTGTCATGATAACAGTTAATTATGAAGTATGTATATTTAGAGATAAGGATTGTGAATTTATTGAGTGAATGTATATGTGGAAACATACCCACGGAGTTGTAAGCTAGTTTGCTTATTTAGGTAGGTATTTATGCAAGATATAAAACTATATTGCGCTGTAAAAAAATTAACGTCTGCCCATCTATGGCTAATATTACTAATTTTACAGAAATACTCCAAGGTGTCCTCACTATCATCTAACAAACCGAGTACAAATCTGAGCTTAATATTTGGCGAGTCCTCCTTGTTAGTATTGCTCCCTTGGTATTCCATATCAAATAATTGTAATGACAGGCACGGTTAATCACAGCCTGCTACATGGCTAATATAATAAAATAAAATAAAATAAAGCGCAACATATGATGATCATTATAAATCATAACTGTAATATAAATTTCTTTACAGAGAAACTCAAATAATTAAAACAAAACTGTTTCTAGTTCCCTAACACGATGCTGCATAGCCAGACGTCTCCATCTGCAACTTTCAACTTTCCAACCGAAGTTCAGGGGAAGTGGAATTGAACTGCACTATAGATCCAGCTGCTCAGATATACATAATTATTAGACTCATCTCAACTTTTCCAAAGTTTATAAAGTCGTCTATTCGATGCAGATGCAACTTACTCCAAGGGTCGTATATCGTAAAGACGATTACAGGACATCTCTAGCGGTTTAGTATCTCAGTATATTCGCGAATAGTTAGTTCATCGAAGTTCCGTAATTCGCTTGTCAAATGGAGTTAGTCACTTAGGCATAGGGAATGGGTGGATGTCATTATATGTGCGCGGAAAATAAGTTTAACAACATTCTGGGGATTTATCATTTGGACTTTGATGATTAAAAGATCTTCGTAAGAGGTTATTAATCCAAAACTGGGGTTATTTTGCTGGCTATAGATAGATAGATAGATAGATAGATAGATAGATAGATAATTTTATTCGTGCGTGACAAAAAAAATCGTATGCACATGTCAGATTAAAATTAACAAAGAACATTAAACATTAACAACAGACAAAGATATTAAACATTGACAACAAACAAAGATACAAGTACAGGTCCGGAGCCAGGGACACACGCTACTCTACACCCACAGTAGTTATATTACTAATGAATTCCTGTATTTCATAGTAAGGATTATCAATTAAATAAGTTTTAATTACTTTTTGGAACATTATGTCATTAAGATCTTTCCATTTAATAGGAAGTAAATTATAAAGTTTTAAAGAAATATATCTAAATGAGTTTATGTTTTTGGTTAGTCTAAATTGTGGGTTAGGATATAGTTTATTTCTGGTATCGTACACCGTCTGGCGATAGTAAGAGTCCAAGTTATTCCTACAGTACATCAGACATTGTAAAATATATTGATTAGTAATCGTTAAAATTCGAAATTTTTTGAAAAAAGGTCTGCAAGAATCTCTATTGTTGATGTTTGAAATTATTCTGATTGCTCTCTTTTGTAAGAGCAATATCTCTCCACGATGTGCGGACCCCCCCCAGAGGAGGACACCATAGCTCGCAACGGAGTGGAAAAGAGCATGATATGCCATCAACAAAGCATCTTTGGTAATAACATCTACTAAATTTCTTAAAATGTATATGACAGTTGATAAGCGAGCGGCTAGGGCATCCACATGTGCTCCCCACGTCAATTTTCCGTCCAAGGCCAAACCGAGACACTTGACAGGTGCGTTATTAGAGTGATCCATACAAGGATTTAAGTTAAAGACAATTTTTTGTGTCTTGTCTCTGTTGAGGCACAAATTAATACTTGCAAAATAAGATTCAGCTTGCTTAAGAGCTTCCTCCGATAGATCATTAAGTTGTTCTATTTTCTTATGACTTATTAAAACGGTAGTATCATCGGCATATGCCACGTGTTTAACATTTACAAAATCACTGATGTCGTCAACATAGATAATGAAAAGAATGGGGCCTAAGACGGAGCCTTGAGGGACGCCATACAAATTATGTTTCAAAGATGATGTTTCGTTGTTTTTAATAACACACTGATATCTGTTTTTAATAAAACTCTCAATAAATGAAAGAGGGGGGGCCTCTGATTCCGTAATGGGCTAGTTTTTCCAATAATAAATCATGTGATAGACAGTCGAATGCTTTGGTCAAATCAAAAATTCACCCATGACTACATTACCCAATTCCAATTCATCTGTAATATATGTAATAACGTCCACTAGTGAGCTTATAGTTGATCTACCGGAACGGAAGCCGTATTGAGAATTACTTAAAACATTTTGTTTTCTAAGTATTTACAAGTCATTTTTAAAGGCAGTTTCTAATAACTTAGATAATATAGGTACAAGAGAAATAGTCTATAGTTGTTCGGCGAGGAGTGATCGCCCTTTTTAAATATCGGAGTAACTTTATTTATTTTTAAACACTCTGGAAATATACCACTACTAAAGAAGGTTAATTAAATACGTTAAATGATCGGTTAAAACATCTTTACCCAATTTTAAGCAAGCACTGTGTAAACCGTAATAGTCCAAAGATTTACTATTACTCAGTCTATGAATCATTGTACCCACCTCATCTCGATCAACGGGACTCAGAAAAAAGATGAAGGAGTGCTCTTGGCTCGCACATGATTACTGTGACCTCGTTACTCGCAATTAGTTTCTTAGTTATTTGATTACCAATGTTACAAAAATGATCATTTAGTTCCTCCGCAGAGATAGTACTAGTATTGATGTTATGTTTAGGTTTAATATTGACCAGGAAGCCTTTAATTTATTCTTCGATGAAGATATAACAGAGGTATTATAAGCTAGCTTCTCCAGCTTTAAATTTCCCTATATTTCTGTTTAAAGTTGTTGTAAGCATTCTTGGAAATAATATTAAGTTTACTAAGTTCATAAAGCCACAGCAACTCATCTCTCATAGCCCTAGCTTTGTCTGAGTATTTAATATTTCGTTTATTAGACACTGTACGTCTTAAAATAAATCTCTATAAAAGGAGAAATGTGTGGCATTAGCGCAGGATAGAGGACTATAAAATTAAACAAAAATAAAAGTGCAGGAGCATTGCAGGGAAAGCAAAAGTTGTCAAAATATTTCCATCATTATGCTAGATTAGTAAATGCAACTCCAAACTGATTTAGAACCGTAGACATATTCTAAAGACAATGGGGATGGCTAATAATCTATCACTAATCTAAGTACTTGAACACTCACTCTGGTAAATCAGGAAGGCAGCTGTTGAGCAAGTTTAAGCACCAGATCCGGTCATTGGCCTAGCACCTAAGCTGTGGCTAAACAGCAAATTACATTCTGGGCAAATTAGAAATGACTCTGATACTAAAGCAATTGTCCTGGTTTGGTACATCTCACCTAATCATATCAGAACCAAGGAATTACTTGAATTTTACCATAAAAGTGGTAAAGTAGTTGTTTCTGTTTTTGCAGATCACTGTAAATGTATTCAGAAAATATTTACACAGAATCGGACTGATTGTTGAGCATATTTTTCTGCCATGTGTGTAACCTAGTAAAGACTGGCCCTTCTCTAGAAGAGCTGCTCAGCTACCTTTTAAGAACTTGAACTTCTTGGATGGACTCCTAATTGTTTTTAATTTTCAATTAATTGAACCATGCGAATCTTATCTCTTATTAATCTAACCTAACCTAAATCAACAAGAAATTGAATTAAAGCCTATACTCCACTAAATTTGACAGTGTTTCATCATGCAAACCTTTTAGTCTATGGGCCTTTCCCACCATTTTCCAGGCTGAAATTATTATCATCCAGACTTGTGCTGAGAGCATCTCAAACTGTCTGCGCAAGAATGGAAGAGTAAAAATCAGTGGCGGCTCCTGTTCGGAAACGTAGGGTGTTACACAAAATCAAGAACATGCAAATTTTCAACTAAAATCCAATCATTTTTTTCGTACATGTCCTTCTTAAATTTCTTGTAAAGTCTCTAAATTTGCCCTTTGTAGGTTTGCGTCAATTAAGTTCTGGTTTTGGTCTGCTCATACTTTTAACTTGACTTTTTTTCATAACTAAACGAATTAAAATTGTGTTTCAAATATTGCACAGTAAAACTGTTCGCATCCATAGTTCTTATTTATATTTTGTTAGTGTTTTACTTACAATACTACTTTGGTTTGTTTTATGTGCATTTCATTATCTTTTTCACGTACTGTATATTTCATTTTCCTACTTTTTTTACGTGCTATATATATATATAATATATATATATATATATTATATGGAAATTACCAATTACTAATTACTTATATATATAGTATAGTATATATATTATATATACGGTAACGGCATAAATAATTGCAACATATGGGATTTTTTTATTATTATTAAATATTAATAATTTTTTTTGGGATAGGTTGTGCATGTTTGGGAACCCCAAAATTTATTTTGACATACGTCAGGTGACCAACTAGTATGCGGTAAATTTAAAAATATGTTATGAATTTCCAAAAAGTGAGATTAAATGACATGATGTCCAAAACGTTATTTGAAAAAGTTGCTTGGAATTCAATGCTGGAAGTTGCTTGGAATTCAATTCTGAGGCGGTGTGCAAATTTGTGTGAAGATATTTGAAAAAAAAAATGAAAATCACAAGTTTTCCAAATATTGTTTAAGTGAATTACATATTTGCAATTTTCTCGTTTTAGCAGCTCAATAGCAGTAATATTTCTAAATCTGGTTGATACTCAAACAATTATTCAATTTAATCAATATGTAATTCAATTAATCAAGATTTGGAATTGTGAATTGTTCAATTTCTTAAAGTGTCTTTACAAAACTGTAAAAAGTTTTTCCGGGCTGTTGAGCCGTGTCTTGTGAATTACTTTCGTACGTTTCGTTCACATTTGCAGTGAACATCTTTAGCGGCGAGGTCGAAGTTTCCTTCGTGATGGCTCGTCGTTTAGTGACGTTTAGTTATCTTTACAAAAATTGCATACCGCCTCAGAATTGAATTCTAAATACTTTTTTCGAAATCATGTCATCTAACCTCACTTTTTGGAGATTCAAAGCATATTTTTTCATATTTACCGTCATACTAGTGTCACGTGACGTGTGTCAAAATAGATTTTGGGTTTCTAGACATGCACCACCTATCTCCCAAAAAAGTTTTAGTATGTTTTAATAATAAAAAAAAATCCTATATGTTGCACATATTTATGCAGGTCACTGATATATAAAATAATCGTTAATTATTAATTTAAACCGCATTTTATATTTAGACCTATCGCTGCCTGTTCGAGTTACGACTAATGCAAAAATTTGTATTCTTTTGAAAAAATTTGTGAGACTTTGAGGTAAAATCGTTGGAACAAGGGAAGTTAGAATGGAAATATTATTTTATCATGTTATTATAATATAATAAAACACAACTATTACTATAACCAATAAAAAATAGTTCTGACGGGCGTAGAAACTTCGTTCTATATCTGATATAAAAATCGTGTTTTGGAATGCGTCCTCGCTATATCTCTTTCATATTTAATGTCAAAGGAGGAAGCCGGAGCGATAAGAAAATAGATACGAAATCGTTAGACATCAATTAGATTAAAAAATATAAGCATAGCGGAGATATGCTTTACTGATTTCAGTATAACTGGATACGCTATATATTTTCATGCGAATCCATTTTGGTACGTTTATGATTATTTGCATACGTGTAAAAGAATAAAGTAGAAAACCAGTTGATATTGCTATTTATTGCATAATAAACATGCCTTTGGTCTAGTTCCTAGTCGTAGTTCAACTGTAAAATGAAAATACCTTTTAAAACCATTTAATAAGACCACAGTTATTCGAAATTCGAAATACTTCAAACATCAAATAAATTTATTCCTATACGTAAAGATAATAAATATATAATAGATGCATTCAACTGCGCACATTAATAAATCCAGCCTAACCTTTTTTAAAATAACAGACAGCACATCTGTGTTTACACATTTCGAAGCGGCCGGTTAATGCATAGATCTGTCTACTATCCACGCTAAACATGTAGGCTCTATTTTACCCTGTAGGTCGTACAATTAGAAAGTGTCGCTGGTGTACATACCATATTCCATAACAATTAAAATGTTCACTAGATAATTTGTTGTAATCATTGTAGGCGTTGAACTAAAAACGCAGAAGGTGAAAGACGGGCTTTCGTGTAAAATGTGTTGCATAAACATTAACTTAAAATTCGCTAAAGTGTGTGCTGTTAAAGCTCATTATATATACATATTTTATTTACTTCATTTTATTAGTAAATTTCGTGGTAGTAGATTAAAAGAAGAGGCAAGAAAAATTTTAAACTCGAATTTAAGGGCAAAGGTGACTAATGAAATTACAAGGTGTTCACCATCAGGTAATTCCTCTAATAACTCGTAAACAGTGACAGATAGGAAAAAAGTTTTTTATAAATTATTATAAGATTATAATTTCTCTATAACGCAAAATTATCGGGATTTGTACAGGATGTTTCGTAAGCCCGGTACAGCCTTTAACTTTTTTTTTAAATACAATACCTTCAATATTATTGCATTTTTAAAAACACCAGTAAAATTTAAAAACATAATATAGAACATACTTTAACGCTAAACTCATTAATTTTCAAGAAATTTTTGATTTTCTAAAAATTGTGTCGTTTGCAGTGTTTGAGAAAAACGATTGTAATTTAATTACCACTTACAATAAGTGAATCAAATTTTGAAATATCTTAGTACGGACCTACTTATACCTGCAGGTATGTTTATTATTGTACTTTAATATACCGGGTGTTTGTTACTAAAGCGCAAACTCAGTCAACTTGTAATGGGTGTATCTTACTTTTTTTTTAACAGAACACCCTGTATATGTTTACATCATTGAATTTCCATTAACAAGTACTTTGATTTTTATTAAGCATATTCTATGTCTATCTCTTTTACTTTTCGAATTATTATAGTTTTAATTAATTTTTCATTATTGCGATCATATTTTTGTAATCTTAGTAGGCGATGATTGCAAGAATGAAAGCCGGAAAATAAATATTTAATATAAAATCACAAAAACATTAACAAATCAATACAAATAATCGTGCAATAAACCATGCCACATACATAAAAAAAAATAATTAGAACATAAAATAAAAGAACACAGAATCATGTTTGCTTGCTTCTCTACAAAACCGTATTTTATTCAGTACTTGACAAGCTGTGAATACTTACACATTGTCCGATCCCCATTTAGATTAATTATTAATCCAATACAATTTAGTTAGTGTTGAATATTTGAATAGTAATGGAGGCTATGGGGGGTATGATAAAGTAAAGTTCTTCGTTGTTGAATGCCTTTTTGAAATGTTATTTAATGTTAAAAAAAAACACACACAAAATCATGTTCGCTTGCTTCTCTTTTTTGTGTATTTTTTCTAGACGTTCACAATCATGTTTTTTGCGATTACAGCGCAATCTGTTACGAATCGAAAAAAAAAGTTTCAAACAGAAAAACACATACTGAATGCGTAGAATCCGAATCATGCAATACAAAATGGGGGTTCCCATTTAAGATTTCAAAGTTGTCCCCCTCCCACTCTGGGGACAAGGAGGGGGAGCGGCGGATCGATTAGACCCATTCAGGGAGCCCCTACATTATAAAAATCTTATTAAGATCTTTTTTTTGGATTTGATGCAGTGTTTTAGAGATATCCGTTGTCTCAAGATAAAAACTCACCCTGTATTTTCTTTACATAGTGATGTACGTATTAAAAATATCTGATGTTCTACTTAATTCAATACAATATGTTGTTGTCTGGATAACTTAATAATTGTTTCTTTTTCTATGATTTTTAGTTCTGATTTCTTTGCCTTTTAATACTTCATTTAATATGTATTCTATCCTCATTATTCCTTAGTACGACATTAAATATGTATTTTTTTATTATATATTACTGTATTTGTGTTCTTGGCCGGTAATATTTAATTGAATCTTTTCCTTTGTCGTAGCGGCTAAATGAAGAATTAAAAAATAAAACTTTCTTTTACGTTTCGGACAAATATATTGTCTTAATCATAAAAAAATCGCAAAGAATTAACATTAAGAACAAAAAAAGAAAATGTATATAATACGTTACAAAATGTGAATGTTTTAAAGTAATACTACAGTAAATGTCAATAAAAAAATACAGAAAAATGTAAGTTAAATTTGAACAAGGTAAATATTGAAGAACATTATTTTAAAAGATAGAATATTACTTGTAAGTATATTTAGATTTAAATTACTATGTTGTTTTCGTCTACTGATATAGGTTTTCACAAGTAATGCTTAATATACGAATATTGCCGTTCTGTCAACAACACGCGTACTTTTTATAGGTTGAAAAAAGATTTAAACTCGAAGGTAAATAGACTGTGAACATACGAGATTGGAAAGAACAAGTAGGAAAATATAAGGTGATAAAATAAGCTGATATAGGTGAAAGTTGAATTCAAATACAGACGAATAATATTTTTGGATAGATTCTCAATGTCCGATCTTCATTACAGCGCTATTATGTTTCTTATATGTATTGATTCAATTATATTCTGGCTTGTTTTTCTTTCCTAATCTAAAATTTGACTTCAATAAAGTTAAATGTGGCCTGTGTTCAAAGTGTGTTTTTTAAAAGCTGTGATATTTGTTGGTATTGTGTCCCTTATTCTTCGTTTAGATGTTGGAGGTTTGTCCATGTATGTTCCATTCGGTGATTACAAGGAATGCTATAGACTACGTGTTGTTTATTATTGGCACCGTGTCTTTAGTGCGTGTAAGCAACATTTTAAGGTATTGAAGTTTTATGAGCAACCCTGAAATGATACGAGAGCTAGAAATTTACCTATTTTTCTGACAATTTGGGTGAGGAACAACTACAATTATCAGAACGTGCGTGCCGATTTAGCAGTATTTTGTTCTATGTATTGCCTTGAAGTCTATTTTTAATAATTTGTTAACAAAGTAATCTGAAACTGTTTCCTTGTAATGTGGTTTTTAGCTCTTTAAACAATTTTGGTCAAAACAATGGCCTGTAAGCTTTAATGCTCTGCTTATGAGAGCTATGACGACATCTTTTGTGCGAGAGTGTTGAACTGAATTAAAGTAACGAATCTCCGGATGAAGTGGTTTGTGGAAAATCTGTGAGAATTTGGTTATTGTGGCGGAATACAGTAATATCAAGATTAATGGTTCTGTTTTCTGTTGCTAGAGTAAATTTTAATTTGGGGATAACTGTTAAATGGTTTGAGAAAATAATTATATATTATTATATTTTATTACACGCACTTCGGGTCAAATAATAAATAAATTATATATTATTATTTCAAATTACCAAACGACCATTGTTGAGACAGCATGAATATTTCTGAAAAATCTAATCAAAAAGACACCAATTTAATACAAAAATATAGTTATATAGTGAGGAGAAATTTGTAGAAATTACTGAAATTAAATTTTACAACCTGGTTTGATAGGGAATTTTCGATTTTTTTCCGTTAATGCTGGAGCAATTGTTTAGATTGGTAGATAACATCTTCAGCAAAGCAGTTACAGTTTGTCAATGACTGAATCCCGTAGAACACAAAAAAATATATAACAGTTCTTATCAAGCCTAATCATTTCCTATTTTTGGTAACTGTAACCTTCATTGGAATGAAAAATGAAAGCGATAAAATCAAATATCCTTAAATAGCTTTACTTACATTTATTGAACTTGAAAACTGAACTTATTTTAATTATATTGGTATTATTAATATTATCACTATCATTAATTGTCCCTTTGAGACACTCTTTATAACTTGTAAAAATGAATTATTATTTATTTACACCAGATGAGGATATTCTAGTGAAAATATTAATAATAAAAAAAAAACTGAAAGACATGGTGTCGCACCAACAATTTAATTTCCATAAATGCGGGAAAATGCACGTACAATACAGTAACCATACCAAAATATATTTGTGTTGGAAAGCTACCATAGCAACCTCGTGCATTGACCATAACGATTTAGCAGGCTTGTAAAGTGTATTTATTTATAAGATTTTGGCAGCAAAAGGTAAGTTTTTTTTCTGCATTTTATGCTTTAACAAACTGATCATTATTTCTTTTGCTTTTAGAAAATTAAATTAAATCCTATTTGGAACAAATAATAAATGTGATAAATAATGGAAAGGCAGAATATGAAGAGAAACTACAAACTGCGTAAAAAAAAAAATGGGATATTTAACCCCCAGCAAATAATTATGTTAAACTATTGCTCGGTAAATGGAAAATGTCTGTAGTTATGCATTTTATTTATGATTGCCAATAACAAGATTGCAGTAAATTCTATTTAGATACAACTTCCTGTTTCATATATCTATGTACAATTTTTTTGTTAAACATTCCTTAATGCAATAACTATTGATAAATATTAATAATATTAGTAATAAATATTTGATAATTGCTGCATGCCTATTGCTAATATATATGTAAGTATGTATATGACTAATATTCTTAAACAAACGTTAGAATTAATGTGATTTCTTGTTTAAAACAGTTAAATTATTTGTAAAATTATATACGGAACAATAGTAATAAATTTAAGCATGTGTTACCTATAAATAATCTAAGTACTAGTGCATATGTTAGTAAAACATCTGCTAGAACGTATCTTTTTTTAGAATAATACAAAAAGTTAAGCACTTTTTAAAATCAATTTGTGAATCATTGAACGACTTTTTTTCTATTATATATAGGACACTCATTTAAAATGCTGTTTTTGTAAATAAATTGAAATTGAATTGAAAGTTGAAACTGGCTTAAGAATAAAACATTCTTCCTATTTACAACAAAGAAGAGTGTTATTGGAAACGGTTATTCAAAATTAACAGCTGCAATCGAAAATTTAAATTATATTCTTCTCTCTCTGAAATAAAGAAAAATATCCCTTGATTCTGGATCACATTTACAAATGCCACTTACACCGATATTTATTTCTGTATTCAGGCATGAATTTTCAATTCATCCAAATTTACAAGAAATAATGTCAATAATTCCTGATAACAAATAACCTAAATGCTGTAGAAAAAATATGCGTTCAATGGGACTCAAATTTACTTTGAAAAGCGCTCAAATTTTCTATAATCATTTCAATTTTATAAAAGTCCATAGCAAAAAAAAAATCCCATGTGTGTATATTTTTACTCGCCGTATAAAGCTTATGTTTTTTTTAAATGTGTTGCAAGATGTAAGACAAACAAGAACGAATTTACATAATTAATTTTTAAAGCATCTAGAATAATAATTTTGAAATCTGGAAACAAAATATATCTATCAAATTTAGGTATGAAAAACATCTTTTCCAGATAAAATGAAATCAATACGTGTCTTAGAAGATCTGCAAGTGTTTGTCATGGAAAAGTAATTTATATTTTAGATTAGCTCTTACAAACAAAGTCACCCAACTGGCTTCGATTTTGATAAAATTTTGCAAGCATGTAGAGCAGTGAAAAATAATCGACCCGTATTTTTTTAGGATGTGTATCTCCCCTATAAGTTAATATTATGAAGCAGCTAGAAAAAATATACGGGTCGATTATTTTTTACTGCTCTACATGCCTTACTTATTGTGGAATGGTATTGCTGGTAGAATCGTTTTTTGTACAGGTCTATGATTGTATCTTTGAATTAAATTTAATGTTAGATAGGTAAGTTATATCATAATTAAAAATTAAATATCTTTAAAGGTTTTATAATCGCAATTGATCCTTATCAGTCCGTCCAATAAATATAGTAATCTATAAATTTAGATTTTAAGATTGGTACTGTATTGGTATTATAGTAACTAATAGAAAAGTGGTTAGAAAATTATTTTTGAAATATAATTATAAATATAGAAAATGCGTTCCTGTTTGCTAAATTGTTGATTACTTATTTTTTATTGTTAGACGTTTCATAAATGTGTATGTAATCTATTATTTACTGTTTTATTAGATGAGATTGTATTTAAGTAAGAAGTGTGGTTGCTTTCGATAAACGCAACTCTTTTTCTTTCTGTAAAAGCGAAAATTATAATAAACGCTTTGTAAAATTCACTGTGTACACTTTATTTATGGAAAGCATATGCGACAGTTGTTTATTCGAGTTATTCTATACTAATTTTACTTTTATTATTGTTTTCTTTTATATTAAACTTGGTTTTTATGGTCCACTACTCTTTTTTACATTATTTCGCTCCTAAAATAAACTACCGTTGTTTTACATCGGTAGAAATCATGATTTAGAATTAATTAAAAGCCATTTACTTGATATTTTTGTCTTTTATATTGCATATTTTATTACTTTTTACTGCATATAAAGAGGGACTCTACTTATAATAATATGTAATAAAAACACTTATAATGTTCTTCTTTTTTTTTCATTTATTTAGAACAAAGAAAAAAACAACAGTTATAAATTATGTCCATGGACGTTTCTACCTTGTTCGGATTAAAACTGGGCGTCCGTAGGCCGTTAGGGTGTTTATTGGGTTTTGTCGTCAGTTTACGTCATTTGTAATAAGTAACTCGTAGCTCAACGCACAAAACTGAAGTAAGGTGAGCCAGACGGTAAATGGAAAGCACTTTTTGTCACAACGCTACGATTTTCGATCACGTTTTTCGCATTTCGCATGGCGAATAAAGCCATAAGGAACTTCTGGGCCTGTAGTGTATGTTCGGTAAAACGTGAGGGCTGAAACCTGCTATGGTACACTAGCCGTATACGAAAGTATCCTCTATAACTTACGCCTCGCTAGTCTGGTGGCATAAAGCAAATCTAGACTTTGCTTAATAAGTGCGCTTAGTAAAGTTGCCTGTTTAGGCATCACGGGCGCCATGTCCTCAACGCCAACGGCTGCTATGGGGACCATACTTCGGCTTCCCGTTGCACTGCAATTGGTGTTGTGGTCTGAAACAATCCCAGGAGCTTACAGAGCAAAATGTAGTGGATGCAAGGGCTTCTCCGGCAAAGTCAGAGACCATACCAGCATCTTCAACTACATCGAATACACAGGCGCAAGACACTGTAAATCTCTAGGGCTTTATCCAAATAAGGAATATTATAGTAAATAAAGTAATTTATGTATTTCAAATACACAAAATACTTCAAAAATATATTTCAAATACAAGCTACAAAATACATAAGAAAAATTAATTAAATATAAAATACAAACAGTGTTTTGTATTTCAAATACCTATTTGAAATATTTGTATTTTACATGAGCCCAGCCCTGCTGTCAAACATATCTTCTTAGCAACTAAATTGTTTGGTCATAGCCGTAACCATTACCACCTAGAACCGACATATGTACACTTCTCACAGGAAAAATCGGGGCATCAGCAATTCAGAATTTTAAAATTTCTTGATTGTAAATGCAACTTTCGGAGGACGTATTCACTTATCTTAGCCATAAATCACTTACTTATATATATTACTGGGATCAAAGGTAACGACTAGAAATTTAAAGAGAAAAATAAATATATAGAGAGAAAAAGGTTTATTTATAGAATAAACAAATCGGAGTTTCGGTGGCGGCGTTTCCTTTAGAAATACCAATGAAAAAAAAAATACATAACAACAAAAAGAACTCTTGAATAGACGGTTTCATTTAGAAATATAGTATATGTATTTAACTTGTTTGATCTTATGTAGAAGATAATTCTTTTTTAAGAAAACATGTGGTAATGGGATTTTATTATTTAAAATTATGTTACTCGTTAGTGCTGCTTTGATATTAGTTACTTACTTGGATTTATGTTCGCGAATATTAGTTTAGCAATAGATAATATGTCAGTCAGCTTCCTCAGTTTTGCGATAATGTGATTTTCACAGATTTATTGACTACTATTGACACTATTATTGATGTATTAATTACTATTGTTGTTTAATATTCTTAAATATTGTATTACTATGAAGTTTTCTTCTATCTATAAAAAATTACCAAAACCAGATTTAAGATTATTTATTAAATAAAGCAATTAAGTTCGCAAAGAAATTATTTATTTTATGAACCCTCCGTTTATTGTATTTTCAGGAAATATATCTTAGCTATCGCCTGTGTAATCTGACGTAGTTGATCTATTTTCTTGAAATATGGCCAACACTTGGTCTCTTTACAAACTGTCTTTATGTAGCACAGGTTTATTAACAATTATTTAAATATTATTGGATTTATAATACATAACAAACATTGTAAGAAAGCATATTGTTCGTCAATCACAGTTAGTGCTAAAATATTTATTGTTGAATTTGATACATTTAATACCTTTTCGTTGCTACTACCCGAAGCTGTGTTACAGACCAAACGTGTTAGCTATATTTCAATAAAATAGAACGACATTGGATTACACAGGCGATAGCTAAGATATATTTCTTGAAAATACAATAAACGGAGGGTTAATAAAATAAATAACTTCTTTATGAAATTAAGTGCTTTAAAAACTTTGTAAATAATCTTAAACCGTTTTTGGTAATTTTTTAATACATAGAAAAATATTTTGTAGCAATACAATATTTAAGAATACTAAACAACAACAATAATAAATACATCAATAATAGTGTAATTAATCAATGTGAAAATCACATTGTTCAAAAACTCAGGGAGCTGATTGACATATTGTCTATTGCTAAAGTATTACTTGCGGGCATAAATCAAACTAAGCATATAATTATGTATTTTTAAAATCCCATCGCCATATGTTTTCTTAAAAAAAGAATTATCTCTGCATAACATCAAACAAGTTAAATACATACATGTGTATTTCTAAATGGTGCTGTCTAATTCCAATGTGTTTATTTAAGGTATAAACCTTTTTCTCTATATACATTTATATTTCTGTTTAAATTTTTAGTCTTTACCTTTGATCGCAATAATACACACAAAAAAGTGATTTATGGCTTTGATAAGTGCATATATCCTCTGAAAGCTGCATTTACACCCAAGAAATTTTAAAATTCACGATTGCTAGTGTCCCGATTTTTCCTGTGAGAAGTGTACTTGTTATGATTATGCTGCAGCAGTTTTTCGGAAATACCTCCTAAAGTAAACAGGTATATTCAAAACTGAGGCCTACATCCACGCATTCTGTTACATTACTAACACTGTATTCCTTGTACCTACACGTAAAGTTTCGGTATAATTTACGATTCAACTTAAAGCATATCACTACTTATCAGCATGTTCTATTTACGCGCATGCATTATTCAAAAAAAAAAAAAAATGTTCACCAGCGCTACACCCATATTTCAAAGCATGTGTACTCGACCACTAGATAACGCTTGTACAACGTGTGAGATCAACAAACTTTGTCAATTCTGACGAGCACCGTTCCTGTTCAAAAGCGGCGCCCCACCTTTCCCTAGTTCCTCACCTGCCCGACGATGCCGCCACCGGTTCGATACTGGCGCAAATTCCTCTTACAGTTCGCCTATTTCCCGTAACGGCCTTGCTATTGGGCCGGCGGTCGCACAGGTAATAAACCCGGGGTGGGGATAAAACTCGTTTGAAATTTTTAGTTTGTAAAATGCCAAGAAAATGAAAGCATACGCGACGAGGCACGATTTTTTCCGTTTCCTGTCGTAATGCGCTCACGTTGTCAACGCGAATTTGGCGCATCGAAATCGGTACGATTTGCTAATATGCCGGGAGTCGCCAGTGGAAAGACGGTAGAATTTTAAATTTCGCATCGGTTGACGGGACGTTAGCAGGTGTCCTAGGGATACCTGAGAAGTATATTACATACAGCATGGCGTCATCGGCATACCTGATGGTTTAATGATAGTGTTTTTGTTATTTTTTCTTTTCTGTTTGTTTAAATATGAAGGTGACCGTTTGTTTTGGGAATGTGCGTGTTGTAGTGCCCTGTGGTGACGGCGACATCCTGGTGAAAGACTTGATCAGGGAGGCTACGTTGCGATATAAAAAGGCTACCGGAAAGGTATGTTCGAAACGTTTTGTTTTGTATTTACGCTTCTTGGTTATGTTTTGTTTTTAACTTGCCGCCTGGATGATTGTATAGAACGCTAAATCTATTATTTTTTTGTTGATATTATTACTTTTGTTATCATTATTATATATAGAGTTTTAATTTATTTTTACTACAACGCTAATCTGACACTCACTCAAACTTATTTTTACTTTTTTAATTACATCTCCTATTACGAGATAAAAAAGCAATTTTCTACATGTAATAAACATCAAAAATGCATACAATAGCTTTGCTAGATTTTTAGCTTGAACTTCTAAATACTTCAATAATAGAAAATTAAAATATTCTGTCATTTAAATTTGAACTCTCCAGGCATTTATTTACTATTTAAGGCAACTGTTCAAAAATGTTTTCCCTAATCTTCTCAATAATATTAACAGAATTTTCCACATGTAATCAACATAAAAAAAAATCATAAATATATAGATTTGCAAGAAATTCGCTTGACCTTCTAAATACTATCTGGTCAATGATAGAAAATTCAACGTACTAAAAGAAATGAAAAATTCTGTCATTTAAATTTGAACTCTCCAGGCTTTTACTATTTAATGCAACTGTAAAAACATTTTCTTCAATTTCGTTGACAATATTGATATATAATTTTCTACATGTAATAAAAATCAAAACTTAATAAATTGATTTGCTAGAAATTTATAACTTCTAAATACTAACTGGTCAATAATAGAAAATTAAAATATTCTATCATTTAAATTTGAACTCTCCGGGCATTTATCTACTATTTAAAGCAACTGTTCAAAAATGTTCTCCTTAATTTTGTCAATAATATTAACATAGAATTTTCCACATGTAATAAATATCAAAAATGCATAAATATGTTGATTCGCAAGGAATTTAGTTTGAACTTCTAAATACTATCTGGTCAATGATAGAAAAGTCAACGTACTAAAAGAAATTAAAAATTCTGTCATTTAAATTTGAACTCTCCAGGCTTTTTCTATTTAATGCAACTGTTAAAAACATTTTTTTCAATTTTGTTGACAATATTGATATATAATTTTCTACATGTAATAAAAATCAAAACTTAATAAATTGATTTGCTAGAAATTTAGCTTGAACTTCTAAATACTAACTGGTCAATAATAGAAAATTAAAATATTCTATCATTTAAATTTGAACTCTCCGGGCATTTATCTACTATTTAAGGCAACTGTTCAAAAATGTTCTCCTTAATTTTGTCAATAATATTAACATAGAATTTTCCACATGTAATAAATATATCAAAAATGCATAAATATGTTGATTCGCAAGGAATTTAGTTTGAACTTCTAAATACTATCTGGTCAATGATAGAAAAGTCAACGTACTAAAAGAAATTAAAAATTCTGTCATTTAAATTTGAACTCTCCAGGCTTTTTCTATTTAATGCAACTGTTAAAAACATTTTCTTCAATTTTGTTGACAATATTGATATATAATTTTCTACATGTAATAAAAATCAAAACTTAATAAATTGATTTGCTAGAAATTTACCCTGAACTTCTAAATACTAACTGGTCAACAATAGAAAATTAAAATATTCTATCATTTAAATTTGAACTCTCCAGGCATTTATCTACTATTTAAGGCAACTGTTTAAAGATGTTTTCCCTAATCTTCTCAATAATATTAACATAGAATTTTCCACATGTAATAAATATCAAAAATGCATAAATATGTTGATTCGCAAGGAATTTAGTATGAACTTCTATCTAAATACTATCTGGTCAATGATAGAAAAGTCAACGTACTAAAAGAAATTAAAATATTCTGCCATTAAAATTGCCCTTCAAGCTTTTACTATTTAATGCAACTGTTGAAAACGTTTTCTTCAATTTTGTCAACAATTTTAATGTACAATATTCTACATGTAATAAAAATCAAAACTTAATAAATTGATTTGCTAGAAATTTAGCTTGAACTCTTAACACTGTCATCTAGTCAATACTGGAAAAAAATTATGTTCTAAAGAAATCAAGGATTCTGTCATTTAAATTTGAAGCCCCCATGCATTTAATATTTAACGTCAGCCGTTAAAAAATTTCGTCCTTAAAAGCTTGTCACTGATATTTACATAGAATTCTCTAAGTGGACATATAATAGAGACTTCTTCTCACAATCTCTTAACAGATAAAATTCATTAAATTCACAAAACATATTTAATTAATAATGAATTTTCCAAATTTGATTTTAGTATATTCAGAACTCACTACTATGTCATATATAATCCATAAATTAATGATTAAAATAGTGTTGCATTAATAACTTTCTGTGATAATTTTCAAAATCTGGTCTTTTGGCGATAATTATGACAAAAAAAAATATTTATCTATACATCATTTTATATCAATTTAACATTTTTAAATATTTAAAATGAACCATTTATATTTTAAATTATAAATAATTTTTGATCAAGTGATGCAAAGTTATTTGTATATGTCCTACTTCATAGGCTACTAATCCCATAGTAAAGATTAATTAAATTTTTGATTTTAAAGACCATCTAAATGAAAATTCAAACTAATAACTTGGAAGCAAATGACAATCCAGATTTCTTTTTACTCAAAAAGAAAAAATACCTTAAACGGGTGCCTGAATAATATAAAACTTTGCAACCGGTCACATTAAAGGTAACTAACATTTGAAAAAAATGTGTGTATTAGTTGGACACATTGAAATATATATTTAGTATCGATGTGCTATGATAAATGAGTTAAATGACTAAAATTGAGTATTATCAAATATTTAAAAAAATAACTTAAGCTATAATGATAAGTAAATAAATATTGAGATGATTAAACCTATGGGAAATAAAGACAATACTAGGTATAGATATGTATAAAGAAGTACATATTTTTTTTATAATAGTTGAACATACAAATACTGTTACCACAGTAATTGTATCTGTTTGGTCAATAAAATATTTATCTGCACTACATGGCAATCCTATATATTCTACGTGATTTTTTTTGCAATATAATTGCGAACCAAATGTTTATACCAGTCTGTTTAAGTTAAAAGCTGCAATTATATCATTACGCCTATCCATGCTTTAACTGACCATTTCTGTTTAATAGCTGTATTAAGCAACTATGTTTCAGAGAAAGTATGTAAATATTAAAAGGTTATATAGATGCGATCGCATAAAGTTTCCTACAAATCCAACTTCTATTTATAATAATTTGTTAATTTCTATTATAAATAGAAAATTTCATATATTGATTTATTACGTTGAAAACAATTATAAACATCCTCTATCTATAAGTTTTTTAAGTTATTTTCTCGATACTTCCGCGATTATACAATCAGTGCGCCATTATTAAATGTGCGACTTTGTACTGACAAATTCCTTTATGTTATGAAAACAGTTGACATTGCCCAATAACGTAGTAAAGCGAAAATATTTAGTTACGTTCAAGAAATGATGTTAAGTAATACTATTGTTCGTATTTCAATTTTAAGTATACTATTAAAATCTTATACTATATGTTTCGGCGTCAATACCATCATCATTTATTAAATTTAACTTTTAAAAAAGTGCTTCTTCCGGCAAAAAATCATATTGGCAAGCTATTTGTTTTCGTTGCCTGTAAAAATTAATAAGGTAAACTATTTTGACGTTTTCTAAAATAAAAACTTATTAAGAATGACTCCATCAGTTACGTAATTGACCAGCTAGTTAATCAACAGAAACCGTCATATACCTTTAAATCCAAAAAGTCATTCGGAATCACTTTACCAAAGTTTGTAAGGCTAACTTGAATGTCATACATAACTTCTGTAATGTAATATGCGTCTTAGTATTATAAATTTGCAAAAAATATTTGGAAATAACTATTAGCAAATATTTTAAGAAATTGTTTGCTAAATATAGTAAAAATCAATACAGAAGAATACAAAGTTTACTGCGTCAAAGTTCAGCACACAACAGCTAAATTATTGGAGGAAAAACACTACAAATCTTTAACCCGTTTTGTGATTTTGCAAACAGCAAATGATTTTGACTTTTATGCTTTCTGTTGGTAATGACACTACTACGAAGCAAATCTGCTAATGAATATCAAAAGAAACTATTACTTTCTGTAGCAGTTTGTGAGGCATAAAGCTACATAGTTTGGTATCAATATGCCTTATGACTTGTCATTGCTTTGAAAAGTTTCTTTACATTTGGGTTTTGGTATAAATAATCATTTATATATTATTAACAAAAAAAAATTAACACCACAGCAGCCAGACAGTATTTATATTTAGTCTACATCAGTGGCAGCTGGTACTAAAGGGCACAAGGGCACCTGCCCACCCAACCACCAAGATAAGTACAGAAAGAAGCTTAATTTTTAAGAAAGAGGTCAGTGCGCGTAATAAACAAGGGTTAAATGATTTAAAGCATATCGCAGAGAGGGCAAAGAAACACGAAAATTCCGTTTCTCACATGAATGCATGCGTGGATTTTAATGTTCTACGCAAAGCGGACATACGTGAATAGTTAGACAGTGCTTATTTGCGACATAAAATTAAGTACAACGAAGATGTGGAAAAAAAAATCGTCATATTTTGCGTCGGTTAATTATGTGTTCAAAAAAATGTGAAATCTTATCCTATGTTGGACAGCGTAAAATTGAAAATTGAACTTTCAGTAATTTATGAGTGCGAGGACATGTGTGACGTAGGTGTAAGTGGTGTTTCGCCACTTTTAGTGTTCATAACACACAACAACTCAAAAAAAGTTTTGACGGAAACATATAAACTGTTGGATATTATTTGTACAACCCCCATGTCGACAGCAGAATGTGAACGATGTTTTTCCACCCTCAAACGCATTAAGACTTTTCTGAGAAGCACAATGTCAGAAGATTGATTGAACGCATTTATTAACATAGGAGAATGGATGATCTTATGTACAAAAAATAGGCAAATTCTTATTTTGTGCCCACCCTCTTTCATAACTCACGAGCCGCCACTGGTCTACATTAATTTTTTTGTCAGTATTATTTAGGTTAGCAATAAATTACTGCTAGCTGAACTGATTCAAAACTTTTCTTTCTTGGCTACACTCTAAATTAAATACACATAAATTGATCAATCAGCCCTCCTTCTTTTTTTGCAAACTTGGTGCTTTATAGCAAAATCACTTAATCAAGCAACAAGCTTTTTGGCATGCAATGAAAATTTTTCGAAAAATGGAAAGTGTTACTATATCTGATAATAAGTAATATTAGCATAATTAGCACAATGGTATGCATAGTCAATAGTGTATATTTATTATTATACCGTATTAATATTTTTTTCCACAACCCCGCAGTCTAAAAACTGTGGAACCTTCAATCTCATTGTATACAGCTCCAGTAATCATTATAATCTATATGAGAACTTTCTTTCATTGTTCTTCTTTTACGTTGTTGTTAGTGTTAGAAAAGATGATAAATTGCAATAAATTAGTAAGTAGTTCAATCATTAATACCGCTCCAAAGTATGTAGTGCCATTAATATAGTCGGTGATTGATTGTTACAGCGTTGAAAATATTTACGTTGCTTTACGGAATTTTTTCATTCATTTAAACGTTGAACAACCTTGAAACTCCCTAAACACCTGGAAGTGATTCACTTTTTTAAGAAATAGACAAGCATATTATAAAAAGTACTATTTATGATATGTTTTTTTCCACGTAATTAATAATATACAGCAAAGGTGTAGGAACTTCTGCAGTTACACTTTTAGATATGTGGAATTATTATTTATTTCCTAAACTTACCAGCTATAAAAGTCAAAATATAACTTCTTATTTTATCATTATTTACATCAGTTTTATATTGCAGCTATTAGTATAATACGATATCTATTATAGGTAGTAGATTCTACTGAGGATCGACTTAGGCATTTTTTGCGAAACAAACATGCAAAATATAGGTTACTTCTATATAATAATATACTTATACAGAGTCAATGTTTAAATATGCAACGTGCGATAAACATATCTGTATTTGTGCGCAGTAAAACACCTTTTTTTCTATTTCTTTTTTTTGGCGAATGCTAATGCAGTTTGCGTAATGGTAATATAAACATAATATCAGCATTCGTATTTATAAATGTAGGTTTGAAGTGTAAATACTTTACCAGGTTTTCCTTATTCAAATTATCAAACATTTCAAATATTTACATTTGCACTTGGGAAATTCTTCTCTACCTTATATTCGTGTTTTATTTTGTACGTAAATATTTTAATAATTTAATGAAATATTCTTTTAACGAAATGGGAATCTTTTCAACACTTTACATTGAATTGTCCTTTAATTTACGTTATGGTAATTTTGATGTAGTAATTCGATGTTAAAATTGTGAAGATATTTAATATATTTAAAAAGGCGATTCTAGATACATCGTAATTATCTTTAACAATATGTGTTTGATAACTAATTGTAACTGTAACACTTTATGACAATACACTTTAGCGAGCTGACAACACTCTTGTATAGAGACAATGATAATTTTATTTTTAAAGTTTTATTTATAATCAGTTGCATACATTGGCAAGCATAAACACATTGATTTGCCAAGACGTGAAAAAGTAATTTATATTTACGAGATGACCCACAACGCACAAACTTTTTTTGGTACATATGGTATTTGTACATATCACTTTACTTTTTTATATCTTAATGTAACAAACGATTTTTAATTGAAATACAATTGGGTGCCTTTCCTTGTTAGATTCATCTTTTGGAAATACGCCTTATATAACATTAATTTAATTGAAGGCGTAATGAAAATGAAACAAAATATACAAATACACTTAAAAAAATAATTTTTCTGAACTCCTCTTTTTCCTGTTAATATGTATACAGGGTGTATCAAATAAAAAAGTAAATTTTGCTTGGGTGTTAACTACACGACATATAAAGCACAAACTCACCGAAACCGGGTTTCATAATTAAAGAATAAAAAAAAGGAAAATTTAGACCCAAAAATTCTTTAGTCCGGGCCTGATGCAAGGAAACGTCATATTAAGCACCCGCTAAACGTGGTATTATGTATAAATACATTGCACTCATTTAGTATTATTTTTAATGGTATGCCGTAAATTCAATTAACGTCATTCTGAATAAATAAAGGCCCTTGTAAAAATAGCAAAACTGAGGCATTTTAAATTTCTTCTTTTTATAAAAATAAACATTCCTTTTTTGTTAAGAGCATTCTACGCAAGTCTACAAAGTATTATTTTTAATATCCTGATAAGACGTTCGAGTTTCACCGGATATGCGACTTTACTAGTTACAAAAAACGTAAATATTTTTGTTTTGCTTTGTCGAATCGAGAGTTAGTTGTTAATAAACGGTACCACATGAATCTGAGTTATTTCTTTTGGATTTATTTAACCATATAACGCAAAATGAATTGAATCGAATTACACAGAAATAAATGTAGATACAGAAAATTTGCAAACACACCATTTTACTATGATATCGCGCGAAAATGAATCTATACATTCCCGCGCTTTTGCCGATGCATCAAGCTTCGATTTTCTTTATATGAAATCATGATAGTCTTGAAAAGGATCGTTTTTTCGAGACGGGAAGAATTTAAATAAAATGTTCGAAGTAGCTTGCACTCCAAGCGGCGATCCACACAAAACTAACAGCGGTAATGGCTGAATGATAGTGGTATGTGGGGGTATACTCGGGACAGCATTTAGGTTGGGCACAGGTGCGGCTCTAGCCGACGGCATTTATAAAATATTTTTTTTCTCGTTAATGCTTACAGATAGACCTCCTGTGTATTAAGACTTTTTGATTGTATATGATTACAGCTGCTACATATTATTATATTTACCTCTATATCTGATACACCCTGTATAATTTACTAATCTAGATGAACAAATATAATTTGTGGTAGTATGTATATATGTGGATTTCTTTATAATTGCAGTAATAAATAACGTCCAAAGCATGTCCTAATCTTTTATTTTATAATTTTACTGCGACACTTATTTATAACTACTTGTTTTGGGTGCAAAATTCATCTTAAATTCATTTTTCTGCCTTTCAAATATATTTTAAGGTTGACTATTATGAAATTTGCCGATTATTTCAATCAATTAAACAAACTTCATGGTAAAGTTATAAAATAAAGAATTAGGAAGTGCTCCATTAACGCTATTTATTATTATTTGTTATGTAGGTGTTATCAAGGTAGAATGGACATTTTTGTAAGTTATAACTGTTAAATTATATAATTACAAATAATAAGTCCATTGCCGACTTAATGTGTAATTTGTTTACTAAAGATAATGAATGTAATGTAGAAGAAAACAACTCAGTAACTTATGGAATAATTTAAATAGATAAATAGCGCAATTACCACACTAAACATATCGTAAAATGATTTTTATTAATTATGTAGAGCAAACTTATCATATTGATTAATAATATATAATACAGTGAAATCTTCCTTGAACGGACACCAACGGGACCAACTGAAGATGTCCGTTCAGGAGGGGTGTCCGCAGAAAAGAAATATGTAGTAGATACAACAAAAATCGTGTTTTAACGAAAAATGAATATATTAAAGAAACTGGGACATTTAAATCGTATATGTATATAAATGTTTTTAAAATAAATAAGAAACTTTAAACTTAAGAAAAAAAAGTTTATTTCCTTTAGATATATACAAAGTATAATAAAATATGTACATAGATACATAGATGTAGTATGTAATACAAAACAGTGAAATGAATAGTCACTTTAAGGACGCAAAAATTCATATATTGTTGTTTGTCTTCTCTTTTTCTTTAAAATGGCGTCTTGAAATCGTATTTCTAATTTAGAAAGAAGCTCCAAAGACTCTGTATCGTGATTTTCGACAAAACTTTTGAGCTGCTTGGTCAGGGTAATAGCTTTATCATAATTTGGGATAGCTTCTGTTGGCACTGGAACTTCATCGACATCAGAATCTTCCGAAAGTTCTTGTATTTCAACTGGATTTGTAATTTCTTGTTCTGAATCTGGATCTTCAACATACAAATCTTCGTCTACGTTCAAAAAATCATTAAGGTTTTCATTATCCGTCAATTTCAATAAATTCTTATTTTGGAGGATATCTGAAAGTACACTAAGAGGCAAATCGTCTTCTAGGCCAGATATATCAGCCTCAGTTAACTGGTCTTCACTTTGCATATTTGCATGATTAAATCCTGCTCTCTTTGGTTACTTGGTCCCAAGCGATTTTGCCAAATAAACTGCATCCAGTGGTGTAATTTTCTTTATTAACTCAAAAGCTGTACCAGCAGTTTCAATTTTTACTAGCAGATGTTTGAGTATTAGACTTCGGTAATAAGTTTTAAAATTCTTTATAATCCCCTGGTCAAGTGGTTGACAAGCTGAATGTACAATTAGGGGTAAAATAAATATTTTTATATTATTTAAGCGAACGTCTTTCGGATGAGATCCCGCATTGTCTAAAAATAACAAAATGTTTCTTTTTTCTTTAGCCATTTTCCAATCTAGGTCTTGCAACCACTCTGTCATAATTTGTCCTGTCATCCACGCTTTCTTATTGTATTTCCAAGTTACAGGCAGGTTATTTATGTTAATGTTTTTAAAAGCTCTGGATTTAGCTGCCTTACCAATGATTAGGAGTTTTTCTTTTTCACCCGCCATATTTGCACAATGCAAAATTGTAAACCTCTCTTTGGGATACTTACCCTCAATACATTTTCCTTCTTTAATGTGAGCGTTTTGTCGGGTAGAGCCCTAAAATACAGGCCTGTCTCGTCGGCATTATAGATGTCTCTCGGTGAATATTCCTTAATCAAAGAAGGACATTTTTTTAAAAACGATGAAACATCTTCAGCATTAACCGAAGCTCCTTCTCCCGAAATCGCTTTAAAACTTATATTGTGACGGATTCTAAATTTATTGAGCCAACCAGAAGAAGCACTGAATGTAGAATGTCCCAAAGCACCGGCTATTTCTCTTGCTTTACATCGTATTAGCGGACCTAAAAAAAAAATAAGTTTTTTGCTGTTTGTCACGACAAACCTATTGGTAATCTCACTCTTTTTATCTACATACATATTTTAGAATTTAATATGAAAAGAAAATCAACGCATTAATACAAGAAAACCTTATCTAAAAAAATCATATGCATACCTGTTAAAGGAATCCCCTTATGGCGAGCTGCTGTAAACCATTCATAACACAATTTGTCAATTTTAGTACCATCACCAGATAAGGCGTTCCTTTTAATTTTATTTTTTGTCCGGTTAAGAGAACATTTTCTCGTGTCCGCGTCCGTTCAAGAGAATGTCCGTCCAAGAAAGAGTTAATACAATGGAAATTATATGAGAGCCGGTCGGGACCATGAGAAACTGTCCGTTTAAGGGAGGTGTCCGTGTAAGAGGGGTGTCCGCGAAGGGGAATTTCACTGTATATATATACATTATATCTGCATGCATACTTCCTCAACTATAAAAAAAAAACAATTTATAGAATATTTCTTGTGAAGTTATTTGTAGTGTAGTGTGTAGTCCCACTAACCCAAAACGCGTTCGTTCAAATAGGCAAACCTAATTTTAGGTAGAAGTATAACAAAAACTAGAAAAACTTGTTACTATATGTATAATACTTCTGCGAAATATATTGTGGTAATATAATTAATTCAAGACGTAAATAGCCTTTGAATCTAACTGTTGCTTGTTATTTTCTCTGCTTTCTCTCGAACAATGGACTTTGACAAAAAAATATAGCCGTCTTTATGCATATTACTAACGATATTCTTGATGTTTGCAGTCTAGAAACATTATTTCCACAAGATAATTTAAATAAATTTAACAAAACTGTACTACATTCACCATATCCATTATACCAACCTAAATATTCTGGTTTAACCAATATGTTATACTCGCATTGTATTTCTTATGAACACTTTGCTATTTCGAAAGAACAAGAGATGTAGGATGATTAAATGAGACACAGCTCAAATATGCCACCTGATGTAAACTTGAACCTACAAAATATTTAAAAAAAATAACCATGTTCAAGTGAGCATTAAATCTTTCTATTCTAAAATAGAATTGTACTACCAAACATTTTTATTTCTAATAATTATATAATCAAGTATTATTTCTGGAAAAAGTTAATTCTTTTGTTGAATTTAACAACTTTGATTGCACGGATACAATTCTATATTTAAGTATAAAAGTGATGCAAATAAAAACTAAATAAATAAAAGCAAATATTTGACTAAAAAATTTTCCGTGAAACTATTCGATGAATATTCAAACACGTGCCTGTATTCTGAAGCAGTAAAAGTAATTCATATTCTTTACATGTATTATGCATATATATAGAATTCTGATCATGTTTAAATTGACAGTGTTTCTACATTAGTCACTCTTGAAATAAATATCTATGTATATGTATCTATACTTTATATGAATAATGAAGTTAAATTCGAAATGGAAATAACTATACAAGTACATAGTAGAACTCGTTTCAAAGAAGATGACATCACTAAACCTGCGCTGTTGGTTTATCAGCACTACAGGAGAAACCGCCAAATGTTAAACCAGTTTGGTCTGGTTTGTAGTGAATAGCGCGATCCTTTGAGTATTTTGTAAAATTTGATGACAGACGTTATCTTTTGGAGCAATATAGTTTACTGTATGTAGCATGAGTATATGTAGGTAAGCGCCTGCGTGTAATCCGTGTGCTGGGTCCAAATCGCAGCCGAATGTTTTTTATGCTTCTTCATAAATATAACTGATAATAAGGTACAAAACAAGGTTAAATTTGGACATACGGTTGGTAAATTGTTTTAACTAGATCCACCAATCACGAAGAATAATTAGAAAAATGTGCTTCACAATATCACGTAAGAAAATTGTCGAAAGATCACCATTCACTTCTTGACAATATGCAAGTTATGAACAATCTTAATGAATTCAAAGTCCCTTCACGAATTATTGCTTCACAATTATTTCTGACTAACTCGTCAGATTATGCGTCATCTAGGGTAACAGTTTTTAAATGATCTCAAAGGAAAAAAAATAGGGGAGTGAAATCTGGAGGCCATTAATGTAAAAAAAATTTTTTTTTGAAAATTGCCGCACTGAAATCTGCCGCAACGAATGAGGTAAATGTACGGAAACTTAAGGAAAATGAAGAAGTGTTAAAATAGTTAAAAATAATACCTTTTTTCAAATAAATTATTAAATATTTTTTGGATATACACATGATATCAAGTACTTACGATCTTCTTAAAGAAACTATTTATTTTATACAAAGTTGGTACAGTTATAGATAAATTACTAGTAAATTTACATCAAAATTGTATTACGAAACTGTAAATCATCAGGTCATGATGTTCTAAACATATAATACCAAAGTTTTCTGGCCTACAGTAGCAAATACGTTAAATATATTCTATTAGTACAGAAATTGGCGTGAAGATGGCAGTTCTCCTATTTAACTACACTAACTTTCCGTACTCGATATAAGTTTTCTACATGGCAGCCATAATTATCAAATATTTATCTATTACTTGCCAGATAAATATTTCTATTATCACAACAGTTGCCCGACTGCATACGGTGACCCTTGATTTTTGCGAATTAGCCACTAATGTGGAGAAGCAACGGGTTACTGACGTTCAGTCGTTCTGGGTAAGCATTAGAAATTGTCATATTTTGTTTGTCTTTTATACATTACATTCTAATTAAATACACTCTGCCAGGGCATTTTCATTTCAACGATATTTTCCTTTCTGTTAGGGAAAAAGTAAAAAAATACTGAACTTTTCATTGTAATTTTACTTTTAAAGAAGTAAAAACAAGGATATTATAACTACCTTAAAAATTCTACTTGTAAGTATTCCAAACCACATGAAAATACCTTGAAAAAGTTGCCTACAAAAATTACTTATAGTTAGAAATATTACTTCTAAAATAAAATACCTGTACGGTTTTAAGGGCACAAAATTGCCCCAAAATCGCACAGGAATTTTAGTGTGCAATCCACTATTTGGAAAAGTTTCGTTTTAAATAATTCTAACGTTAAGAGCATAATAATGAGATGCCAGACATATTAAAGATTAGATGGACTTATTGGTAAAAGTATAAAATAAAATTAAGTTCAGAAACTATCACTGTGGAAAAATTTAATAGAATCAACTTTCTAACTCATTGGTCCACCTAATGTTCTATCTATTTCGATATATGGATATTTCTCTTAAAAGAAACTTAATACTAGGATGTATCACTTGCCTTTAGTAGACTCTTCTATCCTCTCCTTCAGTGTTAAATGAAAATTTTACAATTGTGAAAGTATGTATTACTTATAAACAACATACAAATATGGACATCATGAACACTTTTAGTGTTTTCTTATTATATATTCTTAATTATTAATTAGTAAAGATATGTCCAAGACATGTGATTTAATGACGAATAGTTTACTGTAATAATTTCAATGATAATTAAGTATGTGGCTGATGGTAATAAGTTTCCAAAAATAGAGAATTAAAATTATTTTTTTTACCTGGCCAAACTTTTAAATTAAGACTATATACAGAGTGTCTACTCAGTTTGGAACTACATAACCTATATGCGAACGAGGATTCGTTGGCCATTCACATTTAATACAAAGTTATCAAAAATGCTGCGAGCAATACACTGGACCCATAAAAATTGCACCATTCCGTTTAAGATGAGAGAGTTGATATTAGTAAGTAGTAAGTAAGTAATGTTTATTAATCTATAATAATAATCAGATAAGTCAAAGAAGAAAAAAGAAAAAATAATTTACAAAGAATTGAGAAAAATAAAACTATTCATAAAAAAATAAATCAAAATCAAATTATCCTAAGCCCATTAACAAAAAAGTAATTCTTAATCTCCGTAATAAAAAAAAAAACAACATCCTCAATGATAACAAAAATAAATTAAGCACTTGTGTTCTACAAAGTAATAACAAATTTGAAGGTTCATCCTAAATAAAAGAAAAAAAATATATAAATAATTCTTAAAATCATAAAAAAAATAAACTAAAATTCATCTATTGAATGGCAACACTTACTTAAAAGATGTTTTTGGACATTTGCTCTAAAAATCATTAGATTTCATTAGTCTTTAGTTATGAGCACAGTTATAATCTATAATTGACGCCTGTATACCAAAAGTGATAAGGTAAAAATATTTTCTAATAGATCATAGCGGCCATGACATTCTGCAAAGTTAAAAAATATTCCTACGGAAATTCGAAAATCTAAGGCTCAGGTCTGAGAGCAAAAAAATAATCACGAATGATGGAAGAATTCGACCACGCACAGATTTGCACAATTCAATTTCCAAAACGAGCTCTGTCAAAATGGTGATCCATTTCAGCAAATACGATTGGAGAAAGTACATTTTACGGCAAATTCTATTTTCATTAAACGCGAATCAAAGTGAAATTGATGTCGCTGGGGCATTTCGCAATGAACTTACTCCGCTCCGAAAAAAAGTCCAACACCTCGCTAATCTCAAAATAGCTTGATAAACAATCTCTCTCTATACAGTTAGAGGTTAATTTGAAAACACTTTGTGAGACAGGTGTATAAAATACGCGTGTATCTCATAAGATTTAGCGCCATTGTTAATAGAATCACAATAGGAATAATTCTCTCAAGGCGTTGCATTGCACTTGTATCTGGAGTATTGTCTATTTACGCATCGCTGGCCGAAGTTATTGACTCTTAATCGGATAGGGAAAATCGGATTAGCTAGACGGTGTAAAATTTCTAATCGGGATAAAGGAATTAAGAACATTATTGCGAGTGCCTTTATTTGAAGTGTGTCATCTACAGTTTAATTTACCACTTAAAATTACTGCACAATTGCTATTTTATCCTATGATATTCAAGACAGAACCAAGAAACCATAAAGACCTGTAAGATCGTTCTCTCTATCGCTTTAGTAAATTAACGTTACACTCTCAAAAAGTCGGCAATAATAGGAAGTGCAACAACCATGGTGAGCAAATAACTAGTGTCTAAAGGCCGTTTTACACCTAGTATTATGCGCAAATTATTGGCATTTGAATATTTACGTATTAAACATATTTAATCGTGTTATACCGTAAATTTTAAATTGGCAATAAATTGCGCAAAAATAACTAGGTGTAAACGGCCTTTTGATTGTATTTAAGGATAAAATCGTTGTAAAACTATCAGTTCGTTAGCAAGCAATTCGAAAAGTGGGTCGGTGCACCATAATATCTCTCATTTAGAAATAAAAGATACTGGTTATATTGAATAGATATAGCGAGGTCACTAAGACGCAATAAACAGTCAATATTCAAATAACCTTTATTGAAAACTGAAAAGCAAAAGGATATAAAGTATCAAATTAGGATTATTAAATAAGTAATAAAATAATAAAGAATATGTATTATAGTAACTTTCAATTTACTTTAAGGAATGAAAGAGAATTTGTAAGATTAATAACTTTATTACTATTCCTCTTGTGACACTATTAATATTATCAATTAAACGAAATCCCAATTGTTTGTAAACCTAAAAAGAATCTGCTATTTTAATCAAAATACAGCTATATATCCTTTCTTTATTCAGTTCGAAGAAAATAACGTTGTAAATCGAATTCTGGTGAAATGATAAAAATATGTTCACTTTTATATTAACAACAGTAGTGTTGAGCAACGGTACAAAATCATTTACGTTTTTATAACAGCTGCTAATTAATGTATTTATCATTATCAATAATTTGATACTTTTTGACCATTATAATAAAATTATCGAGCGTTTTTGTAAAATTGCACTGAAAGGAGCATAAATAGTTAATGAAGAATGTGATGGCTTCAATAGCTAATGGAATCGCGTTCGCTCAATGCGAGAGTCCGGTTCGAAACCTAACCACGGACGTAAAATTTTTCTAAAAATAAATTCTCCCAAGTTATTACAGTGTACTGGAAAACTGAGGGGTACAGTGTGAGTAATAGGGAGAAATATTAAAATATGGTCATAGGGTGTGGATGAAGTTTTAATCGTAACTTATGTCCCCAATCATGGCTATAACATCTTTTTAATTTCAATTTGCAATATTGAATAATCATATGCAGTGAGATGAATTAAATTTCGGATAAATCTTCTCAAGAATATGGCCGACGTCTTATAATAAAATATGGGGAAGAGAAAACGTTTTTAATAGTTAATTTGTTATGCAGTTAAAATTAAATTTAAATTTTTCAATGGTTTATGATACTAACTATACAGGCTGATCCAAATTAAGTGCGCACCATTGCTATATCTGTTATTATTGATTCTAGAAAGTATGTTAAATTAGCAAAGTATTAGTGTTCATTTTTTTTTAACAATATACAGGGTGTTCAATTTAAATAATATATAAATTTCAAAATTTCTCGGAAATGCGTCATTTAATGTTTTTTCGTAATATGCATTGTTAATCAGCGTTAAAACACTAATACTTTGCTAATTTAACCTACTTTCTAGAATCAATAATAACAGAGATAGCAATGGTGGGCATTTAATTTGAATCAGCCTGTATAATTCAAGTACTATAATAGATAATTTATACCAAATTGCCCTATTCCTACTAATACTTTCTCAAATTAACAAGTCATTTCTAATCTATGTATATGTATGCAAATTAGCCTAAATTTGCATTTATTTACCAACTCTGAAACCTGCCTGACCCACATTTATACTTAGAATTACACAATTTGAATATTAAATTGAATAATAATAATTTCATATAATTTTTTTTTATTTTACGATTACAATGATACTGCACCAGAATAATGTCCTAAATAATAGGAAAATTATATTTAACAATCATCATCATGGTTTAAAATATTAAACTTATTATTATAGTATACATATTCTATTGCCAAATTTTATTTAAATAAATAATTTTACATATCTACCCGGTTATTGCAACTATTATTCTACATACCTCCATGTATTTTAAATTAACGTTGAGCATGTTATGTATAAGTAACCATCTACTTTATTACCTTATTGTTAAAATTGCGTGAAAGAATTTACATTGACACTGACCTATTTTAAAAGTGTAATGATTCATGGGTAGGTATTACTGACTAAACATGTGTTTGTGAATTCTCTTATTCGTAATTATTGTTTAGTTAATTTTACTTGGTGTGCGGACCTTTTTTCTAATCAAAAATGAAGAAATTATTTTGAACGGGACTAGAAGATACATTACGTACGAACGACATTAATCATTAATTAATTATCATTATGTTTAAAATAACAAAGTTGACGTCCATTTCCGGTCAATCGGAAGTGATATTTTGATTAAAGTATTTCACATGTATAGTTCCAATTGAACAGATAATGGTGCCAAAATCTCAAATATAAGTAAATAATAGAACATCGTAAAGTTTTAATGAACCACTTACACGTGGAATATCTTGTATACGGTTTTTCATTTAAAATAATATTCCTACTTTTGGAACACCCTGTATCGTCAAAAATGTTTTCAAGTTATGCAGCATTGAATTCTATAAAACTTTTGTATAAGGGACTTCTTCCTAAAATCAAAAATAGAGCTATACACTGTAAAAAAAGTTGCAGTAAAATTACATGTAAAATCGTTGGTAACAAAGTTGCCTACAATTTTACAGGTAAATCTTTCTGCACAAGTAAAATTCTACCAATCTAGGAAAATTCACATGCTATGGTTTTTAAAAATTTGTACTTAAAATTCGCATGTAATATTTATTGAACTCTATATTTACCGAACACTAAAGAAATTTTAATACTTATGTATTTTTATAAAGAGAGCAAGCAACATACCTAATTCTTTTATAGCACCTAATAGGTAATACTGAATCGCTCAACCAGGCGATCAAGAATACCCACGCTTACGGCGAAACCTACGTTGTTTGACGTACATATGATATCATTGAGCCATAATAAATTCGACAAACGAATAGAATTACCTACGGACAGCTAAATAATCCATAAACAATCACATTGCGCGTATGGAATTTCGTATTTTCCATGATATCTATTATTTTACCCGAAATTCAAGTAAAAACAAATAAATATAAAAGATCCTCATATTTTTACAGCAAAATTAATAGTTTACTAGTAAAATTACTTTTAAAGTGCACTAAATATCCCAAAAAAATGTCAATTTTGCACTTTTAAGTAAATTTTGAGGGGTAATACAAAATTGTACATGTTTTTTCCTGTATTTTCTTTGAATTTTTGTTACTCTTAACTACATGAAAGATAATCTACCGAAATTTCTTTTTCTAGTAAATATCTAGAAAAAACATGTAAAACAAATTACATGATTTTATTGTGGTAAATTCACAACGTTATTACATGTAACATTCCTGATTTACCATGGCAAAATTACTGTAATTTTTTTACAGTGTAGTTAAAGATACAGTCTTCGATGAAACACCTGTACATTGTAAATAATCAAACTAAACTACCTTGGCATCTACATTGATAAATTTGTCCTTGTTTATCAGACACACAAAAGTAATTGTGTAAAACACTCATCATTGTCTGATTTCAATGTATTTAATAACCACGTTTTTATCCCACGTATTGTTTTAAGTGATGTCACAAAAACCAAGGAGTTCCAAAAACAAAATCCGCGTTAACTACATTCCACACAAACGGGCATACCACTTAATTTATTTGAAACAGCAAAATCTGTACTTAATCTGGGTGAATGCATGTTCCGCTAACTTCAAATGTTTGATGGACGACCGCATTTAATAGCGCGCGAAACATGAATCATGAATCGCACATCATTCTACCGCTGCTGGTATTATGAAATATTTCTACACCTAACTTGTTTAAACATAAAAACGGACACAGTAGGCCGTGTCGGAAGGTTAACTTAGTTAATGCCTAGTATACGTGGAACATTATCTTTGTTGCCGACAGCAAAACGATGGAATATAATCATATTATATGAAATGATACGCGCGCGTGTAAACAAGCTGCCCACTTGAGATGCTCCAATGGCGTGGGAATCGTGTGAGTGGATGCATATAGTCGCCGTTTTAACATAATAAATTAAATTTGAGTCAAACGAAAATCACTGAGCGTGGAATCTAATGAATTATGTATGTAAATATTAATAATTGTATTGTAGGTACATTGATGTACTGATAAATGGTAGAATTTAAATAAATTATTGAATTAATTATTTTTACTATTACAGTAAGAATTTTTTTGAATGAAAGAATAATCAATTATAGTAAAAATAAAAGGAATTTTACTTTATTCCAAAGAGACTTTGGTAATTTTCTAGAAATTTTGATCGCAAATGAATAATTCTACAGGTATGCCAATAATTAATGTCCTATTTGAAATTATTACTGTTCTATAAATGTTAAACAGTTGCGATATTTATAGCAAATAAATTAAGGATTCTTTCCAGCTGTGGAATTTTAACTATTGCTGGCTGAATCTCCAACTGGTTTTTATATGGTTTTCTAATATTTATATCTATTATAAAAAAAAAAACGCGAGAATAAAAATAAATGTGATTCTGGAATTTTATAACGGCAAATTATCATTAGAGTTATTGTTGTGAAAAATACATTTAATTAATTCTAAATGTATGCAACAGATCTTATGCTGGACTTATTCTTAAAGTTATTGCGATCATAAAAGTACAATTAATCTGGTACTACTACAACAAAATTATCTTGTAAAAAGTGCTCAGACCTTACAATGTTTTACTTTCTTATAAAAACCACAACAATATTAATTTCCTCCATTACAATCGTATTTTACCATAGGAAAATTGACTAATGACACAATGTCATTTATAAAAATTAATGTCTGATTGTTCAGCAAATTATTTAAAACAAAAAAAACAGTGGATTAACAAAAAAAATAGGTAATTTTTAAGGAATTTTCATTAAATTATGTTAAAATTTTGTAATTACATATTATATTTCAAGGACTAAAGAAGATAATTGTATTTATTGAAAGATGGCCGATTAAACAAAAGTATATATGTCTCCATAAGTCTTTTTTTTAATATTGCTACAACTTTAGCAAAATTATTAATTGTAAAGCTACTAAGAAAATAAAGAAACAATTTTTTAAATTTCCCAATAAACATCCTGTATCTTTAAACATCATTTAGGACATACTTATATAAATTATACATACCCTTACACACAAAAAAGTCTTTACAATCTGATACTTTATTATTCAGAATCAAACTTGATATATATTAAATGAACTAAATCTTGTTGTTCGAAAAGAGTAAATTCTCTGAAAACATAATATACTCTTAGAACAAATGTATTAAATATTTGGCATTAAGTATACTTCCTCCAAATGAACATTGTTACTTTGTAATGAATAAATCTATGCAATCATAGTGAGAAAGTCTGTACGATTTCAAATAAAATGCCCTTATACGTTTGTTATATAAGAATTCTATTATAAATCTATTAATCTTTTGTACTGAAACATGAATATCAAATTGAATTACCATATATTGAAAACATTTGAAACGAATTTTTCCCCCACCATTTATTGCACTTAAAACTTATCTGTCATTGGTTCCCTCTTTTTTAGGGGGGTTTGGGGGTTTGTTGGCATATACATACGCTTTACTTGGCGTCACTTTTGATGACCAGCGAACAGTGTTGTTGGTTGTGAGTGTAAGTAAATCTAAATGGATACCCCAGCCGTTTCACAGCTACTTAAGGAATTGAGTGTAATGGTGCTTATTGCACAGATGTACCATTAAAATATTCGAAGTAAATACGTACGTTGTTATCTAATTTAAAGGATTACTTGTTTAAAAAACTTTGAAATAATTCTTAGTGTTAGCGCGATTGTATCGATATATATGGACATGGTATGGTGTGTGCATAACAAGACATATCTAGGTTTTACTAGTTATTAGTTTTGTAGTAGCTAATATCAATAATTTATTATTGATTGAAAACACCGGTCGCAACGACTATACTCTACGCATCAATATCCCGTGCGCATCTCCTTGAGTACCCCGATACGCTACCTTCTCCCAAACATGGTTAAACTATAAAGTGTGTGACAGTAAATTTATTTAATTACATTATATTCTTTATTTTTTAATTTTCCCCTACCGAGGTTTTTTTGCTGTTACAGATCACAAAATTAGTAGGTATTTATTACCCTTGAATAGTAGAAATGCTTAGAGTTAAACAGGTAAGTATTATCAGTTCAATATACTTGTATATTTTGGAAGCAAATAGTGGCAATACTTCAGATATACTTTATATTACTTCTATCAAATGTACATAAATTATTAAGGCATGAATATGATAGTTTCCAGTTAGAAATCTATTTACTCAAATCTAAAATAATTATTCTTTTGGTGAAAATATTATGTTCATAATGATTTTAGTATATTGATTACATTTGAACTAAAAAACTGGACAAATTTTATTCTCAATATAAATACGTTATCTTCTTGTTTATATAGGAAGTTATGTTGTATTCAATGTTGATGCATTTTATATTCAAATGAGTAATTATTTTTTGTGTTGGTAGAATATTTGCCCTAAATTTTGTGCATATATTTAGAATCTCCCTGTTTAGATATGACTTCTGATAAAAACTATAGATACAAACGAAGTTTAAAAATTTATTACAAATCGATAAAAAAAAACGAAAAAAGAACATTTTAACACTCTGTAAATTGAAGACGGTTTTTTCTCTCAAATTTTTTCACAAATCCGAAACGGCTAGAGGCAAAGAACTGCTCTTCGACCTCATTCAAGGGTGAATTATTTTCGACTACAGTCAATTATTATTTTCGAAGGTGACATTCCTCTCTAAATGGACTGACAATTTTTTTATCCTCAACATAAAATCACGGAATTTTGCATAGCACTTCATGTCAGCATCCTAATTACGCAAATATAAACCGTAATACAAGCTGCATATTATATTAATTAAACGTGTTTCCGGTGCAATTGACGTTGTACGTATAAATGGATGCTGAACATGCGATAGAGACTCCTTTTTCCTACGGCAATTGTTAAAAACGGTCGTATGTGTATACGATTTACAAGAATTCCAATCCTAGGCTATCTACTCGAACGTTCTAAAGAAATGATTCATGCAACGAAGTCTGTACGAAGGTATAGCGCGCGCGATTGCAGCACAATAACGGTCATATTACGTTGGAAATTCTTCGCTATGTGTGAGTCAATTCAAACCTACGGCTGTGCCTTTTCCATTGGGTTCCTCCATATGGATACAAAAGCATATAGACACGCGAATTTATATTCATAAGTGACACATTGTGTGTATAAATGTATCAATCGGACGACAATATACATATGTGATTGGTATAAAAACAATGGAAGGTGTAATGGTACAGAATATTCTCTTATACAAATACATTATAAGCAAAAGATATTGGAAATTTTATTTCTTTGTATGACCTCTTATAAATTCTCTTTCATGTTTTGGATTGAAACCCAGACAATTATAATGTTTGGCAACAATTTGGCCAATAAGAGGCAAATTCATAAAAAAAAAAATTGCATTTCGTCAATAGAAAGGATTTTCTGAACCATTCCACCACTTCGATATGGAAGCGATTTTGTGGAGGTGTAAATTCATCAACTACTAAAGGTGTAGAGAAGTATATAAGCCGCTCTAAAATTGAGAAATATTTGTCCATTTTTAGTGTTAATTTTAATAAATTTTGGGATGTATATGTCAAAAACAAAAATGTAGATCTACACCATGTTAAAATCAGATTTAACGAAATAAAGTGAAATACTACTTCATTAGATAAATTTCCAATGTTGTACTTCTCAACAACTGTTTTTTTTTTCTTTCACTTCTTTCACATATATTGGAAGTGTCCTATCAACCAGAAGAAGTGTTGGCTTTTGCCTTTTCGAAAAGAATAAATTAATTTGCGGTGAATACACTGAGAAAAAAGATTGCATTAAATGAAAAGTTTTATAACGTTTAGTTTTTATCATGTTAAACGAAAAGGATACCTTTTCGCAGAAAAGTGTTTATATTATTTGAAAGCAGCCTGCTGTTTGCCGAAACTTTTTCTTCTTAGGTACATGCTTTTGACGAAAAGTAACTGGTAATTTAATTAAATGAATGCACCTTAGTTTTTATTAATATTTTGTAATATTCTTATACTTCTGTTCAAGTGTAAAACAATACACATTCGTATATTATATTGCTATTATTATGTTAACTTTACTTTAACCAAAAAAAAACGCTTTTAAATAGGTATACTACCTTCACCCTTCCATGTAGTTGGAACATATCCCCAGGCTATACTCTGAAGATTTTAACGAGATGTGGCGTCAATATCTCTATTCCTTTCTGGAGTAAGACAGGGAATATTCCATTCGTGCCTGCAGATTTAAAATGCGAAAATCTGCTTAGCGTCCACTTGGCTCTCATGGGTCTCGTGATTTCTGCGGCCAGCCTCCAGTCTTTTCGTTTTGGCCTGTCTGAAATGAACCTTTAACAGTTCTTCAATGCTCTCTTTGTGAGTGCTTGTGTAGGTTCTATCAGTTCTTTCACTGTAGTCAGGAGAGGTCACACTCTTTTCGTTGTTATTTTGTCGAGAACTATAGAAGTTTAAATTGACGAGCAAAGTTAGTCCAAGTATTGTCTATTGCTAGGGGTATTTTTGTCCAACTGACACGTGGAATTATAAAATACTTCTGTCACATTTTATTTGATCTAGACTAGACAAATTTACTAGCTGTTCTAACTTAAATTAATGCGATCTATTGGGGTTTTAACACCATTTTCTAAACACACGTCTTCTTAATATCCATTCCTATTTCTTAGTGCTATATATTCCTCTGTTAAGACGTTTTCTCAATTATAAATATGCAAAACCACTCATTCAGAAGTCTTGGTTTCAACTAAACGTACCATTTTAAAATGATTTTTTGAGAACCATTATAAAATTAAGTGAATGTTTATGCCTATTTGATTCAAGTCAAATCTAATTTTGTCGTAAGATAGATGTTCCCCAAAATACATCTTTAAGATGTTGAAGAATTGTTTAGTGCCCACTGGGAATTACGTTTATAAACATAGGTTTAACTTTGCAAGTCAGTCACATTTGGTGTTTGTTTGGATAATGTTAATACGGAGAATCAAACACGAAAACAGATACACGTGCAATGCAGGTGGTGCGTATAATGCAATACTGTATTAGAATAGGTGGGTTTCTATATTCTTCGTATGGAGTAAATTCTAAGTTGTTGACGGCTTCTGAATGTCTAGAAAAAATAGTCATCCTTATTTCTGAACAAAGATCACACGAAATTTTAGTAATTTCTTCTACTAAATACGCGTAGTCAATCGTCTGCAAAGTTTTGGAAAAATCAACAAAATATTTGCTTAGCGCAAATTAACGCCAACACCGTAATATTTTCAACAGTGTTTGATGAAGCCTACCTCGGTCGCAGCACTACCATCCTTAACTAGAACTTTATGGATTCGTGAACAGGTGGGAGCTTCAATCAGCTCCTCGCAAAGCTTTCTCCATGACTCCCTTTTTGCCTTACAGATTTCCTTGTTGTACTGTGTTAATTTATTTTTGTATGTATCCCGGCTGTGGTCGGATTTGACTTTGTTGAAGAGCTTACGAACCTCGGCTCTCAGATTCTCTAGGTTCTTCTTCCACCACACTGTGTGGGCGCCTTTGTAGCGCTTCTGTTCATAATAAATTATCAGTTGTACAATGTTTTAGCTGTTGGTAGAAAACGCTAGTGCAATTGGTGTAGTACCTGTAAATATAATAGAACGTATAGCTTTATCTTCTTCGTCGACATCCTCAGTGGATGAGGAATCGTTAACTATTAAAAGGAAAAAGAAACGAAGAAGTGGATCTTTAACAAGTAAGTTACCTTCTTTTTCTCAAAAAAGATCCATTGTGTACTTTTAGTTTAGTATTTCTATCTATTTTCCTTTTCCCACTAATAACGTCATTTGGTTTCCTTAATCTATGTTCTCTATTTCTCCGTTTTCTGTTATTATATCCTTAAATATTCATAGATTATAAGTCTTTAATGGTTTTCCTCCAGATTGTTGCATTCTTGTTTCTGTGGCTATTGTTGTGAATAATCATGATTTTACATTTTTCGCTATTTATTTCAAGTTATAGTTGCTCTTTGTCTTATGTTCATAAGTCCAATAATTTTTTCATCTTGCTATTATCTGTCACTAATACTACTATATTATCCGCGAACAGTAAATTGCTAATTTTGACAGGCTCCACTTTATTGTATCCAAATATTATTTGCTATTGTACTGTTTTTATTCTTATATTCTTTATTAGTTTGTCCATTATTGTTATGGATATTCTGTACTTGACCTCGATTCCTCAGACACATGCGTCCCTTTATAGCATCAATCATTCTACCTGAGCATAGCGTAAAACATCTAACACTTCCGCTCTGAATCTTGTGACGAAAGTTGGTTCCTTGCCTATATTGGCCACCTCCAACCCTACTGAAAAGATAAATTGCATAAGTGACTCACCTCGTGCATTGGTGTTAGTACTCCCCCATGCTGTGTGGTGTGCATTTGCGTCACTCCCTATTATTACTTGGAGCCCCTTTTCCTCTCCATATGCAACTATGGTTCTTATTATGGGAGGTGGGCACTCCTTGTCCTCGCCGGGGAAGTAGGCCGAACAGATTATCCAGCTTCTAGTTCCTTCCTCCGTCTTAGCTGTAAGGATACCTGTAACTACGTCATCAGTGCACCGGGATTGGTGTACATGTAACAATAGAAGGTTTATTTGAAACACTATAATACTATTTTCGTATACCAGATTTCTCCCCGTATAGTACAGCAAATATACTTATGTGTAGTACAGAAATGGTCGCACAGATGGCGCATCTCCTATTTCATTCCAGTAACAGATAATATTTCGCACAAAATAGGCTGGAAACTACGATCGTAACATTACTAATCTGGTATATTTACCAGATCAACATCTGACAGGAATCTACTGGAATGGTCGCTCCGATCAACTTACAATAGAAGGGGTAAAGGCTTGGCGGTTTTACAACATCCTAACCACGTGTCCTCCATATATTATGATAAATATGGAGTGCATGGATTTTTGGAGATAATTCATTTTTATTTCAATTAAAAATGATCACGACAATAGATCTTGGTAGTCGCAGTAGACGGGATGATTAATCGAACCATGCGAATTTTATCTGTCACTAAACTAACCAAACTTTTGATTAGAACCTACCTAACATTTGTTTTAACAAATTAAGTGAGGTTGGTTTAAATATTTCATACAATTGCTCTTGTTCTTCAATCAAACGTTTGTTATTTTCAACCGGCATTGTCAATTGCAAGAAATATTTATTGGGTATCTAAAATAGGTGATTTAGTTTGAAGACAGTAAGTTTGTTTGATTAAAATTGATTGTAACTATTTGGATAGAAATTTCATAGTTTGTTACATGTACCATCTAACAAATGTTTGCTTGAAGTGAATAATTTTCGAAGGCTAAGTTTCATTGTATAGTTACTTAATTAAATAAACCCGTTAAGTTAAATAAATGATTGATATAATCTTGCGGCTAATACAAATTTGTTTTTTTAATGGGATACCCTGTATCTAACTTTTCTATCTTATAAAGTTCTTGATCCTCTTTCACTTCTTCCTCACTTTCATTAAGATTCCTCTATACCGATTTCTGCTAGTTTCCATTAATTTTATCATCGAGAACGCCTTGTAAACCTGTTGCTGACTTTAATTTTTTTCCAAACAAGTAGCTCTCAATATTAAACAAAAAAAAAGAAAAACATCAAACTGTTTGTGTTTACTTAAGAAGAAAAAAATTTAAATATAAAATAAATTTGAAATATTTTAACGGAAAAGCCCTACCTAATTATACACAGTTCAATACACTGTTGAAAATTTTAACACTTTTTTGACTAATTTAATAGGCAGGAGAGGTCCACACTCTTTTCCTGTTATTTTGTCGAGAACTATAGAAATTTAAATTTGACGAGCAAAGATAGTCAAGTAATGTCTATTGCTAAGGGGTTATTTTGTCCAACTGACACGTGGAATTATAAAATACTTCGTCACATTTTATTTGATCTAGACTAGACAAATTTACTAGCTGTTTAACTAAATGAATGCGATCTATTGGGTGTTTTAACACCATTTTCTAAACACTTTTTAATATGCAACTCCTATTTCTTAGTGCTATAATATTCTCTCTTTAAGACGTTTTCTCAATTATAAATATGCAAAACCACTCATTCACAAGTTTTGGTTTCAACTAAACGTACCAATTTTAAAATGATTTTTTGAGAACCATTATAAAATTAAGTGAATGTTTATGCTATTTGATTCAAATCTAAACTAATTGCGTAAATAGATGTTCCCAATACATCTTTAAGATGTTGAATTTTTTTATGCCCACTGGAATTAACGTTTAATAACACGAGGTTACACTTTGCAAGTCAGTCACATTTGGTGTTTGTTTGGATATGTTAATACGGAAAAATCAAACACGAAAACCAGATACACGTGCAATGCAGGTGTGCGTATAATGCAATACTGTATTAGAATAGGTGGGTTTCTATATTTCTATCCGAAGGAAAAATTCTGATTGGTTGACGCTTCTGAATGTCTAGAAAATAGTCAATCCTTCATATCTGAACAAAGAATTCACACGAATTCTAGTCATTTCTGTTCTATTAAATACGCTTAGTCAACTCGTCTGGCAAAGTTTGGAAAAATCAACACTAAAATATTTGACTAGCGCAAAATTAACGCCAACACCGTAATATTTTCAATAGTGTACGTATCCTAAAAATCTTGTTTTATAAAATTGGTTTTAAAATGCCTATAGTAGAATCTAAAAATGCACTAAAAAATATAGATTTCTATTTTGTAATATCAAAGTTGGCCATGACTTTCGATGTAACCCGAAGTGGGACATAGATGAAGTTATTTTTTCCAAATAAATCATAGCTAACTATGCTTAACCCCAAAGTTTTAACATCAAGATATGATTGCAAATTCAGGAACTTTTAGTGGACGGGTTTTGTGAATCACTTTGTATACAACTTATTTTGCTAAAATAATGCAGATACCCGATTCTTGCACTAGACTCCGCAATTAGCATTATTTTCTCTTATAGTTAATTCAAAACCGTAATGTGTCGACAACAGTCGCAAATCTAACCATGAGTCATTCGTTGAGTTAGCCTGAGTTAATTCATTACAAGCTCTGTTGTTTGTAACTACATATCTATCTATTGTAGGTATAAGTATATTCCTTTGTCCGTTTTCCTTCTCCGTAATAACGTGAAGCATGACGTTTAAAATAACAGATGGGACAAAAATTTCTATGTGCGTGCGCCTTGAAGTCGCAGAGGGCTGTCTCTATACGAAGAATTCCCTTATAATATGCGAGTATTTTAACCTGTAGAGAAGAATTTAAATTAAATAACACGAGATCTCTGCCGCGGGAAACACGAGTAATTACTTCCCTTATCAAAGCATACACTAACATTACTGAGATACCTACATACGTTACCTGCTACAATTATTTCCCGTATAATGCGTAACTTTAACGCACGCATAGGCCCAAAGCCCGGCTTTCGTAATATAAATACCTTAGAGCTTAGAATAAAGTATTATCATTTACCAGGCGCATGCCTTCGACGAGAACTCTTCTTTTATAATCACAGAGGAGAATCTTAAAGAACGCCACATACGGGAATGTGTATAGTTGTGATTGCGCTTACACAGAAGCGCCTTCTACTAACTAATCTGCTTTGCATTCGAAGCACGGTTAGACAATGAACCGTGGATAATGCGATATCTATTCGGTCTTGGCATTATTCAATACCCGTACAAAAGGTCCGCTTTTTTCCGAAAGAAGATATTCATTACGATATCAACGTGTGTATGATGGAGAAATATAATAGGATAATAATTCGTGAGAGTGCGTTTCAAGTGGCACACCTGTGATTTTTATTATCACTACATCTACAAATTCAAACTTGATATGTATTCATATATTCTATAATACCTATATATGAAAATCTCTGGTAACTTGTGGCCCATGTGATCTCATCCAATAAGGGCACAGTAAGAAGAGTCATATAGTAAAATTACAAAGACTTTTTACTTCAATCAGAGTATATGAAATGTTTGCAGTGTCCATAATGCATTTTCACTTTTACTTCATCTGTGTGGTATTTTACCACAAAAATGAAATAAAATACTGGGAATAATAATATATATCAATAATATAACTCTATAAAACTTTAAAGTACAATTTAAAATTTAAGATATAAGAATATCACTTTTAATGACTGTAAATGGTTTTATAGTCGAAACAAAAATTTAGAATAGTGTATATAATGTTTGATAACATTAATAAGAAGTAAAAAAAATTAGTTGGTCCGAGATGACTGCCTTGTGGTACGCCGGATGTTACAGAAATAAAATTAGAGGTATAGTAGTACTCAAACGCACACATTGTGATCCATCTAATAAATATGGACGCATCCAAAGCCAAAGTCTACTTGTGACGCCCTAAAATTATAATAATGAAATCTACTATAATTCAAGCCAAGGGAGGAAAGTGCTGTAATGCAAGCCGCGGGCAAATTGTTTGATTGTAATTGCCTAAGGCCTGCAATAGCACCAGAGTACACCGAGTAAGGACAATGGATCAGTCATAGGGGTCCAAATTTCAAAACCTAACTTCACTTTAAACAACAACTTCCCAAAATGGCAGTTTGTTATTGTTTACATTTGTATCTACACAAATTCGTTTACTCATCCGTTTAATATACATGATTTACTTGTTTCATTTATTTATTTTGCGTATTTTATTAGTTTTGAATTACCCCTGCAGTTTAAATATTTAATGAACCATGATATTCTTTTGTAAAAGGTAAGATCAGTGGCCGGTGGTCATAACAATTACATATTTCTTATATATTATATTGTTAGGTTTAAGTGAAATAACTCAAATAACCGTAAAAGAAGACACCAATGGGTGTCATGTTGTAGTGCCTCTCGCAAAATAAATTTTGATGCTAACGATGGTCGCAGTTTCTTGGGATTTCCGAATGAATCTAATATATATGACACGACAATAATTAAGAAAGTACATGAATAAGAAGAACTATTGTCGTTGTGCAGAGATTCCTCGTCATATTAAATCAATTTATTTGTTAGATACACATTTTAAGCCAGATTGCTATTTATCGCAATAACTAACCTAATTCATTTTATATTCACTTTTTAAAATAATGTGATTTTGGTTTGAACTGCATTATACTAGTATAAATTTTAATCGCATTTATTCACATATAGACAATTTGATATTATATAGTCTACGTTTGAACTCTATCCACTTGTGCACTCCCGGACATTATTGTTGACAAACCAGTGCAGGGTCGGATGTTGTAGAAATGAGGTAGTCGAATAAAAAGATACAATCTTTGTGTCGCACAGAACGATATAGTCATAACTCTTGAACCCTAATTAAAAGTTATTGTGTATTCGTGTCAGAAATTTGAAAGTCCCTTCTACCGAAGCTGTTACATTCTTATTAATTTATTTGAGAAAGAACCATAACATATTTATTCCTGGAAGAATATTTTACACTATAAAAATATAAACAAAGATTTATTTCACAAAAAGATGGAATATGAACATAATTTTCGTAAAACACTTGCAAATATATGTATCACTTAATCAAACATTATTTTACTGGAATCGTGTTTTTTATTACTATAAACTATTCATAAATATTTGCAACAGAATCAGAATAACAAACGCATAAATTTGTGTATTTTTTTAATCTATTTTTCTACTTCCTTCAAAATATAAATTATTCTATACGTTTGAAAATTCCCGGCAACAGCTTTACAAAATGGCAGCTGGGCTTGAAGGTCATTCGAAACGGACCACAAAAGAACAAAGGATTTTGCGAGCTTGTCCTTACTGTGTTATACTATGTTATACTATGTTATACTATGTTATACTATGTTATACTATGTTATACTATGTTATACTATGTTATACTATGTCATACTATGTTATACTATGTTATACTGTGATATACTGTGATAGTACTTTCCTCACGTAGTTGGGTCGAATGTACTAATGTCATCTGTCAATAATGTCACATATTATAAGATGTACAGTTTCATCATGTCAATGTCATTTACTTTCCTCCCTCAAGTGGACACTTTCCTCCCTGCTGGGAAAAAAAATATTTTTAGATGACATTTGTGGGTCATTAAAATTGATCTTTTATTAGTTAATGAAAAATAAATGACATAATTAACATTTTTTTCTGTGCCAGGATAAGATACGGGTACTTCCATTTTAATTATTTTATCTCTCTGGTCAAAAAAGGTTTTGCATTTTCATTATGTTTAGAGACATTAGCACAAAATATTTTTTTTTCGAAGTTTGACAATCTTTAAGCGGGCTTTACAGTTTACATTTTTTAAGTAAAATTGCATCAAACTGATCGAAATCCATTGAATGCGCATGCTTAATTTTTATTGCACACAATAAAAAAAAATTGCCAACTGTAAAACGGCCTTTAGGACTATAAAATTTCGACTGATGGAACTTCCTCTGTGCAGCAACTCTAGCGTTTTCGATATTTAAAAGAAAAAGATCTTCCTGCATATGCAAAATTTCCCTAAAACAAATTAGATGTATATCTGTGATCTATACAGTCACGCAATTTTTGTTTTAAAAACGGAAATACTCGTATGTATTCTCTTATAATAACCCTCAAATTATAAGCCGTATAAAATATAAAGTTTACTTAATTTTGAATTATGCTATAAAATGAAACAATGAATATAAAACCATTAACTCTAATTTTCAGAGATGTATTAGCATATATGTAACATACACAGATCACTAATAAAAAAGTAATTTACATGAGTAAAACCCTCTTCAAAGGGTAATTATAAAGCTTTATCTAAATACATTTTCTCTAAAAAAAAAAAAAAAAAAAAAAAAAACAAGACAAAGGAAGCGCTGTTCATTAGCTGAGGAATATCATTCCTTTTAGATAGATAAACCGAAGGGTTGCGCTTTAAATTTAATGTGTGGAGGTATTATAAGAGTACTTGAAGCTTCACACGAGTGCCACAAAAACTGTTAATAAAGATGTTTATAAAAGGGTCATGCATAGGCATTGAAAGAATAGAGAAGACTTACATACCATGGTTGTATACAGTACGCACGCTATTGACCTGTCAGTGGGTATATTACTAATAATACCTGGTCAGCTGTAAGTAGAAGGTATACCTTAAGTTCCTAGCACGTTCTTTTAATTGTGGTCATCCATTTATTGGATTATAAGGCTCACCAGTTGTCGTCATCCAAAATAAGTGATTGCCCGCGCTACAAGTACTGAGATTCCAAGATGCAGCGAACGTGTTACGCTTTTCGCTACTAACATTCACATGTTTCTTATTACATTACTCCCGATTTTAAATATGGCGAACATCGTAGAATATTAATTCTACATTGCGATTACTTTGCTAGTTAATTTTAAATTAAGGTTATTATTACATTTAAAAACTTACTGACAACATTTTTCTAATATTCGGTAAGCACGTATATTTTAGTTGGTAAATATTATATGCTAACTATAAAATTAGGCGTAAGTAATAGTTAAGTTTCAGTTTTGTATCCTACATTATATGAAGTTTTTGGAAGTAATCATAAGTTCATAATTAATTTAACATTTTTTTTAGTATTAAATGGTACGTGTTAGTAAACAGGTCTTACAATTTAATTGTCAAGTTGATTTTTGTATCAAAAGTTTAGCTATAATTGCTATCTAAAATAACAAGAAGAAAAAGCAACAACGAACAAGATATTGAATATGAATTTTAGTAGAAAATAGACAAGAATGAACAAGAACGTGACATAAACAAAATGACAACCAAGCTAATGCTATGCATAAATAAAGGCATAAATATAGGGTTAACTTATTTTACTACCAACTTAAATTTCAAATTTCGCACCTTTAATTTGACATTGATCTTAATCATAATCGACAACTGGTGCGGTTATGATATCCATACCTCCGAAATCTGCTATTTTTACATTGTGAGCAGCAGAATATTGAAAATATTTAAGGTTTATTTCTCAAAATTCCATACTTGTGTGTTATACTACAACAATATTTTTAATCTACTGTTAAACATTCTGTAACTCTAAAACGAAACCGTTTAGGACATGCTCACATAATCACCCTGTATACTAATGCTTTATTTATTTCATTTAAACAATTATTTGAATACACAAAACAAGCACAAAATTAGCAAGCTAATTTTTACTTTACCACATTAATTTAGTTAATCAGATAAAAATTTGATAGAGTGATAACATTACACACCTAAATCCGATCAACCTTCGCTGAGACTGATTTTACCACATTCTTTGTATCCATGTACGTATTATGATGCAACAAACGGAAACACTGTTCCAATTGTGACGTATTTTTTTTTTGGTCAAGTGTTACATATTATAGGCTTTCATTTTTCACATGTCTCGGTAACACGAGCAGTAGAAATGTTGGGCGGATGCTGCAATCCCTGCATCCTGCACACCGCATGTGGCAAATATCTCAGTTCTAAAATCGTATCAGATTACACGCAGATTCACATCAGTAGGTTTGAAATGAGGAAGATTTCTGCTACTGTCATCTACAGCTAATTGCGTATCCATGCAAACTATAGTCTACCTATAATAATTTAATCAGATGGCGTGGTTCAATTACATATTACTAATTATTTTATAATATAAATACAGAAATGAATTCACGGACTTGAAAAGATATTAGCAAATGACAAGTCCCATTGTGAGATAATCGATCGAGATTATTAATGATAGCTGTGATTATAAGAGTACATGTTGAATCACGTGTACTCAAGTTCATGGCTAAATTGCGATCAGGAAAGTATAATGAATAATTTTTTATGTAAATCTCAAGCTTTGCGAAACAATTTTTGGATTTTAAAATTAATTTGCTTATATCGTGACTAAGCGGGCATTTTTCCAACCGTGGTCGGATTATATCTGAAAAAAAAAAAATTTTAAAATGGTGACAATTTTCGCTAACTTTACACATTGCTTTTGTTGCTATACTAAATGCGTTTGTTACTTCTTTAGTTTAGTAATATACTGTGTTGGAATAATTAACTTATTTGAGTATTTTTTTTTGAAGGGTGATATATCAATAATACGAAAATTGAAATACAATACATTTTTATTTCGTAATCGCTTATTAACTTGATGGAGTCCTATTTGAGAGACAGAAGTGCGTATGTTACTTACAATGGTTTTTGTTCCGATACCTTCTCAGTGACGTCCAGGAGTACCGCAGGGCTCTCACCTAAGGCCCTCTGCTTTTTAACATTTTCATTAATGATTTGCTAGAAAGGTAAAGTGTGATCGATTGACTATGCAGACGACCTGAAATCTATACCATTGTGGACGATAATACTGATTGTATTAACTTGCAAACAAACCTTACACTGATCGATGAATGGTGTGCCTGCAACCGCCTATCTCTAAATGTCAATAAGTGTTCTGTAATATCTTACAGTAGATGTTCTTCTACCATTATGTATGACTACTCAGTTAAAGCTGGAGTAATTCCTAGAAGCGATGTGGTTCATGACTTAGGTGTGCTGTTTGATTCTCGGATGAGCTTTTCTGGCCATATAACTAATATTTGTTCGTCCGCTTCCAAGACTCTGGGATTTGTTATAAGATCATGCCGCAACTTCACTAATCTACATGCAATCAAAAGTTTATATTATGCTTTAGTTCAAAGCAAATTGGAATATGCTTCTTTGGTATGGTATCCTTACTACACCTACCAAATATTAGCCATTGAGAAAATACAGAAACGATTTTTGAAATATTTATCATTCAGAGTCTCAGGAACCTACCCAGAACGTGGCACAGACTATGGTACGCTGCTAGTGCAGCATGATTTTCAGTCACTGTCAGATAGACGAGATAGATACAGTGCCAAGTTTTTACATAATGTGTTAACGAATATTGTAGACTCACCATCTTTGCTTGCCTGTATTAATTTCCATGTTCCAACACAAAATACGCGATCGTGTGATGTGCTTAGAGCCCCAAGGGCTAGAACTAATGTGTTAGTGAAGTCCCCAGTATTCCACATGGTAAATAATTTCAATAAGCTGTTACTCTGGTAGCGATATCAATTAGTTACCTTTTAGTTTCCTGCTAATGCTACTAACTTTTATATACATAATAAATTGTCCACTTCTGTATTATATTGTTTCAAAATGTATATATAATGTTGATTCTTTTATGTACAAACCGTCAGTTTACTTGGAAGTGGTTAAAAGTAATTGTATTTTGCACTTATTTTGGTTATTCTGGAATTTCTAGGTTATGTTTTTGTTTATATTTGTATGCAACGTAGTTGATATATGTGTTTATTTACCAATGTATTTTTAGTATGCAACTTATGTTGCGTTGGTGTATTTAAGAATTTATTGTTGCATTTCTTTATTTTCAATTTATTATTATTTCATTTGCACTGCATCCATTGTAGCAGATAGTTATATTGTCCTGTAATTGGTGTCCACCGTTGGACAATAAAGATTATTATTATTATTATTATTATTATAATCATATCAATTTATTGGCATCACTTCAGTACATTCATATTGTGAACATATATGCCAAAAAGACTAAATCACCGTAAAGGTGCTCTTCCTTTAGCCTCAATTCAAAATTTTGTGGTTTTGGCCAAAAATATAACACATGAATTGATACACGTCAAATTTATCTTTCCTTTTCTATCACTCAAGTTCTCTTCGTTGATGTTAACACCATACAACTTGAGGTATACTTTGAGATTATAATTCCATTCCTCTTTTCCAAAAAACCACGAAATGTAAAACTAAAGATGCACGTTCCTGTCACTTAATTAATTTATTTAAAACATTATACCAAAACTTGAAACCGATATGCAGTTTATATCCAATCCGTAAGAATTATGCATGTCTTATGAGATTATGTAACAGCAGATGATTTTACCCACTTAAAAGTGTATATAATGTGTAAGCAAATCTGAGGTGTTGTTACAGTCCAAATTTAGCAAAATTTGTCGAAAAACGTTTATATAAACACGCAAACATAACTCGCTTTCAATTTTTATTAAATATCGACGACTGGTCAAAAACTTATCGCTCTAATGATCTCAATGTCAACTTTGAAAATGTTCATAACACATTTAAACATTATTTTGATATATCATTTCCTCTTCAAAAGTTTCCTACGGAAACAAAATGCAATATACCTTGGTATAATTCAGAATTACGAAACTTCGCAACTAATTTAAGAGATCTTTATGGTATTTTCAAGAAATACCGGGATATCGAGATGGTAGGTAGAGCCAAACAAACTTATGTATTATGATAACTTACTTTCATCCTCGCCTAATAAATGTAAAACGTCTTGGAGTATCATAAAACAAGAAATTAGTGGCGGACCCAAAAACAATTTTGAGGTTCTGGATGAGTCTGGTAATCTTATAAGCGACCCTCACATCCTTTGTAACCTTTTTCACAATCATTTTGAAAGCAGCCATTTCATTGTCCCTAGTACTTCTGTCTCTCGAATCAATATTCAACCTAATCGTAATACCTTTTTCTTAAATCCCACAGATATGTACGAGGTGACCACAATTATCAATAAAGTATCCTCCCTCCCTCCCCCCCTAGGAGGAGCTTTTAGTGGGGGTGGTAGCGGGTCCAAAGGCAAATGAAGGGCGTTATAATAGTTAAGGGGACAGTCCCGGCATAGCTACCTAATTAGAAACTTAATATAATAAAATACTTTGAAAATACATATATTTTCATGAAAAAAAAAAACATTATATCTAGCCGTCTAAGATGTTTATCTTATTATTATGGCGTAAATAATATTACATAGTATAAAAAGAACATCACAAAACAAGAAGACCTTCAGCAGTTTGACAATAACTCAGTAGTAAGTATATTAACGAATGACCTTAATGAATCTCTTCTTGTGCTATCTTGAGGCTTGTAGTGGAATTATACTATATTTTGCAATTATCAAATATTTTTGGGTAGATGACACGTAGATGACGATTGCATTGTTGAAAGGCCATTCTAATTCTTCAATTCGATCTTCCAATTCTTCGAGAGACTGAGGTTTATAATAGGAGATAGGAAAATTGCGTCCAGATTGGCCCGGCTTGTTTGTGAGATGATGATGGTGAAATGATATTAGTTATACAACTGATAATTGTAAAACAAAACAACATTACTCGGATGTGTTTTCATATTTGGAAAATAAAATATTTAAAACAGTATGTAAATAATAAATACATCTTGCTATGTAAAATGTAATTTTGTGATATTGTACTGTCCAAAATTAAATAAATGTTAATTTTAAGTATGCACAGTTACACCCAATAAAAAATGGGACAATTCTCATATTTGTCTAATTTCAGCTTTTTTATTTTGATTTATGAAAATGTCATACTGTTATATTGAATTTTGGTTATCTGTCGTCAATTTCGAATTAGTCATAGTACAATAAAGTAATTACGTTGCGTATAAATGCAGTGAAGAAAGGTAAAATACTCCAGAAAATAGACGACTGCGATATTTTACAACTTGAATAAGAACTGCTTCTTATAAAGTGTTTTCTGAATTTATATAATATACCAAATAAATATAGCCTTTATGTATTAATCTTTGTTCCTTGCATTATTATCACCACCCAAATTCATATAAATAACAACACCATACAGAAATTATTGTCAGTCTTTCATTAACAAGTTACCACCAAAGTTTACTACTAGAATAAAATACAACCAACATATATTGCAATAGTTTAGTGGCAATTATTATAATAATATCAATGTGATTTTAATAATCAGAGAAGCTATTCAAATCTATTTGACAAAAACGAAATTCTACAACTTAATAGTCACATGAAAATAAGGTTTTTCTATTACATAAGCACTGAAGTTGCAATTACAAAATGCAACAAATTAATAAATTACCAAAAAATTTAAAATCAATTTGCTATTTACATAAATTATTATTACCATTCCCACCGGTGTTATAAAAAAATAATTAATTTAATAATTGAAAAAAAATAACCCCATCTGCGCCACGCCCCTCCCAAAGTCATCAAAACGATCTAAATACCCCTCTGCGACAAAATTTGCACGCTCGAGAACGCACGACTCCGATCCAAACCGACGCACGATACTTCCTTTATACAACATATTTAGATACATTTACAGAAGCAGGTTGTAGCTGCTAACGTAAAGAAGAAGCAGAAGTTTTATACATCACTACATTTTATACACTGCTTTACTGCTGTATAAGTATACTGCTACGGATATAATGTATGTTTCACAACATTCGCAGTTGTCTACTATATCAAGAAACTGCTACTAAATAGCAGTTTGTATAGTAGTAACCCATCACTATTACGCACGACTCAAATTCATTTTTATATTTTATTCCAAAATACAATTTGCTTTACCAGCTTTTTTTTGCTCCATATAGATAATTGCGTCTATATTATGTTTGTCTTAATATTCCTAATACCTTCCGCTTATTATGTTCAGCCACATTACTGTGCTGCGGAATACAATTGAAGGGTGCACGGGAATAACGATCCGTCAATTTTTTTGTGAAAATGAGATAAGGGTGCCATTTTGTAGGAAATTCTAAGTATTATAATAATGCGCGTTCAAACTGTTCCAAAAACGGTCGTAGTCCCGTAGAAATCAAAGTTGCTATAATGCAGTTTTGTTTTAAACCTTTAAGTCGCAAACTTTAAAATTCATTTATCTCTTAATGTTATGAATATGGACTTTGATCGTTATTCCCGTGCACCCTTCAATTCTGTTTGATTGGTTCCCATTTAAACTAGATCCCGCATTATTATAGAGAGACAAATATATAAATACGTGTCGCATACACACAAACACCATGCAATAACCACATCTGCTTGTAACCGTTAACGCGTGCCAACAAAAACGCGCTTCATTCTATATAACCCTATTACATATATACAATACGTATCCCCATCACCTAACATCCGATTAAACGGTCACCGCATATGTTGCAACGAAAGCGAAAATCAGCCGTACGGCATACAATTGCCAAGTCAATAACAAAATTCGCCTATACATATGTAATACGTATAAATCACTTTTAATTTTAAGGAACAACATCCACTTGTATCCTCTATCATCCTCGGTACAAGAGAAACATTTTAAAAGGTCGTGGCTCGTTTCCCGCAAAGCACCTCGCGTCTCCCGTAACAATCTTCATCCCTGTTATAGACAAAACAGACCGCGCTCTGGAGTGGCCCGAAATGAAAGGCGCAGGGCACACCCACACGAAAATTCCGAGTAAAATGGCATTGTTCGCCACCTCGCCTGGCGGGAGATCGAGTTACAGAGTTACATCCATCGTATGGGTCGCCAACTCGAAAAGTACCGTGGCCAAAGTTCACGGTCAGATTCTTGCCGTCTTGGTGAAAATTATACATATACGTGCATAAATTTCTTTCGGTTTGCACCACGTCCGTAGCAACATGTGTGTGTGCGCTGATTAATGGTACTTAGGAAGTCTGGGCCTGAAATATGTAACCTTAGTCGTAAATTATGTTATGAGTGTTTTCGGTGGAACTAGCGTACGAATGGGCCTTTTGGGTCCTTCGAATATACAGTGATCGGCATAAATATTGCAACATTTGTGCAACACCAATTTTTTTATTATTAAAATATACAATTTTTTTTTTTTTGAGGTTATGTTGTGCATGTCTAGAAACCCCAAAATCTATTTTGACACACATCACATGTTTAAAAAAACATGGTGTGAATCTCCAAAAAAGTGAGGTTAGATGACATGATATCCAATAAAGTTATTTGAAAAAGTTGCTTAGAATACAATTCTGAGGCTGTATGCAAATTTTTGTAAAGATACTTTAAAAAAAATTGAAAATCACAATTTTTCCAAATGTTGATTAATTGAATTACATATTTAATTTTTTTTTTTTTCGTTTTTAGCAGCTCAACAGCAGTAATATTTCTAAATCTAGTTGATACTCAAACATTTTTCTCAATTTTTGCATAATTAACAGAGCGAAAACTCGTAAGGTACTGCTGTGTACTGAAAGAATTAAATGAAAATGTAAAATGAATTTTAATATGAAAAAGAAAATTTAAATTAGCTAGCTCAACGGAAAAATTTTAAAGGGCGCAAAAGAACTATTAACCTCAGAGTTACCCTCGCAAATTAAAACTTGTATCTAACCACGAAAAGTAAATTGTGGGTGAATGAAATCAGACTTTCTTATATATCAGCACTGCGAGCCTAGGAGGCCCATGGCTTCATGAGTAATTTTCTTCGATCTGTTTCTATCCTTCGCTACTTCTTTCCATCTTGCTATCCTTAACGTGTTTATATCCTTTTCCACTTCTGTCCTCCACCTTCCCCTTGGCCTTTCTCTCCTCCTCTTTCCGCCAACTGTCCTTGCCATTATCATTTTTGGTATTCTTGACTCCAACATCCTTTCTATATGTCCCATCCATCTCAGCCTCTGCGCCTTCACCACTCCCACTATATTTGCTTCTCCATAAAGTTCATTCAATTCTTGATTTGTTCTTCTCACCCATATCTCTCCTTCCCTCTTCCCTCCAAATATTTTTCTCCAAACTTTCCGCTCCCACACAGCTAGCCTTGCTTGCTCCGCCTTGTTTAGTGTCCAAGTCTCACACGCATACAAAACTACTGGCCTTATTACCGTTTTATATATCCTTATCTTCAGTTTCCTCGATACATCTTTCTTCCTTAACATTCCATTGAGTGCTGCAATACATCTATTCCCTGCCATTAATCTAGCTTGAATTTCCATTTCTACACCCGGCTTTCTAGTTATTCTCGTTCCTAAGTATGTAAAATTTTCTACCTCCTCGAATTGGTATACCCTTCCATTCTCCGTGTCTATTCTTAGATATCCTCCTTTTCTAAATTCCTTATCAGACCATTTCATATATTTTGTCTTCTCTTCATTTATGTATAGTCCAACCTTCTGCCCTTGTTCTTCTAATCTTTTTATGATCTTCCTTATTTCTTCCTTGCTTCTTGTCAATATAACTAAATCATCAGCAAAGGCCAAGCATTGATGTCTTCTCTGGTATAGAATTCCCGACCTGTTGATTTTCGCCTCTCTTATAACTCTTTCTAATACCAAACTGAACAGTATCGTCGAAAGGGGATCACCTTGCCTAACACCCCTGTTAATTTCGAATTTTTGAGTTGTTCTGCTGTTTATTTTAACCATACCCTCTGTCCCTGTCAAGACTTTCTTAAATACCGGAAAAAATGAAAAGGTTTAATATAAAATAAAAGAACAGAATTTTTCACCCAAGGATGCTAATTAACAATCAAATTTATTTTTCAAAATAGGTTAAATTACAGCTTGTGCAGAAAAAAAACTTGAACTGGAGGTTCTGGCCTAAAATAAAAACTGCACTTGACTCTAAATTAAACTAGGACAATGCTATTTCCTATGCAAAGCAAAAGATTTGTTTGTTCAGGAAGATTATCCAAAATCTTTCAATTTCAATCCATGTGGTTTCAAATTAAAATAAACTGAACGTGGACAATTACTAGAAATTTACAAAAAGGAAAAAACTAAATGCAGGAACAATGCTTCTACTCACCCAACCGAGGTGATTGATAAATAAAAATGAAACAGTAAAATTGAATAACGGAAAATTAACTCTTTAAAATATAATGAGAGAAAAAAACTAAAAATAAATCTTCCTAAACAAAAAATAATAATTGATCTTATATCTATAAAGTGCACTCTAACAATTATCACGATAAGAATTCCTTGATTGGCTATATAAAAGATAATAAAAGCGAAATTTACAATATCAAAATGAAATACAAAAAGGCAACAAAAATATACAAAAATACGTCTACTCACGTCAATAGTCGAACCAGGAAGTCCTTAACAAAATTCTACAATTATTTTTCTTACAAAAATCCCTCTCTCAAAATCGTACAACGCAGACAGTATTACAACAACAATATTGAATAGAATCAGCATTAAAACAACACTAGCAAACAATAGACATATGAATGAATGGATTAATTAAAAAAAAACTTCACACAATAAATAATTAAATCATACAATTAACTCTTAAACTAAATTTATACAAAACAAAATTAAAAATTGTGAAAAATTCTCAGCAAATTGGGTTGTCTAACCACAACAGTACATTTTTGGTATGACAGTTGTTGTTGCAAGGGACTGTGTCTAGAAGTAATAAATAAAATTTTACGAACATTTTTATTTTAAACCACTTAAGAAACATTACTTTTATTGAAAATTATTACACTTTTTGTTTCCTGCATTAAAGTGGAAACCGCTAGTCTAAAACTAATAACTCATAACACTACATGCGCGCATTGAAGGCATTAAAGTAGGTTTTGAAATTAGAGAACAAGGAATAATAAATAGAATAAATAAAATAGTGTAACTGTCTATGAAACTCAATAAAAGTAAATAATTAATAATAAGGTAGGTGCTTACTTAATTTTAGTGAAATATCTAATACTAAATAGATAAATACATTTAAATAGACAATAATTAATAAAAATGGGCAAGTAATTCGGAATGGAAACTTATCCTCTATACAAGAAATTTTTTTTTAAAATAAACATTAATAATTATATTCACTGTGTCCACCATTTCTTTCTATACGCAATATGGTTCTTCTGTACATTTCTTTATAAACATTATTAAGCATATTAGGATTTATTTCAGACGCACACTTTCTAGATGTTCTATATTTCTAAATAGTTGGCGCTTATATGCACAATTTTTTAGGTAGCCTCACAAAAAGAATCCAATGGTGTAAGATCCGCAGATCTAGTCGGCCATGGATTTTGATAGTACCGACCTATCCATCTGTTTTCAAACTGATTGTGCAACCACTTTCTTACATCAACTGTGGAATGGACACTGGCTCCGTCTTGCTGAAAATACAAACTCCTTCTTTCTGCTAATGCATATTATCCAAAACATCCGCCAGTGTTGTTTGTGAAAATAATAAGTAACGTTCGGAATTTAAACTACTTCTAAAGAAAAAAGGTCCCACTAATTTAGAATTAAGAATACCGCACCACATCAGTTAGCCCGATCGCTGATAAGTGATAACATTACATACCTCACACTGCGTAGGCTTTCACGGCCGGTGTAACTATAACTAACAGCTTCTTGCGGGTTTCGCCGTGTGTCAAAACTTTCGCTCGACGTTTCGCTGTTCATACTGACAGCTTCTTCAGGATAACTGAACTATTATCAGTTCAGTTATCCTGAAGAAGCTGAACTGTTATCAGTTCAGTTATCCTGAAGAAGCTGAACTGTTATCAGTTCAGTTATCCTGAAGAAGCTGTCAGTATGAACAGCGAAACGTCGAGCGAAAGTTTTGACACACGGCGAAACCCGCAAGAAGCTGTTAGTTATTATTACATACCTCAGCCCTCACACTGTTATTACACGCATCGAAGGTATTTAAGTAGGGTCCGAAATTACAAAACTCAATAGAAATAAATAACCAGTACTTTTAGCTAATGATAAGAATACTTATTAAGCAAAACATTTAAACAATAACTAGTAGTAATGAACAACTTGTTAGGCACACATATCGTTAATTCTGTTTCTTATAAGTAAGGTAGGCTTTGAAACTAGAAACAAGAAATAATGTAGTAAACTATTTTAATTTTCTGGTAAATGAGTATTACTACTATTTTTAGTTTACCTACTGTTTATTATTCGTTGTTTTCTAATTTCAAAATCTACTTTAATACCTTCGGTGCGTGCATGTAGTATTATCAGTTTTTGACTAGCGGTTACCACTTTAATACCGAAAACAAACAAGAAATATGATAATTTTCAATAAAAGTAAGCTAAGTGGTTTAGAATGAAAATGTTTGTGAAATTTCAACAATTGTCATACCGAAAACCTAATTTTCAGTTTTCGCTCTGTGAATTATGCAAAAATTGACAAAATTGTTTGAGTATCAACCAGATTTAGAAATACTACTGCTGTTGGGCTGCTAAAAACGAAAAAAAAAAAAAATAATAAATAAGTATGTAATTCAATTAATCAATATTTGGGAAATTGTGATTTTAAATTTTTTTAAAGTAGCATTACAAAAATTTGCATTCAGCCTCAGAATTGAATTCTAAGCAACTTTTGCAAATAACTTTTTTTGGATATCATGTCATATAACCTCATTTTTGGAGATTCACACACACGTTTTTAAAATTTACCGCATACTAGTGGTCACGTGACGTGTGTAAAATAGATTTTGGGGTTCCTAGACATGCCAACCTATCCCCAAAAAAAATTTTAGTATATTTTGAATAATAAAAAAATTTCCCATATGTTGCAATATTTATGCCGGTCACTCTATATATCTGCACGCTAAAATGGGTTTGCTCTGTTTTATCCTTGATTTAAAGCTTCAGCTTTGTTTATCTAACCGTAGTTTTAGTTGAATGAAAAAAAAAAAAACGTGTTAAGTTTCTAGTAATATTAAAGGAAATATTTGTCGATACAATTTGTATTTAAATACGCTTCCTGCAGATATTCGTGCACGTAAAGAAGGCCATGTGTTAATCTAACAAAAAACGCGGCATTTAACTACGAAATTTGGGGTTAAATACAGTCAACAAAACATCATTAAAGTAACAAAATGCGAATGTTAAATAATTGTGTAGTTGAGAATATATTTTTAGCATCTTCTTTAACATCAAGATAATTTTATTTTAAACATTCAGTGTTGTTAGGGCAATAAGTGTTCGGGTAAAATAACAACTATTCATGTTAAATTACCAAAAGATTCATTAAATAAAACAGAAAATTGCTAGATTAATACATTTTAAAGTTAAATTGAATAAAAATGATATCGGTGTTATGTCAAAATAACAATCTTTGCTGTGTTAAACAAGAAAATTATGTTGAGCCAAAACAGAATTGCTTTTTAGTTAATAATATTTTATATTATTATATTTAATGCCTATCGGGCATTTTTTGATTCGCTTTACAAGGGGAAATGTTCAAGTATCTTGGTATTGTACATTTATCGTCTCATTCACAACATAAAGTGTAAAATATCTGTAAGGCGGGAATATATTTAGAACCCTCAAAAAATAGCAGTTTTACTGACATCACTGCCATTGCACACCACTAATCGCTGCTTTAATGGTCGCAACTCCTATTGAATGTTTGACTGGTAAATACACTGGATTATATTTTATTAACTCTGACTGTTGTGCTTTATGACCCGTATGTGTCATTTACTGGTGTGAAATGGAAGGAACGCCATCTTCACTGCGATTTCTGAAATACATACCTACCTATATTTAACGTATTTGCTACTATGGGGAAGAAAACTGTTATACACATGAACCCATTGGCTTTGTTAAATTAATAAATCGATATGGTTGCCTTAATCTTAATTTAATGTATTGTATGTGTTTTATGAACCATAATTTTTTGTTAAAACAACTACCAAGAAGCTTAGTTTTGACCATGACATTTAGTAATTTTAAGAGAATTATTTGAGTTAATATAAACAGAACATCCGTTTCATTCATCAACAACTAAAAGTTTCTTTAGTTCAACAAAATTATGTTAACTAAAAAAAATTCTTACTCTAACAATTAATTTATGTAAAGTCAAACAAAAATATTGTTACATCAACGCATTTGAGCTTAACAAGGTGATTTTGATTAATTCAACATTTTTCTTTCTCTACGTGTGTAGATAGCTAACGTTTTTTTGGTAGAAGCTATACATTACGAAATCAAAACTTCAAATTCTTCAAAATGACTTTTAGTGCAGATTTATTAAATTGCTCAGCTATAGATACATTTAATTGTATACACATCAGCTTAAGTCTTAACTAGTTGGAGGACACACTCCCTGAACAATGGAAGAATAATACCCTAGATCCTGGTATTTTTGATTACACATGCTTAGACATAATACATATTTACATAAAATCCACCATAAATATTTTACTATTGTCCACCAACTTTTTATATGGATGTTTTACTTCTAAAACTTCAAGATTTTATAAAAACTGAGATGTATGTCTATAATAGGGTTCTACAACATACACGTCATTCTCATGGACTTCAGCTTAAGTTTCTCAAGTAAGACGCTATTGAAACTGTAAAACGGATATACTTACGTTGTTTCTAAGAATATTATAATAATGCTAGTCTTTGAATTTACGATGTGAGTCACTTCAACGTTTCAAGTGGTTGTAAGCAAACGTTGTCGCGGTACAAAGCCCCGTTTGCCTGATAAAGGGAGGAGATACGCAGGTAGACTTTGGGAGGAAGCAGGTGTATACCATGGGAAGTTATATACAGCGTCACGGTTTGCTGATTCGGAAAATTAAACAACCCTCTACTAATGTCTACCTAGAGATAATTAGGCGCGGAAACACGTAGTATCGACTGTAAAAATAAAAAGGAAACTCTAAACTTTATTTGTTAGTCTCCATATTAAATACGTGTTCTATGAAAAAGCTTTGCCAACGTGATACCCAAAATTATATGGAAATATTATTGTGTAATTTGAAAACATTTACCTATATGATTCTAGCTTTGTTATTACAACACAATAGCTGACGTAAAATACTGGGTGTTAACAATAATAAACCTATGTATAATCACTTCCTTTTCATTACTTGCTTCTTTTTTTATTTGTTCCCTTCCTATTTATGGTTCTAAACTATTTTATCTATCTAACAGCGTGTGTGTGACTTCAATGTTATTAAATTAGAAAATCGAAACATGTCAAATGATATATAATTAAACAAATATTGTAGGTAATGTGCTCAAAGAAAATTTTTCGTTATTTTTTTTTGTTTTTAAAATAAACTATTATAATTTTGCAATATCCAAGAAAAGAGGTTTTAACAAAAAAAACCTACACTTATTGAAGGTATTCAATCAAAACGTCAAATATTGGATGAGGACACTGAAGTTGCGAATATCCAGTCTCTAGAGCGAGCAAAGTAAGGAGTTTTCTTGATCGCATGATTTTAGAGACAAAGGAGTTGTACTGGAATAAGCGGAAATCTATAGTGGCGCTACTGGTATACTCTGTATATTGTATTTATGAAGAAAATTTTGTTCTTAGCCGATATTTTAATTTTTTCTATTTCTTTCTTGAGTTAGTGGCTTTTCTGTATATATTGTAATGGAATGTGTACTCGATATTATTGAAGTGTGAACTACTTACTAATTTTACTTATATATATTTTAAAACTAATCTGATATAACAAGAAAAGGATATAAAATGTAGCAGCAGACAGCCAGACGATGCCCAGGTGATGTAGGAAATCTCTGCATTTGGCAAGTCCTTCAAAGCACTTTCCTTCAGAATATTCCCTTCAGGAAATAAAGATGATCAGCAGTGATATACCTACACATCGAAAATGAATACTAGAATTTGAATAGTATATTTTTACAATAGATATTGACAGATCAAAGTTGGTTCCAAGTTTTTGAAATTAAATTTAAACGTATTCACGTTCTCAATAATGAATTTATATTGCAAAAAGTGGAATTACTAGTGAAAACGTAATTGTTGTTAATTAAGCGGACTCATGTAACTTACCTGAGATAATAATATCTTTAGATTTATGTCTGATTTTACACAGGTTCACATTTCGAACTTTGTTACAATATAAAACCACTTTTATTCACACTTAAATGTTTTCATTATACATGAGAGATTGATCACTGTCGAAGTACAACACTATCGTGCCTACGACATCCTGGAAACTGGTCATTAAACATGCAAATTAAAGGAGAGGACATTTTGGACAACAGTCTTCCATGCCGTCTCCACACGTACTGAGATAATAAGAGGGATAACTTAGCTATTCGTTATTTTTTTTTTGATATCAACGTGCTTCAATCGGAAATTCTCGCCCTGCATGCCATCTGGCTTGTGAGAGAGCACACTTCTAATTCAAAATTAATAAATATAGATGACACTGGGATGTATTAAATTTAATTTTTACTAATTTAATTAATGTATTTTTTTAATTTTTTTTTTAAACCGGGCTGTATGCTACTCTGTAGCGTTACAATATATTAATTTAATATTTTTTTTTCTTTTACGTTTCGACAAATTTTTTATTGTCTTCAGAATTTTATTTTGGTTACAAGTTATTTAATTTAAATTAACGTCATAACACATATTAAAGAATTACTTTTTTAAAAAATTAATTAATGTATTCATTCTCCACATATTTTATTGTTAAAAGCAAGCAACAAAGTGACTTTGTAACGTTTTGAAAATGTAATTTTTGTGCAAAGCACACATATGCAAGTCAATGTATCTTATTCATAATTTTAATAAATTTTATTAAATTTAATTTATTGTTATAGAGTAAACTTCTAATTAAAATAATGAATTATTATACTCATTCATGCAATAATCGCATTTTATTCACTCAATTCACTATTACTAGTAAGCGTTGCAGCTTTATTTAATTGGATTGCAGTAAAAGTAATATTAAAAGATTGATATCAAGCATTTAGCTGGAAAAATGCCACTATGGCACTGGCTCATAGTCCATTGTACAAGAATCACCATATAAGCAGAAAAGGCAAAAGAGATGTGAGTTTCTGCCTGCCAAGTGTCTTTAGCATTCCTCCAAGAGCAATTCGCTTCACATCAGGATCATGTCTCAAGTATTATTCTCGATTTTCCCCTAAGAGATCACGAGTTTAGATACACGCACTCCAGGGGCCATACGCCAAACTCACACTTAGTTTGCGACCACGGCATAAGTCGGCAATTCAATCACTGGCGTACGCCTTTCATTAGGGTATGTTATCTGTTAATTCTTGCAATAAATTACAAATCATTGAACTAACGAAGGAGGTACCGTTTAATACTTTATTACGTTCATATCGCGAATAATTTTATGAAAATTGTACGTAAAACTAACAGTATATATTGGCTCATATTCCTAGTATTCTTAAAAAATTATTTATTGAACCCATGAAAATATAGTTAATAGTTACCATAACAAATATTATCCATGAACTAATGTACAATGATTTTTAATAACGAAAACTAAATTATTTCACTAATGAACCTTGTTATTACTTAACCAAAGGTTGTAAATAATATTTTATCATGACAATGACCCATTTTATTGTGTCGTTAAAAATTCACTAAATTAATGTAATAGCTTATTGATATCACGTCCAGTATTTTTCTCTGTGTATGTGAATGTTTAGCAGCTAAACATCCCTGAGCCGTTATTTCCGAATAAAATTTTTAAATGTTTTAATAATTTTATATTTACGAAGTTTTTTTTTGTTGTGGTTCTTTAGAGATTTTAATTTTTATATGAATTAGCTTATGAGTGAAGTGTTGAAATAAGTACTTCCTAATTGGTTCAAAATAATTAAATATGATAGTCAATTAAAAAAAATTATTTCATTTATGTCTCATTACCATCAATCATTTAGTTTTGTTTGATTTTTGATCTGAAGAAAACTAAATTATATCCCGAAACCGGTAGTGAAACGATAATTTGAATGTAATAAATAAATTACAATTTAGAACTAATTAGGAAGTACATATTTCAACACTTCACCCATTATTAATTTATCTAATTATGAGCGAAAGATCAGCATTTTATATTTATTCTACATATTTCTAAACCATTTTTGACTCATACTCATTAGGTCATTCTCAGTTATGTTTACTGTAACCTTTCTGGGGGTTGAAATTATTTAATGTAAAGAAATAATAAGAAATAATTTAATAAAACACATTTATTTCAACACTTAAAGTCTAATAAAAATAAAATAAGGCTAAAAAGATAAATAACTAAAGCATTCTAAAAACGCGTATTAAACTGAACCTTCACTTAGAAGCTACTTATTTATATTCACAATTTATTTTCACCGTTTACTCACTTCTCACGTCACTCTTGTTTCAGTTTTTCCAACAGCATTCTCCAGTACAAACTGTTTCGTCTTGGTTCGCGCGCATGTTTATATTTTGGCGCGCTCCATTCTGGAGCAATCTACATCTATCGTCAACTTTCGAGAGTATTTGCACCCACCAGAAACTTCGATTGCTTATCGATGCAGTATTGAAACTACGGTTAAGTATTAAACACTTTAATGTTCTAAAACAGAGGTAAAACACTTATCTAGTGTATGTTGAAATAATAGAATGCAGGATAACAAAATGAAGATAAACAAAAGACGTTATTCTATATGACAAGCGTACGTAACTCTATATACTATATACGTCAACTTCACTACATTGTATTTTCGTCTATATACCTAAAATCACTAACAGTTCACTTGATCTAATATAAGAAGTGCAGAATACTCTTAACATGCAGCATACAATAGCGCCCTCTACGAGCAGTTCCATTATCTACGCAATCTCCGCTCTAAAGATGCAGCACCATCTGCTGGAGCAGTTGAAAATTCGAATTCAAAATTTAGAAATAACCGCGCATTGCATTACAATTTTTTAAATTCACATCTAATAAATAAATTTGCGGTTCCTGATTTACAACGTTTACGTAGGTAAATGGGGCCTCTTCCTGCAGCAACGCCCACGCGATTAACGTATTCAATTCTGTTTTGAAGGATTTACTCGGAAAAGGAAATGTGTCATCGCTATACGACCTCACCGTATGGGTGCAACTTTATCATACACAATACGTGCACGTAGTTTAAATAAATGTCTAGATTAAACGCGACCAAAAGCTGTACAGGCAGGCTGCTTATGAAACTAATGCCATTTAAATACCTTCGATTCTTTGTATAATGAAGCGGATAAGTTCGCCATAATTGATATCAGGAATCCATTGAATCATTCTTGACACGTGAATATATGTGTACATGTCAAAACAAACCACAAGAAGCTAGGGACAAGCCGTACGTAATCGCATACTTATATAATGAAACATAACATACATATGTAACATGGGTATACAGTATACAGACGTTGATTGAAACACTAATTTGCCGGATATACAGGGTGGCGCATTACCGTGTTGAAGCTTGATATATCTGACATTACGAAAGTTATCAAATTATCAATCAATATTAAGAAAGGATTCTTAAGATTCATATTTTAAAATTAGGTACACATGTACAGGGTGTTTTGTAACGTCGTGCCAGACCTAATTTATATATTTTTTTAAGTGGAATGTATATACAGTTGACAGTAATGGTAAAAAAGGTAATAAACATTTGTGGTGGGAATAACAAAAATAATATAGACATATTTTTGAATACAGTAGATAACTGTATGTTTATTTATACCGGGCTGTGTGACAATTGTCAAAAACATTCAGTTGGTGACTAGCAAATAGACAACCAGTTATACTAGTCAATTGACGTTTGACATTTCATTAGCAATTATACAGGGTTGGAATAAAGTATGGCACCAAGCAAATATCTTTAAAACGAAAAAGATGGTATTGACGAAACTTTGCAGGTAAGTGTAAGGAAATATAATACATCTGATGTTGATTTTGTTGTTGTGACTGTACTTTCGGTTCAACCGGAAGTTCCCTCTATTTTTTTTTATTTAAATAGAACACTCTGTATATTTTTGCAGATTATAATAGACCTTGTTTTTCTGAATTCGGGCATACTTATTTTAGCCCCTTTATCTGTAAATAATGGAGAGATAATTAGTTCGGCAAACTGCCAGTGGGGATGATACAATAAGTCCATAGATGTCAGTCACATCCCCTTTGCCCAGTAACAAACAAACAAAAGGAATTATCGTCTAGTAGGTAACTGTTGACATACAGTCAAGTTTATTTAATTCGCGTCCATCGAATTACTAATTGTACGGATGAAAATGGTGCATTTAAATGAAAGAGAGCGTATTGAAATTGTAATGATGATCGGGTTTGGCGATCGCGTTAGAACTCATGAAGAAGTGTGTTACCTTTTTAATGATTTGCATCCCGAAAGAACTCCTATAACACGTCCAGCTATCACTAAAACACTAAAACGTTTTAGTATGACTGGAACGGTTAAAAATTCACCAAAAACAGGAAGACCGCAGACCGCAACTAACGCAGTTGTCAAAGAAAACATTGCTATTGAATTAGAAGAATCACCTCAAACTTCTACCATAACTTTGGCACTAAACCATGGTATAAGTCGTCGTTCTGTAGGAAAAATATTGAAGAGAGAAAAGTTCCATCCGTATAAAATACACCTATTTCAAGAACTGTCAGATGATGACTTTGACCGACGCCTGGAGTTTTGCGAAAGAATGATGGAAATTTGTAATGCAGACGAACATTTTGCAACTAATATGGTATCTTCTGACGAAGCAACTTTCTGTTTGAATGGAACAGTCAATCGCCATAATTCCAGGTATTGGTCCAATGAGAATCCTTACTGGATCCATGAAGCTCAATATCCTCAAAAGTTGAATGTCTGGATGGGAATTGTTGAAAACAGGCTTATAGGCCCATTTTTTTTATAGAAGGAAATTTAAGTGGGGAACGGTATTTGGATCTACTGAGAAACCACATTATTCCTGCACTTCAACACAATGGGGAGTTGTCCCAAAGTTTTTGGTTTCAACAGGATGGAGCGCCTCTCCACTATGATAGGCGAATTAGGAACTTTTTGGGTGCTACTTTCCCAAATCAATGGATTGGACGTAGAAGATTCATAGAGTGGCCTGCACGTTCTCCAGACCTTCGTCCATTAGATTTTTATCTTTGGGGTTTTCTTAAATCTCGTGTTTACGTTAGACGACCAACTACTTTGTAGGAGTTGAGGTAAGGAATAGTCGACGAATGTGATTTAATCCGTAGAGAAGTTTTGGAAAAGGTAACTCAGGAATTTCAGTAGAAGGCTTGCATATTGTCAGGAAGTAAACGGCGAGCATTTTGAACATTTTAAATGAGTTCGTTTATAAGATGACTACCATTTTGTTAATAATTTACAATAAATAAAATTATTGTTCAGTAAATGTGAAGTATTCTATCTCTTCATTATTTACAGATAATGGTACTAAAACCAGTATGGTCGAATTCGCAAAAACAAGGTCTATTATAATCTGCAAAAATATACAGTGTTCCATTAAAAATGAAAAAAATAAAGAGAACTTCCGGTTGAACTGGAAGTACTGTCGCAACAACTAAATCGAAATTAGATGTATTTATATTTTGTGACACTTATTTGCTTGGTTCCATACTTTATCCCAACCCTGTATATTACTTAATTTCCTCAAGTATTAATTCAGATATACAAAACATCTAGCTAAAGCTTTATTTTACAATAAATTTTCAAAATGATTACGTTGTTTGTAGTCTTGTTTGGTCTTGAAGAGAACTCAGATCTATTCATATAAACTGCGTCAAGTTTCTATCGAATATTGAGAAAAAAAACTTTTCACTTTATAACAAGCTGCACGCGCAGTTTATAATATAAGATACCTACATACCCTCATGAAAGCATTCTTTATTATCTCTGATTTTTTTTTTTAATATAGAGTATATTTTACACAATTTTCTATATCTCACATTTTCATTTAATTCGTCCTGAATATTACTGCAGTAATAAAAGTAAACCTGACATTTTAAATGGGCCCGCGTGTATATTTTTACAGATTTGGGTTATACAGGATTTCAAGCACAAAGCTCCCTAGAAAAGAAACCTGCTGAAATAATTGTAATTGGAAACCTACATACGGGTATGTAAGATTGAAACCAAGTTTAAGTAATTGCTGTCTAGTTAGTATTTAGTTGTATAAAGGCAGTTACAACATAGCAGAACCAGGTCTCTATGAATCTACATACATAATTGCATATTTTCTTTTTAGAAACAACTCGCTAAGATTTAAATAGACGTTTAAATATTTTAGACAGAAGAGCAATACAACATTAACCTGCTCTTGTAAACTAGATGTGTACTATCACCGTCGATAAAACATACAAAATTGCTTCGGTGAAAGAGGAACAAAATTTCATCTCTAACTAGATTTTTACTTCTTTTTACTTAAGCATTCCGTGTTTTATATAATTGTGGGTATAATTGTTGATATCATTCAATGGAAATTGTTTTTTTTTTGTGTAGATAATAATCCTTTCCAATTATATATGGTCTTTTTTTTTCTTAAATAATATATAAAAATCGTTTTTGATCAATAATAAGCTGTTGATTTCAAAAATATAATTAAATGGATCACTTCCTTAGCTTATAGTTCACAAAAGTATTAGTATATAAATCTTTTTCATTGAATATGAATAGATTTATAAAACCACAAGTTTTGATAGGAAGTAAACTTATACAGGGTGTATCAAATAAAAAAGTAAATTTTGCTTGGGTATTAACTACACAACATATACAACACAAACCCGCCGAAACCGGATTTCATCATCAAAAAATAAAAAAAGTAAAATTTAGAGCCAAAAGTTCTTTAGTCCGGGCCTGAAACATCATGTTAGTCACCCGCTCAACGTGGTATTATGTATAAATACATTGCACTCATTTAGTATTATTCTTAATGGTATGCCGTAAGTTTATTTAACGTCATTCTGAATAAATAAAGGCCCTTGTCAAAATAGCAAAACTGAGGCATTTTAAATTTCTTCTTTTTATAAAATAAACATTCCTTATTTGTTAAGAGCATTCTACGTAAGTCTACAAAGTATTATTTTTAATATCCTGATAAGACGTTCGAGTTTCACCGGATATGCGACTTCAGTAGTTACAAAAAAAAGTAAATATTTTTCTTTCGCTTTGTCGAATCGAAAGTTAATTGTTAATAAACGGTCCCACATGATTTTGAGTTATTTCTTTTAGATTTATTTAATCAAATAACGCAAACTGAATTGAATCGAATTACACAGAAATAAATGTAGATACAGAAAATTTGCGAACACGCCTTTTTACTATGATGTGGCGCGAAAATGAATCTATACATTCCCGCGCTTTTGCCGATACATCAAGCTTCGATTTTCTTTATATGAGATCGTGATGGTCCTGAAAAGGATCGTTTTTTTCGAGACGGGAAGAATTTAAATAAAATGTTTGAAGTGGCTTGCACTCCAAGCGGCGATCCACACAAAACTAACAGCGGTAATGGCTGAATGATGGTGGTATGTGGGGGTATACTCGGGACAGCATTTAGGTTGTGCACAGGTGCGGCTCTAGCCCACGGCATTTATAAAATATTTTTTTTTCTCATTAATGCCTACAGATAGACCCCCTGTGCATTAAGATTTTTTGATCGTAAATGATTACAGCTGCTACATATTAAAATATTTACCTCTATATCGGATACACCCTGTATGTACATTACATTGATAATTGTGAACTAATATATTATTGTTACATTTTCAATCTTAACATATTAACTCTATCGATTACGTATTAACATTAAACTCAAGGTAGTTTTACTATCAGGTCGTTGACTCGATTGAATCTAAAAATGTTCTCGTCTTTAAAAAAAAATAAAACAAAATAGCTCTCCTCTCGAAAATAATCGATACACAATTATACATAATAATGGGTTGACTGTGGCATGCGTTACGTAATAATCGATTAGGCCAATGGCTGGTTCGGAATCCCTCGCACAACGATGTAAAATTGGATATCGCACACGTAGATTAGTTGTCTGGCCTTGTCAGGTACAACTGTTTATTGCAAATTGTTATTTAACATTGTGCGCCGTAGAAGCCTGCTCTAAATTTTCACGTTCCAATTTTATAGCGATGTGAACATAGCTAAAATACGGGAAAAATCCCAAAATTTTTAAACTAATGTCAAACCAAGCTAATGCGTCATGCCAAGCAACACTGTTATTTCTTTTTTAAATTTTCTAATGCACTTCATTTCACTGGTTGCAAATAGTACGTTTAGGCCAGTGGTAATAGCTGCAACTAATCGTCAATAAAATATTTTACAGTATTTTTGCTACTATTACTAATCTGTGTGGTAAACTAACCGACATTAAGATTTTGCGTACAGATTAACTACGCTGTTGCTATAATTAATAGATCTAGTTGTGAATAATTATTTTCTGTATAATGTGTTTTTTTGAAACACAATGTATAGTTTGGTTGCACAATTTGTTAACGTAATCTACCTATACAAGGAGCATAAATTGTATATTGCTTACCGCAAACGCAATAGTGAATTTCCAGTAGAATTTTACGTGCAGTAAAGCTGGACTGTTGCATCAAGGAATAAAGGGTCCTTACTTTGAGAAGTTTTGATTTCATTAATTTATTTTGTTCTGTATGAGACGTTTCCGAATTCTCTTTCGTCAGTATACAATGTTTTTCTGGTAAATACACCAAATTAACTTTTTATAACCGTGTTTGAGTGAAATAGGAGAAGCGCCATCTTTACGACAATGGTTGTAACACATATACCTATTGAACGTAACTATATGGGTAGAAAACTTCGCCGTAATAATAATGCTTAGATCAGAGACCCTGTTTACAAAAGTGTGGGCTAGGTTTGGAAAAAAAGTAATTTGAACATAATAATTACATTAAATTAACTACAATTGTGGTTAGCGTATTCCTTATTCTTAATAATATTCATTTTGTTAATTGAAGAGTACTTATTATTTAAGTGAAATTGATGGGTTTGTTAAATTAATAAACTAGAAGTAACAAAATAATACGATCGCTTTTTATACCAATTATTTTCTTAATTTTCCCAATATCTCCAAAATAAACGAGATTTTATTAATAATAATAATAATAATAATAACTTTATTGACCCTTTAGGCTACAATAAATAACGTATAGATAGGACAAGTCATAAAAACGGTGATGGTCAATACAACGGTTAATAAAGAAATAAAAATAACAATACTAAAAATACATAAAATACACAAAAAACTGTTAACAATAAAACTATGTACACAAAAAACCATGTATCTCAGAGCATCAGGCATGCTTCGAATTCTTTAAGATTATATGGACACTTTAAAATTAATAGTGTTTTAAGTTTTCGCTTAAAATCTGCTATAGTTTTGGATTCTCTCACATCCACCGGAGCCTGTTAAAAATACTTGCACCTGCATAACAAGGAGATTTCAAATAAAATGAATGGTTTGGTTTAGCAAAAGTTAATTTATTATTATTTCTTGTATTATAATTATGATAGTCAGCATGTGTGTGAAAACAATTTTTAATTCCATATATATAGGTGAGTAGCTTGTAAAGGTAAATGGACGTCAAGGTGAAGATGTTATGTTCGCGAAATACACCCCTACAGGATTCTCGATAAGATATGTTAAATATTATTCTAATTATACGTTTTTGAAGTATAAAAATCCTATTTATGTCTTTCGCCTGATCCCAGACTTGTATGCCATACGAAAGCATTGAATATACATACGCATAATACACATTTAGAAGAGCGTCAATAGTAAAAATATTTTTCAAGTTAAAAATCATATGCCTTTTGAAGCCTGACGCTGATTTGTTCGATCTGGGGCTCCCAGATTAAATTACTATCCAATATGGTATCCAGCAATTTGCATTCTGCAGAAGGAATTAGTATTTGTCCATTATAATTTAAAGAAGTTAGGCTTGGCGATCTGTATTTGTTATAAAATTCTGTAAGGATAGTTTTTCTATGATTAACCATCAGTTTATTAGTTACACACCATTTATTAAACTCTTCCAATGCTAAGGATATTTTGTAAGTACACTGTTGAAAATTTTAACACTTTTTTGACTAATTTAATAGTCAGGAGAGGTCCACACTGTTTTCGTGTTATTTTGTCGAGAACTATAGAAGTTTAAATTTGACGAGCAAAGATAGTCAAGTATTGTCTATTGCTAAGGAGTTATTTTGTCCAACTAACACGTGGAATTATGATATACTTCTAGTCACATTTTATTTGATCTAGACTAGACAAATTTACTAGCTGTTTAACTAAATGAATACGGTCTATTTGGTGATTTAACACCGTTTTCTAAACACAACGTCTTTTTAATATGCAACTCCTATTTCTTAGTGCTATAATATTCTCTCTTTAAGACGTTTTCTCCATTATAAATATGCAAAACCACTCATTCACAAGTTTTGGTTTCAACTAAACGTACTAATTTTAAAATGATTTTTTGAGAACCATTATAAAATTAAGTGAATGTTTATGCTATTTGATTCAAGTCTAACTAATTGCGTAAATAGATGTTCCCAATACATCTTTAAGATGTTGAAAATTTTTATGCCCACTGGAATTAACGTTTAATAACACAGAGTTACACTTTGCAAGTCAGTCACATTTGGTGGTTTGTTTGGATATGTTAATACGGAGAATCAAACACGAAAACAGATACACGTGCAATGCAGGTGGTGCGTATAATGCAATACTGTATTAGAATAGGTGGGGTTTCTATAATTCTACCCGAGTGAAAAATTCTGATTGGTTTTTGAATGTCTAGAAAAATAGTAAATCCTCATATCTAAACAAAGAATTCACACGAAATTCTAGTCATTTCTGTTCTGTTAAATACGCGTAGTCAACTCGTCTGGCAAAGTTTGGAAAAATCAACACTAAAATATTTGACTAGCTCAAAATTAACCCCAACACCGTGATATTTTCAACAGTGTAAAATGTGATTTATCCGGATCGGATATTACGATACACGAGTCATCCGTGTATAGAAAAAATTTGCCTACAGTTATATATTCAGGAAGGTCGTTAATGAACATGAGGAATATGAGGGTCCCAAACGCTACCCGAGGTGTCCCTGTATCAGAATCAAATTCTCTGGACTCTGGCTCCCCTATCCTAACTACTATTTTACGGTTCGTAAGGAAATATATTATCCAGTCGTTCAGACTTCCACGAATACCTATGTTGTAATTTTTTTTTGACACGAAATGTATATCTACTGATTGTGAGTCAAAGGCTCTCGTAAGATCAAATAATATTACAGCAGTATAAAAACCCCTATCCATACTGTCACATATGTATTGTACACATTCAGCAGTCTCTGTCTCTGTAAAGTGACCAGGTCTAAAACCGTGCTGACTATTGGATATTAAATTATACTTTATAAGAAAATTATATATTTTATTAGCTACTATCTTTTCTATTATTTTTGAAAAAACACTTAAGATCGCAATGGGTCTGTAGTTTCCCATATTTTGCGGATCATCCTTTTTGTGGACTGGAATAATTGCTGAGCGTTTCAAATGCGAAGGAAAAATACCATTACTCAAAGATAAGTTGATGATGTCCGCAAGATGGTAACATACCTCTTTCAAGCACGCCTTCAGTACCTCAATACTGATTTCATTTATTAGTTTGTTGATTTCATTAATGACAATAGGTAAATCTCGAGGGATGTTGGCAGTTGTTGGATATAATTATTACTGCCATGTCGACAGGCCCAATGCCCTATTTTTTTATAACTTCTATTTAACGAAATTTGTAAATACAATTATTATTTATTTATTAGCCGAGTATGATTACAACTTATAACTCTAAAACTAAGCCTGGTGGAGAAATTTGCTTGTTAATTGTGCCTAAGACTGTAAGAACTTTATATCTATTTTTACAACAATTATTCAAAAAAAAAAAAATAATAAAACGGCCAACTAGTGTAATTGTTAAGAATTTAGAACTAATAAACGTTCCTAAGAAACTGCATTTTAATCAAAACGGATTTTTAGTCCCAAGTATTCCCCTTAATAATAAATAACATAAATAAACCCATATAACCATTCCAAGAATCCAATCCGTAATGATGACTAACAAGTATAAACGTACAGCCAGCCGATATTATATAACTATTTCTTCCATTTCATTAGATGTTGTTTTTGATGTCACTCATATTTCAAGATGAAGGTAATAGCCCGTACCTAGTTATTTTCTTATTGCAAATAATATAAACGCTCACTAGTAGAAACGCATTATTTACCTTTATTTTCTGCTATTCTCCACACGTGTTGGTCGCAATTTATTCGCGGCTCGCAATTTAATTACCGCTATACGTACTTAGGGTCCGCATTGCCTTACATATATACAATACGTAGGCACATGAAATTGTGAAAGTACGAAGCAAATTTATGTTCTACACGTGAACACAGGGCAAGCGTAATCGCTCTTTAACCAACACAAACGAAAAGAAATTAATTATCAGTTCTTGACTGGACGTGCATATACTCGCACAAGTACGAAGTTCTTTCGAAGTATCTTTTGTAACAAGAACAAATGAATTCCACGGTTATAATAACTGTACTGTATATATATGCTCATACACCAAGTATGTTAATGCGGACAATTCCCACTTGATATTAATGGCTTTCGATTGTAAATGTATGCAGTTAATCTCAAATCCTGTCTGTCCAAAGTAAAAGCAATGAATAATAGCGGGGTTGAAACAGATCCTTGAGGAAATCCAGATGTGGACTCATAATATGAAGCTTGAAGGTGTTTAATTGCACCCACGCAAATAGAATTGTAGCAGCAGGGCAGATTTTTGGATATGTGAAAATCCAAATTATTCATTCATAAGAAAGGTAAACTTTTTCAAAAAGAGAATGCTTAGAGTGCACTTTTGTATGATCAATTCCATATATTTTATGATGATGAAAATTTGAATCGAAATGTTTATCTCTATTTAGGAATATAAAGTTTAGAATTTTGTTTTATTGTAAATGCACTTATCATTTTGTCTTTAACTTGCTAACACGCTATAGCTCTACATAGTGTTTTAAATCTCTATTACACGCAAATAGAAATTTGAAACACGATATAGAGTTTCTGCATCATAATTTTGGATTTATTCGAAACACCATTATAAATAAAGTCATTCGAAGAGCATGGTTTAAAATTCTTTGATTCTTTATAAATATTTAATGAGGGTATTGCAAAATTGTGGAATATTGAAAACAATTTCAATCTACAATAACATATTCAGGATTTATTACGTAGAAATATGGAATATCTTCTGCATTAAAGAATTCCTAAGACAGAAAAGAATCTAAATTATTGTAAGTTAAAAGAATTTTTTACATTATAAATTATAACTTTGCACGCATAACTAAAAGTTGTAATGTAAGTCTTTCTCGATATACAAAAATATCTTGTTTTCGAGGAGGCATAGTTTAATTAAATATATACTAATAGTAATAATAATATGTAGTCTTTATTGGATGTCCTCACATACATATATAACTAAGTACATAATCACATAACATAAAAAAATAATTCAATGTAGGAAGGATGTTAATAAAAATTAGAATGAACACATTTAAATAAATTTAATGTGGTATATTTTTTGTCTGTTCACTTGCCTATTATTAATTAAACACTAATTAAAAACTACATTTTCTGAAAATCGCTAATTCTAAAAGAAGCGTTAAAGATAGGTATAAGAACATATATGGCTTTTCGATAGAGGATTCAATTCTACATAACTTGGTGTAAAAATATACGGAGCGTTCCATTTGAAAAAGAAAACTTTTAGTACTAAGAAGTTAGCTCACATCAACCTTAGATTATAGGACATCTGTATAATTTTGTTTACTTTTTATTCCCTGGTTAAATAGTAGTTTTTTGACCTTTTTTTTTACAAAAATCAAAATAACTCTGAAACGGTAACGGATAGGTAAGTAAATGTTTCATAAAATTAATAAAATTGACTTTAAAATTCCTAGTAGAACCTAAAAATGCACCAAAAAAATATAGGTTTCTATTTAAAATATCAAAGTTGGCCATGACTTTTCATGTAATCTGAAGTGCGACATAGATGAGATTGTTTTTTCTAAAGCTTTCATAGCCAACTATGCTTAACCCCAAAGTTTCAAAATCTAGATATCATTGCAAAGTCAAAAGCTTTTAATGGACGGATTTCGTGAATCATCCTGTATATTATAGTCTTTTTCAACTGCAAAAAGAATGTAAAATTAACAATTATATTTTTAAGGATAAAGATATCGAAGTTTGAAAAAATGATTGTAGAAAAAGAAATAATATTTTCTTATAACAAAAAAAAAAAAATATAGGGATCGAACAAAAGGTTTTTGGTTAAATACGAATAAAACAAAAATATTGGTTAAACAGAATGTAAATGTTAAAAATTATGTAGATTTGACAATAATTCTGGCATCGTTTTGACAACCAAGGTAATTTTACTTTGTAACTTCAATATTGTAAAGGCAATAAATGTCATGGGTAAAATAAACAGTTATTTCGTGATAAATCTACCAAAGAAATTAAAATAAAAAGTTGTTAAGATAACCATACATTCCAAGTCACAAGGAACAAGTCTTATCTACTATTTCAAAATAACAATTTTTGTTGTTATGTTAAACAACAAAATTATGTTCAGTCACAAACAGATTTGTTTTTCTATTAATATAGTTTATGTCGTTACAACCCATAATACGGGTACTTTTCAATTCGCCTTGCAAAGGATTTTGTTTAGGTGTTATGACATAGTATATTCATCACCTCATATTCGTATTGTATGCATATATCTTTAAAAAAATGGCAATTTTATTCCTAATACCTAATGTCTTCTATTAGTCCTATTGGGTGTTTAACTGATAAATTCACTAGATTAATATTTTATAATTCTGACTGCTGTGCTTTTTATAGCTAATATGCGTCATTGCTTGTGTGAAATAGAAGAAGCGACATCTTCAATGTGACATGAACACTGGGTATGTTAAATTAATAAAACATAAATAGGAGTGCCCCCACTATATGTTTTTCTTGCTAGATTAACTAAAATTTTGGTTAACTCAACAATATTTTGTTAACAAAACCTATTTTGTTTATTTAATAGCTATTGTTCCTTCAGCGTATTAATTATTTAGATGTCGTTTTAATACATAAAAAAATACATGTCTTTCTCTATGTTATTTTTATTTATGTTTGTAGTCTGTTACTGCAATAGAAATCTTTACAATTTTAATAATAAAAACGCTTTAGTGTAATCATTAAATATTCTAAATCTTATATGAACAAAAAATGATGCTCAAAAATAGACGATTACTTTTTCCAGTATTAATGCAGTATCTTACGATTAATTTAACAAAATATTACAAACCATGTAGGGGAGGGTGGGGCAAGATGGGGCCACGAGGCATGATGGGGACATCGTCTTATTTACAAAACGGCAATAAGCATCTGTCAAATAATAGCAGTCCTAATATTGACAAGTGCTGTTTTATGTTTGTTGTAATGTAGGAAACTTTACTAGTCGTAATAACAAAGTTATTGCTGTTTGTGCGTGAACTTTGCAATTTCCAGAATTTCGTTATTATTTTGATGGTGAGTTCAACGGCCAGTATCGGAAGCATAAGTAAATTATTTACAACTACACTTTTTTGTGCTTATTAATCGACATGTATTGCATGTATTTTCTATAGTGTGTTATTTGTTTATTTCAAATACTTAATATATTATTATAACATAACCAGAAAATGTCCTAAAGAAGCAAGGTGGGGCTATTGGTATGGGGCAACATGGGGACATCATTATCTCACTCATCAGTCTGGTCCGTTATGCCTGGATATGCCATTATGCTTTCTCGAAGACATAATGCCTATTTCTCATGTTAGGAATAAAGTACAGTTCAATCAAAGCGTAACAAGGGAAAGACAACAATCCTTACAAGCACTACGTATAAAAATCTGCTACAAGAAAATAGAAGTCTGGAGAATCCCTAAGGCAACTAGAAGTGCTGAGGGAGAGTTAAAGGAAAAAAAATGACAAAAAAGAAAACAGAAGAGATCAAAAAGCCGAATTTTGTAAGGAAAGCAAAGAGATAGATTTTTAGAAAACGTCAAGGAAATAATTAAGTTCTTCTGTTGAGGAAGATGACGCTCAATGTATTGTAAGGGGAAGTATTGATACAATGGAATGGATGGCGAAGTTGGGTACGTGGAGGCTGTGCGAATAACGTGGATGAGTTCGTCTTCTATTGTCTCAATTGTGAAGATTAAGTTTAATATTCTTATCGTTACTGTATTTTTTAAATTTAAGTAGTTCCGCTCTAAAGAGTTTAAGCTTTGTTCCTGGATGTTTTTAAAAATATTTTAAGAATCTATTTTTTTACCTATTACCTAGATTTATGTTACGACCCATTCTTAACTCGCCTGGAACCCCATCTTGTGTCCATGGTGGGGCAAGATGGTGTATTTACACATTTCTTTTCAAAATTTTCACACAACATTAAGAGTACCCATCGCGAAATTGTAAATTCATCCATCAGCAGATAAATGTTTAAAGATTACAACAAGCGTACTTAGAACCTGGTATATCAATTTGCATTCTTGATGCAGTGTTCTAAAGCTTAATGTTCCCATCTTGCCCCACCTTCCCCTAGTATAGTTATATTAATAAAACGATTCTGTTAAGGTAATTAAAAATGCGTTTCAAAATGTTGAACTACTGTAAAGTGTCCTTCTAACGATTATGATTTAATTAATATAACATGAAATATTTTTAATTCATTCAAGCAAAATATTTTGTTGATAGTATCGCTAACTAACGCTATACGGTTGAACTAACAAAATATTTTTCAGTCATTGTAGCCTTATATTTTGTTCAATTTGATTAAAAATGTTATTTAGGCAATAATATTTTCGCGACGAAGTGATTTTGATTAACAGAATGTATTTTTGTATCTCAGTGTAAAGACAAAAGTGCCGATCCTACTGCACTTCAATTTACATCCCATGGATATTTTATCAGCGGTGTGATCTACACAAAGATAATAAAAAGCCGATAAGATCTAGAACCAATTGGATCGCCTGCTTGATGCCAAATAAAGTAAATAATGTTGGGTTTAAAATGCATAAATAGCCGATATCAATAAAAAAAAACTGACTGATACTGTGTAAAATAGTATATTTCAAACCAAGGGAGGAAAATGTTCTTGGGCAATTACAAACCAAATATTTGCCCGCGGCCTGCAATAGCATTTCCTCACGTAGTTTAAATACTATTCATTTTCCAGCCAGTCCAATTTTCACTAAATGTCTAAAAATAATGAAGATAATACCTGTGAGTGACATGATAATGGTAGGCTTAATCTGTCAAATATTTTTGAGAACTGTCAAATTAGCGTCGTTTTAAAAGTGTTTAATAATAGTTTAATTGAAATTCAATACCTAATAATTTAGCAATTATCTCATAAATGGGCTCAGACTGGGGTCACGAAAACTACAACTTTCCTCCCTAGGGCGGAAAGTAAGTGACATTGATATGATGAAACTGTACATCTTATAATATGTGACATTATTGATAAATGACATTAGTACATTTAATATTGGAACTGGGAAAAATATTTATTTATTTGATACCTCATTTGCGTCCTACGCTTTGGTGATGTTAACATTATCTTTGCTAAAGGCAAAACAAGTCGCATAGAATTTAAAAATAACTAGGATTTAATTTAAAATAAAAAATAAATAATTACCTCAAAGCACAGCCTAAAGTGTTAAAGGATTTCTGTTATCTTAGATAATATTGTGTACTTGTCTTGTATTTAAAAAATTAGGTTATCGTTATAGGTACGACTTACTACAAAATTAAGCAAAAGAAAATATTAACAGCACATCTTTTTTATAATACCACATAATGCTCAGAAAATCCAATAGCCATCTAATTTATTCAGAGCTACGTCCTTTGAATTATAATATCAGTTTGTTGATGTAAAAATTCATTGATAAACATTTTTTTTTTAAACTACTTCATTTAATTCTATTTATTTCACAGCATGTTTCACTTTTGGTAACACTTTCTTACAATTCCTCATACAATAAAAATCGCTTTAAAGTGAATCTAACAGGAATGCACTTATTTATGTAAGTGTGTATATTGCTTAATATTCGTACCGCATACTTCATTCTCCGTGAACACCTACGGAATATAAATACCTTTAAATACAAACTTTTAAAACGCCTTCTCGAAATAGCAAGAGATTCTAGTAAAATAGTAAATTGGATACTTGTATCTTCTGTTTGAACAGATAGTGTAAATAATATCGAGAAAATATTTATCTAATTACACATGCAAACATAACATGCTCATCAAAAAGTGTGTAGAGATATAGTACTTATAACACGTGCTTAACACTCTGAGATTAGAGAATTAATAAATCGACCGCCTGCAGCTAGGCAACTTCTCAT
>RXPK01000083.1:868974-1082658 GCA_004143645.1 Protaetia brevitarsis | reverse complement strand
GAATGATATTACATATGAAAATTAAGGGTCACATACATTTAAACGTTTATTTATAACAATAAAATAAATAGAACATAGTCAAGAAATTGCTCAGATTAAATGTTCAAAGACACCCCTTCATTTCAACTTTATCAATTTCTGGACATTACGAGCAGCTCCAAATTCTACCGTCGATTCAAGATGTTTGAAATTCTTTCCGAAGCTCACCATGTGAACTATTTGTACACTTGATTTTTACTGTCCCCAAGAAAATCAATGCATTATGTCAGGTAACGCTGCTGAATAGGACCATTGTGCCTATCATTATTTCCAAATATCTTCTAATAACTCACTTGTTCACTGATATGTCGGCGTTCCATCTTGAAGTAAAATCTGTCTGTCTACCAAATTTTTATTTCAGAAAATTTCTAAATTTCTGTCAATAATGCCACATATTTTCTCCTTAAAACCCGATGAAATGGCCAACAATCGGATCCATTATACCACACCAACATAAACTTAATTCGTATGGACAGGATTAACAACAAATGTTTCACGACTCCAGTAATGATTATTTCTTTATGAACCCGCGATTAGAAAGTAGATTCATCACTCCATAAAAGTGTCTAAAAAATTGTGATTTTTTCAAAGCATTGAAAACATTGCATATTATCGTCTTGATAATCGCCCAAAAGTGAGTTTGAACAGCTCATATTAAGGGAACTATTTTATTTTTTCAGATTTTGATGTACTACGAGAAATTACCTGATTCTGGACAAATCTTAGAAAATTATTTGGATTACTGAAATCCCACATATTATTCTCTCTTGGATATATAAAGTATTTTTTTTCCTCTTTTATAAAATTTCTTTTGTTCCTCTAAATAGCTATGTTTGTACATCACATCAGGAAATTGCTGAATGTAACTTTTAGCCATCTGATTTTTTGTTAACATCATAAACCCAAATATCACACTTTTCAAATGAGTAAAGATTGTACGGTTGAAGAAAATTGTAACACATACTTTTTCGACATAACTTAACAACACAATACAAGTAATTTGAAGCTACTGAACATTGACGCTTAATTTCATTGATATCGTTTATGCAACAAAACAAGATAGCATTTCTTAATATTTATTTTATTTCTATTTCTATATAGTATGTACTAAGAATTTTTTGTTCAGTTCAAGTTATCAATAGTGCACACTTAAGTGTGGACACCGGTATATACTGCACCAACGCAATGTATTAAATATATTAACGAGACGATATATCGATGCGTCAATTGTATTCACAAAGAGCAAAGCCGCCTACGCTAATTTAACGTAGGAAAGTGAAATTGTTAAAATTACAAGAATATAGCATTAATAATAAGAGTCTGTAACCTAGAGGTCAACTGATTACTCTGTACAACTCAGAGGTCGTATCGGGGTATTTAATTAGTTATAGTAGTGTCCAGTCATTATCCCGGCAACTATCGACATGACTTATAACATGCGACTTCGCGGCATCTGAATATCATTTCCTAATACGCGTCGTTTCTCTGCCTTCCAGCGAGGACACTGATGTTTTCCAAGTTGAAACGCTACAGCGTGGTGTACGCTAGTATCCTGGCGATCGTCGGCGCTGTGTTGATGTTCTTCGCGCCGTTATTCTTCAATCTAACCAGAAGTTTCGTGCTGTCGTTGAAGACCAGACAGACCTACGATCTGTGGAGGAAGACGCCATGCCCTCTATCTGGAATTTTACTTCTTCAATTGGACGAATCCCGAAGACATTTACAAGCCGGGCATCAAGCCGCACTTCGAGGAGATTGGACCTTCGTCTTTCAGGAAACTAGAGAGAAGGTTAACATCTCCTGGAACGACAATAATACGATTACGTACAGGAATCTTCGATATTGGTATTTCAAGGAGGATATGAGTGTTGCTAATTTGAGCACGGAAGTAACGACCATTAACTCTGCGGTGTGGTAAGTTATTTTTAGCCATTCTTTCCATCTTTTTTTTGAGAATATGCTGAAGTGGTGTTTCTGTACAGGGTCCGTTAAATTCGATGTACAGGTGTCCCACTGAAGACTAGGTCTTTGATTTCAGTTCTATTTTTGATACAAAAGTTTTACAGAATTCAATACTGCTAAAAATATTTTTAAATATACAAAGTGTTCCAAAAGTAGGAAAACGCGTACTTACTTCGTTATTTTAAATAAAACAGCCTATACAGTGTGTTAAAAGAAGGTTGTCGGATATTTTACCCAATTGTAGTACTGGTGGAAATAAACAAAAAAGTCTTAGTCAACATGGGTCCGCAATTCAACTGTTTTTGACATATAATCGATTGCATATTGTTTTAGTAGGATAAAAATTTTCAAAGAAATTCTGATCGCAATGTAAAGTAAACAAATGTTTATTTAAAGTAAAACTAAAGAAATTGTTCTACATGTCCACCGTTCATTTCTAAGCACGCTTCACGCCTTCTTATGAAAGATCGACGCAATCTTTCGAAAATTCCTGGAGTCCTCCGAATTTCCTCGCAACAATTTACGATTCGTTGCCCGAGTTCTTCAAATTGTTTACAGATCGTGCGTACACTAATTGTTCAGATGCCCCCAAACATAGAAGTCTAGAGGTCAGGTCAGGGACCTAGGAGGCTATGCAGTTGTCCACCCCGTCCTATCCATCTCTCGTTATAATTTGATTTAAGAAATTTCTAACTACGATGGAAAAATGCGCAGGAGCTCCATCGTGCGTAAACCACATATTTAATCTGTTAAAAAGTGGCACGTCTTCCAACAAAACGGGTAATTCATTTCTTAAAAAATCCAAGTATACTTGTCCCGTTAAACGATTAGGGAGAAATACTGGACCAATTAAACAGTCTCCAAAAATAGCAAGCCAAACATTTAGCGAAAAACGGTTTTGGTGATGCAGTTCAACAACAGCATGGGAATTTTCTCTAACCAGACGTGATTGTTATGAAAATTGAATATTCCGTCTCTTGTAAACCCAGCCTCGTCACTAAATGAAATCTGAGTCGCAAAAGTAGGAGTTTCTGCCAGCTTTCGGTAAAACCCAATGACAAAAAAACGCTACGTGCATCATAATCGAGAGGAGCAAGAACTTGCACGCATTGAATGTGGTAGGGATAGAGCTGCTGTTTCCGCAGAATTCTCCAAATGAGAGGATGACTGACGTTCAGCTCTGCGGCAAGTCTTCGGGTGCTAATATTTGGGTTGTCTTCTACCCGTCTAGAAATATCTAATTCTACTGCGGGAGAAGAAACTGATCTAGGTCTACCAGAACCACCATTAATTTTAAATGAACCAGTTTCGGACAGCCGGATATGAAGTCTTGAAAAATCTTATCACTCGGTAACAACCGATTTGAAAGTCTTCGGCATACATACGCCTTGCTTTCAGTGGCATTACCATTCGCACGACCGTACATAAAATGCATATCGGCCATTTCTGCATTTGTGTACTTATGCATAATTTGAGAACAAAAAAAAATTGACGCAAATGATAAATAATCTGATGATAGATGTCTAACAGAACTAATTTTAAGTCACAATCAGTTGTTTGACAAAGGGAACTATTCTCAAAACCGAAAAATGTTTTTTTTTTTATTTTAAAATATGCAATCGACTATATGTCAACAACAGTTGAATTGCGGACCCATGTTGACTAAGACTTTTTTGTTTATTACCACCAGTACTATAATTGGGTAAAATATCCGACAACCTTTTTTTAACACACTGTATATTATTCATAAATTCTACGTAGAAAAATAACATCACTTTATACAGGGTGATTCTCAATATATGCGACAAACCTTAAGAGCTGATTTCTGAGGTTATTTTGAACATAAAAGTTCGTATGAGTATGTATGTCCAAAACGGTTTGGTTTTAAAGTTATTGAATGTTTAATAATAAATTATAAACTATGACTAACACGATATAATATCACAGTTGGTTCTTCAAAAACTATTGTGTTGAGAGTTAATTGTTTATTTGTCATTTCAATATTCGTCAATAGTTGTCAGAGTATTCATTCAGTTTATTGCCAGTTTCTGTTTTCTAAAATGAATTACACGAATGCTGAGATGTGTGATATGCATTTCGTTTACGGTCTTGCCAATGGCAATTCGCGTGCTGCTAGACGTCTTTATGAAGAACGATACCCGAACCGTATCATCCCGTATCATTCAATATTTGCCCGTCTTCACCAACGTCTTAGTGAAACGGGAAATTTAAAAAAAACGGACGACTGATAAACGGGCACCCATCTACAGTGAGAACTCCCCAAGTTGAAGAAATGGTACTAAATGAAATTGAAGAACATCCTACTACACGCACCAGAAAAATTGCGTTTGCTTTAAACATTAATCAGGCCACAGTTTGGAGAATATTGAAAGATCAACTGTTGTATCCATATCACATTCAACGGGTGCAGGCACTTTTGCCGGCAGATTTTCCGCAAAGAGTGGCTTTTTGTCAATGGATGCAACACAAAATCGCACAAAATCCCGACTATTTGGCTCAAATATTTTTCACCGACGAAGCTACTTTCTCTAGAAACGCGATTATTAATTTTTATAATAATCACCTATGGACCGAAGAAAATCCGCACGAACTAGTGAATGCCCGTCATCAACATCAATTCTCTGTCAATGTGTGGCCGAATGTTGGAGATCACTTGATAGGTCCACATTTTTACCGATGCGGTTTAAATGGCGAGGTATACCGCAATTTTCTTGAAGAGGAGGCTACCACTACTACTGGAAGAAGTTCCGTTGCAATTAAGATTACAAATGTATTTTATGCATGACGGTGCTCCAGCGCATTTTAGTTTAGTTGCTCGCGAGTTTTTGGACAATACGTATCCAGATCGGTGTTCCTAAAGGAGCAGAGGCCTGAACTCACGAGAGATTCTACTGAATAAAGACGGAAGACTGTCAAAATGATAGTAGGTCTGCTGACTGTCACTGTAGACTGAATAGCCATATGTATAACATAGGCCTGGCAGATGATGCAACCTGCAGATACTGCCAAGAGGAGGAAGAAACACCAGTTCATGTGCTGTGCAATGTGAAGGCCTGGCGAGGACAAGGTTTCTAATAATGGGGAGGAGAACCCACAGCTAGTAGCTACATAAGAAGCCGCTCTCAAAGATGATAGGCCTAATCAAGAGGGCAAAATTAGAGAGCGTCCTCTAGGAAAAAGGGGATCACAATAGATCTGAAAAGGTCGCGGTGAAACAGGTCGATAGGCCACCCCTATCCTAATCTAATCTAATCTAATCCAGATCGGTGGATGGACGTGGAGGTCCACAACCGTGGCCTCCCGGTCTCCAGACTTAAATTCTTTGGACTTTTTCCTCTGGGGTCACCTTAAATCATTAGTTTATACGATCCCATTGAAAATGTCGATGAACTAGAAATCGTATTATCGCAGCTTTCAAACAATTCGAAATACCCTGGTATTTTAGACGGACTCGCCAGTCAATACGACGAGGATAGGAGCTTGTATTGCAGTGGAGGGCGGTCATTTTCAACAGTTAGTATGAGTTAATTTTGTTTTACTAATTATTTTGTTAATTTATAATAAAAACATTATTATGTTAACTTACTATTAACATTGTACAACTTTAGAACTAAGCGATTTTGGACATATATTCTTATAAACTTTTATGATCAAAATAACTCCAGGAATCAGCGCTTAAAGTTTGTCGCATATATTGAGAATCACCTTGTATAATAAGCTATTGTGTGTCTATCTTCAATAACAACGTTGTTATTTACACTTTTGTAAAAAAATGTCTCTGTTGCAAGCTTTCGATTAAGGCAGCATAGTTTGTATACGCTTTTGTTTTAGATATTCATGTTTATAAACACTACAATACATACTTAGTTCGACATAACAATGATACTAAAGTCGATATAATTATATATAGGTGTCCCTATAGTCTAAACATTTGCTTAACTTAACCCTAGATACTTTGATCTTTTTTTTAAATAGCACCCTATATCTTTGTTATTTATGTTAAATCAATCCTTTGCGCAAAACTCTTTTAATAATACATTTATGATACCTCAAGCAGAATTTTTTAGATAATTAATGATTTTAAATAAATTTTCCATTTTCAATTTTTATGTTGACTTAGGTTAGTATGTTTATTAGTTATTTATTTAATAAATTTGAACAGAATATGTACAGAAACATAAATTAAAATATTTATTAAACATAACAAAAAATAAATGATACGATACATATTCAAAGTTTCCAAATTTTTTTTTTTTTCAAATTAAATATCATTCATATAAATCAATAACATAGTTGACAATTATTTCCAAAATAAGGGGACATTACTAGAAGTCCAAAATATTATAGCTAAACTGACCTAAACTCACAAAAAATTTTAAATCTCCCATTTACTTACTTCTCTATAAACTTTAATAGGAGCTTGTCGTAGCATACACTATACCGGGTGTCCAATCTAAGATGCAACGGTTCCTAGCTAATATTATTATGTCTTTTGAAAAAAATGTTTCAAATAATATTGCCTCGAATCATATTCTACACCATGTTAAAATTAGTTCAGTAATGACGGCTTCCAGTTGTACGGAAGTAACCGTACCAAAATGTACGAATACTTCGACCAAGCAGCGGTAGATAGATATATTTTAACCTCAAACAAACATAATAGCTGGCGGTATCTATTGCCGGCCGCCGAAAAGAAATATCTAAATTCTTTTTATTTATTTTATTGAGTAGAGCCATTGTTTATATACATACTAGTTAGTCAACCTTATGGACAAAATAGTTAACGGATTTTTGAACATTTTGGACAAAAGCGGTAGATGCAGCACGCCGATGTGACCGTCTCGTTTAAATATAAACTTATAGTTAGACTACTACATACCAACATGGCTCTCTTACGTGTCGGTAAAATATTATTTAATTGCAAAAGTTACCTCGTAAGTTGTAGGCAGATTGTAGGTGAGGCCCGGGGAAAGGAGAGGGTGGATAGGCGATGACGCTATGATGACGCGCCACGCGATAATTCTCGTGTTTACATGAAATGTTTGTTTTATTAGGAGAATATTTAGTTTGATAATATATAATCGTATTTTTTACCATTTTACTTTACTTTTTTTAGTTTCTAATTTAATGTTATGCTCTATATATGTGGGTAGTTCTAAGTTTTGTGTTATATTTATATAATATTTTTTATTTGATTTACTTATGTTTACTATTGCATAATAGTAGAAATTCGTTTTTCATTATAAAAGTAAACATTGTAGTTTGGGAGTACAAATCGCATTTATATTTACATATATGCACCACGTTACTTATTAGGTCTTGTTGTTTGTCTGATCTAAGCAGATCCATGGGAATTTTACGCGTTGTTTGTATTTTAGAGCATGATTTGTGCGGTTTGTTTTCTAGAGCAAGCAAATCCAGATCACAAAGAGGTTCCTCTTTCTGCTCGCGATCGACGTCGAGCATTACGAGCAATTTGTGCAACATAAACTAATCGCGCTAACACCGTGTTGTAAACTGCCGTTTGTAAATGTAATCCGATTCTACACCTGCATCAATATGCAGATATGGATAATTAATGATACCAATGTGATTGATGTAAGAACGATCGTTATATTGAAAAACTTCACTTGTAGGTACATAAATACTAGTATATGATGCATTTTTATTGTTAGTCTAGATTCATTAGTTTGAAAAATTACTTTTACTTTTCCTATTCATAATAGCTGTGACAATAAGTAAATAATAAAATAAGGTTATATTGCAATCGAGCGCGTTTGTTTGTACCATTCTTTAAATCCAACTCTGAGCGCTCACAAGTTACTCTGATGACGTCAGTAGATACTGCTCCAAGCACACAAACAAACAAAGCTATTAAAAACAGCATACATGATGACGGCGTTCGCGCTCTTTCTCTTGAATGGCTGAAAATTTACGAGTAACCTTGTATATACGGATGTTGCCCCAAAGGTTACCTCGTTACTTTTCAGCCGCTCAAGAGAAAGAGCGCGAATGTGTTCATCATGTATGGTGTTTTTTAATAAGTAAGGTGGTGCATATATGTAAAAATAAATGCGATTTGTACCCCAAACTACATATTTTTATCATTATATAAAAAACGAATTTCTATTATTATGTAATAGTAAACATAAGTAATCAAGTAAAAAATTTTGTAAATATAAGAAAAACTATATAAATTCCCGCCTTTACACCAGTTGAAGTTAGCGAACAGTACCGCTATACACGGGAGAAGCGAAGATAGCAATAGGAGAGAGGAGGAGAAGAAGGTTTTCGTATATACGTTCGAACGAAACCCGAGTTTTATTAAAAATTTTAAATATAAAAAGACCATCGAACTGCAGATATATATTATCAAACTAAATACCTATTCTTCTTAATAAACAAACATTTTCTGATTATTATATAATCATAAATATAAGTAATTAAGTTAACAAACAACTTATTAATTTAAAAACTAAGAAAATAAAATTGAGAAGTAGATTTATGTTTTTTTTTCGCAAATTTCGTCCTTTTAGATCTCACTTTTCCTTTTCAGTGATTTTTGTTTTAATTTAAATATTGTTTAAATATTTATTCTTAAAAGAAAAAACCTCAATTTAGAAAATTGTTGAATTAATGTTTTGTCAACAAGAACGTGCCTTGCAATATACTTTCAATTTCTTTATATTTAAAACAGAATACCTCAGAATTCTAATCTTCTATTGTAAACAAACACGAGAATTATCGCGAGGTGCATTATCACAGCGTCACATGCATCCACCCTCCCTTTTCCCCAGGTCACACAATTCGCCAATGCCATTAAATCACCGATACGGATTCCGTCTTTTCCGCAGATGGATAAAACACAGAAATCTGTCTCTCACTCTGACCGAGATACCTGCTATATTTATAACGTTTTCAAATCAATTCACCGATAGAGTGCACCACTTCCCTGAGCAATACTTTATTTTTCCGAAAATGCATTACGTTGACTAACTAGATATATTTAAACAATGGTAGAGCCGGATGTTACAATACATCCCGTAAAAATTATGTTCACGTCGTATTTTTCTATACTACCAAGCTACGCGGAGACTTTTTTTTCTGTTACTATACCATTCCATTGTATTCTAGTTTGCCGCTCATATGATTAAGGATTGGAGCTACATCATAAAAAAGGGTTTCTACTACGGCATAACGTCATTATCAATAAAATTGTATAAACGAACAACTATAGGCGAAGTCCTGTTCGATGGTTATGAGGATCCACTAATCAGTATGAAAAACTCGGTACCAGGAGTGCAGAGTCTTAAGCTTCCAAACTACGATAAGTTTGGTTGGTTCTACGCGGTGAGTATCAAATAGTTACATGGTGTGATATGAAAAAGAGTATAATGCCTAGCATCACGCGATGAAGCATCATGAAATAGTCCCACACTACTAATCTATCTATTTCTAAATTTTATTTGCTCTTGGAGAAAAATGACCTGACGCGGCATCGATCATATAGTAGATCTTTTGGGATAACATTCAGAATAAAGGATTTCCCAAAAAAAAATCGTTAGAAAAATACACAATTCAAAGATTTTGGTATGATTTTCGATTCACACTTAACTTTTTATCCTCACATCATTTCTTTGTGTCTGTTTACTTCTGCACCTCTAAATTTCTTTTCGCGGCCTGTTTTAATTAACGTTTAACACAGTGTTATTTCCTGCATTTCTATGTCTAAACTACAGTATAGCTCTATAATTTGCTCATTAAGCGAGTTCAAAAGGAGATACAAATACGGTTTAAACTAGATTGCATTTATCTGGTTTGCTGAATATATTATTGGTCAAATATATTTCATTATTTCTGACTATAATTCCAGGTTATTCGCCTTATTTACTACTAGAACTGGCATTAATATCCTTTACAAAGTCTCAGCGCTAAGCCATATGTATAAAAACGATCAATTGTTTTTTTAATGGCTTTCCCACTTGGGTAATACCGCAATTAGCAGTTATTACTTTTGCTACATTTTATTTTTTTACATATGTATATTACACAGTAACTTTGTTTCTATCAATTTTTGATTTATTATAATTTACATATTTACAATTTGTTATACAGGCTTATTCACACTATATGGTACGGAATATTGTGGCCAAAATAGGCGACTTTCAAAAATTTTCACTTTTGGTATATACGAGGATCTACTATGATTATTTTTTAAAATTGATTTCATATTACACAGAACGTTCCAAAATCCGTAGAAGTATCAAAGTTGTGCTTCTTTTTTAATGAAACTCTATATTATTGCAGTTTTTGATTCTACGATCAAAATAAATGTCTATTTTACAAGGTTTATAATACTTAAACCTTGGTTTTTTAAATAATTTTAATTTTATGAGAATCTAACCTAATTTTCATGTTTCAAATGCTTATAAAGTATTTAAGTTATGTTAAGCCAAACAAACTTACAGTGAATTGTAACAATAGGGGTACGAAAATTAAAACTAATCAAATAAAAACTTTAAATGGCTATAACTTGATTAATTTGAATAGAACGCCGTATTTTTTTAACTTACCAGCAAATGTACCTTTAATAACCTATAGAGTGGAAAAGCTTTAGTGTATCTAGTTGCCTATGATATTTAGAAATGCCAGATAATTTATTTAGTCTGTCACTTTAAGTTGCAAAACCAGTTTTTGCTTTAGTGTTTTCTCCTTGTGGTTTTTTTTGCAACACTTCCATTTTCTACAAATTGGTTTAATAGTCCAACGGATGATTTTGAATGATTTTTTTTTCAGGAAATATTTCAGCAGAACTTCCACCAACAAAAGTTATCACTATAGCCAAAAAAAGATTTTACAGGCTAAAGTAACAAGCTTAAAGGTTTCCTGAAAAGAACATCCTAAATCAACCTTTGAGGTACTATCACACCAGGTTAAGTAGATGTGTGATGTGATAAAAAAAAACCCAAAAAAATACATACATTACCCATACTTTACAGGATAAAGTGACAGACTAAATGAATTACGTGGCATTTCTAAATATCATCATGCAACTAGATAGGTACACTAGAACTTATTATTTATTACATTTATTATTTATTTCAATTCTGTAGCTTTAAGGACACTTTTCAATGGCTTATCGAAGTAGAGCCTTTATACCAAGAGGTAACTTTTGACTTGTCGATTGCCGTAATCTGGTAAAAGAAGGATGAAAAAGATGATTTCCATTAGTTAACAAAATCGAGAAACACGCATACTATTCTGCTAGGCCGTTGTGCGTTCGATTCATTTAGCTCATTGGTGGATATTAGAGTATACATTTTTTAACGGTTTTGACCGCGAGCAGTAATGTTATAAAAAAAAAAATAGAATATTATAGGCCCGAAGATTGTGAAACAATTTTGCGGTGGCAATTCAGCAGAAGTTACACACGATTTATTTTGCAATGAATTATCCTGGAAGATCAATTCCTAGCGCGACTATTATTCGTAATATAGTCCGACGTTTTGAAACAACGTTTACGTTATACAATATAACAAAAATAAATATGTCCTAGCGAAAAATGTCAGTGATATCATTTACTTGATCAGTCGCAATGTTTTTGTTTTTTTTTTTTAAATTGACCAAAAGATAATTGATGCTATCTTATAATACATGAAACCGAAATGCATTAATTTTGCTTCAGCTATGTTCTTCTTACAATCTACAGTGGTCCCGATTGCGTTCGTAACGCAAAATAATTGCCTTTTATGTCTGAATCTAATCCAGACTTACATATTTATACGGCCGTTTGCACCGTCTAGGCGTCTGTGATAACATTTTAATTAACTAATCAAAGATTAAATTTAATTACGAATTAAATATGAATAGGATTGCATCGAACAAATTTAATTAATGATTAGTTAATTAAAAAGTTTGCGACAGAAATATAGGTTGGCAGTGCGTTAAGTTTAGTTTTTAGTCAAAAATCGTATTTATATTGGGAACACTGTTCCATCATAATGAAAATTGCCGCTATACGAATGCGCGATTTTAAGCGGCATTTGAAAGTTATTGGAATTTAAGCTGAAGAAAATTGCTACAGAATTAGATATTGAAATAAAAAAAAGTTGAGTAGTAGTTTTAAAATAGAAATTAATATGTGAATGCAGGTTTTTTTTTATTATACAATTCTTTTATTTGTTTGTTCTGCAAATGCTCCAATTTTGATATTTTTATTTGACCTCTGCTATTACTTGTTTAGAATTATTTTATTTACCATCATTTCCTTATATATTTTGTTCCTTTTATTTATAAATAAATGGTTAATTACATACACAATATTCTTTAAAAAAGTCAAAGTGATAATGCATTTAGAGTAAATAAAATATATTCGTTTATACAAAAGCAAAGAAAACAAATACAAAAAGAAATGTTCAAAAGTTAATTTCATATAGCAATGAATTACAAATGTTGAAATAATCATTAATTAGTAATGCCTGTGTCGCAGCAGGTACATCATCAACAGCGTCATAATTAATCTCATGAAGTTGTCCATTTAAAATTTCTTGATTTAATTTTTCTTCATTGATTTCCTCTTCACCCACATTTATGGCTATATTGTGCAATATTGAGGTACCAACTATTACTGCCATAAAGGTATTCAGCTTTAAGCGACAACCATATGCCAGTATTGGAAAACATTCTTCTTAGAAACATGTTGTCAATGACATTCCGTGTTGTAATATGGCTTTCATTATAATGATTTTTCATAACTGTTTCAGACTTTAACAGTGGGGTCAATAAATATGTTTGAGGCATATCCACTGTCGCTTAGGGAAAAGAATGGATCGTTAAAGTGTGTATTCCCTGGCCATCGTACTACGATATCCATTATTTTTAAATTAGCATCATATAAAAATCGTGAATTTATAGAAAGATATCCTTTCCTATTACGAAATACCTCCGGATCATTTCCATCTGAAACCATGAGTGATCCTCAAATACATTTATTGTCACTTTTTATTTCGGGAATTAATTTTTAATTTACCTTGGACTTTCTAAAACCCTGTCAAATATACATTTCTTGCACGCCGCTATTCCTTGTCCTAATCTTCAAAGTGAACACTTTAATTAGCTAGCTATTTCAATTTAATCAGAGATATTTGTATTATAACTAAAACCCCATAACATAACCTATAATCGCCTATAAGCACGATTGTAAACAAAGGAACTACGCTTGCGCCAACTTTAATTATGACTTAATTCGTACCTTGGGTACTGATTAAAGATAATCACGAATTAAGGATTTAATTATTAGTTAAGCAGTCGGTGCAAAGGAATTTAAAGTTTAATTATCATTAAATGTTAATTATAACTTAATCACGAACGGTGCAAACGGCCGATAATAATCTTCGCAATTGTGATTGTACTATTGTACAAATAATGATATTAGTAATAATATTTATTGACAACGTACTCAGGGAAAACATATAACCCTTGATATTTATTCATATTAAGTAAATAAAATAACATTGAAATTAGTAAAATATTTACAAAGATCAAGAGATTAATTAGTTAATAATTAACGTATTTCGTGGAACTGTTCCCACTTTTCTTAAAAAGATTGTAAACCAGAAATTTATTGATGGATTTAGACGCAAGCTTTTTAAAAAGAACAAATTTTTATTCCTTTTTCGAAGACAAGTTTATACATTCGTAATTACAAATAGACTGAATTATATAAAGTAATTATTTCGCACGGTCTCCGTAGCGTTATCTTGGTACGTGACTTATATCCGCGTATATCTGTTAGATTCTTGGTAATCTTGCGGTAGCGTTCATGTTACACCAGTTCGTATCTTTTTGCACGTTTTTCGACTGGTGGGGGTAACATCCTGCAACACTTGTGCTGAACGATTACTACTCTTTCTGTTGCAAAAACTTAATTCTTACGTTGATAATAATGCATCATACCTTTTTTCGCTTAAACTACATTCATCAAATACTTTTTCTCGCCTACCAAATTGTTTTATTGTAGATGGACTTTTTTTGGACTGTACTACTAAGAGTAGCACCAGCAATTTCTACTTCCTAATCTAATCACTCTTTATTTCTTGCAAAAAAATTGTTTTACTTTGCGCGAATTTGCTTTCCAAACAAAATTCTATGTGTTATAACATTAGTTTATAATTTATCAGCGTCTTGTTTATTTATAATCTCTTTCATAAATACACTGCTTAAGATCTTTTTCAATTTTTATGCTTGTGTTACTCCGAAAACAAAACGCTGTGTTTAACTGTAATGGATATTTCATCTAAGAAAAAAAAAAACGCTAACAGTCGCACTCTATTTTACGTACATACGATAGGTCTGTTTTCGTTCTCACTTTGGACAGTTCTATTACCGCACAGATCTGAATTGTCAAGTAGTGGGAAACTTTTTACGACGCACGTGAGCGTTTGCTTTGAACCGTAATGCCCGCAAGCGTCTGCAATTTTTTATAAACCACGTCAAACAAACAGTTTTCGAGCTTCGTAATAGCACAAATTAAACCAAATACAGCATTAACATATTTCAGTAAATGACGAATTGAATTACGCCTTTACTTTTTAAAAAGTCTACCATATTTAATAAATTTGGTAAGTTACAAATATCTGCAACTATTATTAGCCTCCATTTTAGTACACAACTCAAACGCCTATTTCAAGTAAATTGACTTATACTAGCAAATAAGCCGCAGAGCTTGATATTCCCAAAATTTATTCCAAAAATTGCTGAATTGATAGTCATACTTCAACGTATACAGCGTGTCCCACCGAACTGGGTCATTAGATTTTTTTGAACTTCTAGCAGGAATTTGATTTTGAAACTTGCAGTGTAGTCATGGCCCACTGTGGTCTATTTAAGGAAAATATTTTCAACTTTATAGCACTTTCGGAGTACAGGGTGTTGATATTAACTTTCTTATTTTAAATGGAATGGTACATTTTTTATCGGTACAATGAATGTATCGAGTCATTTGCAATTAGTTTACATAAGAGTTCCCTATCCCTAAACTCAACCGTTTTTTAGATATTTGCAATTTTGTTGATTTTTTTACGTTTGCACTGTTTCAAGTGAAATTAAATAGCTGATGATGTATCAGATATTTAGTGGTTCTACTAATGTCTATGTAAGTACAAAGACGTAGGTAGAAAGTGTTATAGCAATAATGACCAAATCACATACATGTTCGAAAACGCATCTCCAATGTGGATACCCTTAAACCAACAAAACTTTTTTATTTCAAATGGAACATGGTATTTTTTACTACAGCATTGAATGCAGTGTAATATTCTACATCGATTGGCATTAGGGTTTGGTATACCTATTTTTGATAGTTTTTGAGGTATTAGCATTTATTGCCTAAAATATGACTAATTTCCAAGTTTCGAGTAAATAAAATATTTTTCGCGTAAAAACACTCTGTATATTATTTTTAGAATGATGCGTTATCTTTTTTTGCATTGTTTGGTTTCCATACCTGAGATATTTATCATTGGAAGTTTTCCAATTATTAGCGAATTTTATGTAATTGTAATTATAAAATATTAATAAGCCCATAATTATATGCGACAGCAATTAACATGTTAATATTTTGCCTGCTTATTAAATACATCGAAAATAAGTCAAATTGAAAAAAAAAAACTAAGAAACTATTATTCTGAAAGAACATTTATATTGGACATTTTCGAATACTTTTAATAGTTTGTTCCTGATTTATGTTATCTGTCTGTATCGCTTAATACCTAGTTTAATACAAAAAGCCAAGAGGCTGCATTGTTTTCGGAGACCCCATGTCAGACGGCTCCCCTACAAAGAAAATACCTAGTCTAGTAAGTGAACAATATCTGAAATATTATGGGTGTATTTAGGATATCTGCTTTAATTTCCCTATGTATTTTATTTTTTTAGGTTTTATTCATTGCAAATAAGTGTAGTATCTAATCATTGTTACATTCTTCATGAATGTAGAATAAGTCTAAAATATTATTTGTATATGTAACTTTCAATGTTTTTCTTATTTCTTTCGATTTACAATATTTTACTTGTTAGAACAAAATGTGTGAAGAAGTTGACAGCATTAGGACTTATTATAAAAGATATGACTTGTTAATACTGCATAGGTTTATCACTGCGCAATTTGGTAAATTACCAACAATGGATATCACTTGTTTGTCAGCACATCTCGTGGCCTACTAATATCTAATAATTAATGTACGTTCTCTATGACTAAAAGACATTACTATTAGTAAGAAACTAGTGAACGTTAGATATCTGAAACATAAATATTTAGATAGGTTAGGCAAATAATGTACAGAGTGTTTTGTAGGAAAAAACTCATTTCATTTATTTGAAACTTGGAAATTCGGCATTTTTAACAATTTTTTGCAAGAAATGCTTCAAAAACTATTAAGAATAGGAATACCAAACCCTAATATCAATCGAAATAGAATTTTGCGCTGCATTCAATGCTGTAGTAAAAAATACCATGTTTTATTTGAAAGAAAAAAGTTTTGTTAGCTTAAAAGTATCCACATTGGAGGCGTGTTTTTGAACACCCTGTATGTGATTCAGTGATTATTACTATAACACCTTATAGCTACGTCCTTGTATTTACATCGACTTTAGTAGCACCACTAAATATCTGCTATCTCACGAAATATTTGATTTGATTTGAAAGAGTGCAAATGTCAAAAAATCAACGAAAATGAAAATATCTCAAAAACGGTAGAGTTTAGGGGTAGAGAACCTTGATATAAATGACTCGCCAAATTCGTTAGTCCGATAAAAATTATACTATTCCATTTAAAATAAGAAAGTTGATATCACCACCCTGTATACCGAAAGTGCTATAAAGTTGAAAATATTTTCCCTAAATAGATCACAGTAGGCCATGTCTACACTGCAAGTTTCAAAATCAAATTTCTACTAGAAGTTCTACAAAATCTAATGTCCCAGTTAGGTGGGACGCCCTGTATAGTATGCAAATTATGCAATTTACATTATTACACCTTGGTAAATTACAATGATTTCGCCCTACGAATGCAAGCGGGACCACTGTGTAATCGAAAGAAATTTCAAAAACTTTTAATCAACAGCCTGTATCTTGAAGACAAAAGACTTACCAGGACATTAGTGCATAAGACATTTTTTTATTTATTGTATAGCCCTCTACCACATGATGCTACGCATTGTATTTTTTTCAATGTCACAGAATAGAAATAGATTTTTTTTTTGTGAATAATATTTCGTATACATGTCCTAAAATTAAAAATTATTGTAGCATAAAAAAAGGTTATTTCTAATTTAGCGGAATGGATCCTACACATTTGACGGCACCTTTAACATAGAATCTGGCGGAGAAAACGTTGGTAGCATGAGAGAATGGAACTACCAGAGCCTTATGTCGTACTACGAAGGCGATGATTGCAATGAAGTCAAGGGCTCTGCTGGTGAATTCTATTCGGCAGATATAAGAAGAGATAAAATTGGCTTTTTCTCGCCAGATATTTGTAGATACGTTCCTATGGATTATAAACTAGACGTAACCGTAGATGGTACCAAAGGATATATGTACGTTTTAGGAAAGAGCTATCTAGATAACGGTTAATATCATCGAACTTCATAAGTATACTTTATATTTAGATAGTTAGAAAGAAAAATATATTCAAATCTATATACTGGGTGAGTATTTTATCTTGAGACAACGGAATATCTCTAAAACACTGCATCAAAACAAAAAAAAGATCTTAATAAGATTTGTTATAATGTAGGGGGCTCACTGAATGGTGTCAAACTCGATCCCCATTGAAATCTTAAATGGGAACCCCCATTTTGTATTGCAGATTCGGATTCTACACCATTAAGTATGTAGTTTTTGTTTGAAACTTTTTTTCGATTCGTAACAGATTGCGCTGTAATCGCAAAAATCATGATTCTGAACGTCTAGAAAAAATACACAAAAAAGAGAAGCAAACATGATTTTGTGTTTTTTTATTTTAACATTAGATAACGTTTCAAAAAGCCATGTGTTCGAAGCTGTGTCCCTTCACTTCGATACATTTATTCATTCGCAATTGGAATGCTATTCAACGATACAAAACCGTACTTTATTCAGTACTTGACGAGCTGTGAATACTTACACATTGTCCGATCCCCATTTAGATTATTAATTATTAATCCAATACAAATTAGTTAGTGTTGAATATTTGAACAGTAATGGAGGCTATAACATTACAAGAAATTGAAATAATTTACATCTATGGATAAAGTGGTAGGAATATCGATGATGCTGTTAATCTTTATTCACAACGTTTTCCCGATACGGTGCGATCGCGCGCTTCTTTTTTACCGAGTCGTTCAACAGTTCTCTAGCGAAGGAATTGTACAACAAGAAAACGTAATCGCCGAAAAACAACTGCTGGAGAAAATAATGAAATCGCGGTATTAGCTGCAGCAGCTAATAATCCACACATTAGTACTCGAGAAATAGCTCGCGGATCAGGAATTCTCAGTCCACTATCTGTCAAATATTGAAGCGTGAGAAATATCATCCATATAGAGTTTCCATGCATCAAGAACTTCATGGCGAAGATTTTCAAAATCGAGTGCGATTTTGTCAATGGGCGCCTCAACCGATACAAGATAATCCCAATTTTTTTTTACTCGAGTATTATTTTCTGACGAGGCGACATTCACAAACGATACGGTAAATCGGCACATGCATTCCTGGCGTATCGAAAATCCCCATTGGTTGCGCCAAGTTGAACATCAACATCATTGGAACGTAAATGTTTGGTGTGGAATAATTGGCGATAAGCTTATTGGTCCATATTTCGTCGATGGAAACTTAAATGGTGAAAAATATCGAAACATCTTGCAGAACGAACTTCCAGTGTTACTTGAAGACCTTCCCTTTTGGACGTACGACAAACAATGTGGTTCCAACATGACGGTTTGTCCAGCACATTATTCAAGAATAGCACGAGAAGTATTATATCGAGCCTACAATCGTCGATGGTTTGGAAGAGATGGTCCAGCGTCTTGGCCTGCAAGATCGCCAGATCTTACTTCCCCTGACTGCTTTTTGTGGGCCCACTTAAAGTCTGAAGTTTATACAGAAGTGCCAACCACGAGGGAAAACATGATTGAGCGAATCACCAACGCTTGTCCAAGGATTACGCCGGAAACACTTCTCAGTTGTGTGCAATCATTTCAATTGCGAATAAATAAATGTATCGAAGTGGAAGGGCACATTTTCGAACACATTTTCTGAAATGGGTATGATAAAGTAAAGTTCTTCGGTTGAATGGCTTTTTGAAATGTTATTTATGTTAAAATAAAAAAAAAACACAAAATCATGTTTGCTTGCTTCTCTTTTTTGTGTATTTTTTTGTAGACGTTCACAATCATGTTTTTGGCGATTACAGCGCAATCTGTTACGAATACTACATACTTGATGGCGTAGAATCCGAATCTGCAATTCAAAATGGGGGTTCCCATTATGATTTCAAAGTTGTCCTCCCTCCCATTCTGGGGGAGTGAGGTGGGGGATCGAATTCGGCACCATTCAGTCAGCCCCCTACATTATAACAAATTTTATTGAGATCTTTTTTTGATTTGATGCAGTGTTTTAGAGATATTCCGTTGTCTCAAGATAAAAAACTTACCCTGTTTATTTTCACTCGTTACTGAATCAAATAGAGTCAGTCGTCCGCAATAGATATAAATACATATAAATATTGAGTGAATAGTGGTAACAAAAGACGCTTTGGGGTGGTGTGCAAATAGTTTATCTGTTTAACTTATTTAAGGAAAACTGTTACAAAAAGTAGCAGCTTTTTTAAGCAGAAGCAGGTTGTAGTTACTAACGTAAAGAAACAGTTTCATACATCACTACAAGTCAGTAATAATTAGTTACCACTCTATATTCTTTAGAGATACTATTGTCCTGTAATAATTATAATATAAGCTACAGTTATTTTATTTAGTAATTCAGATGTGTTTCAATAGGACATTGTTTAACCATTTCCTTCTTTTTTGCTCTATAATTTGCATATATAATAGCCATTTATTCTATGTTGCCTTCCTACATATAATAAACATTGCTATATCTTATCTTGTGACTATCAATGAACTTTGTGCAGAGCATATGGATACAATCTGAATCGAAAAGGAAAGAAATCTTTGACCTCGCATCAGGTTTTTACAATTATTCATTAGAGTCATTCAACTTCTTATCACGTCTGATAGGACAAACAAGCTGTATATTACACAATATATAATTATCAATCCTAGACAGAAAAAGTATACTACGCGAATAGCAGTAAGAAATAGTTTGCGCTAAATAGGATTTATTTACTGTTCATTGAATGCAATTTATTTTCTGATATTTATATCAAGCAGGCCATTTAAAAGTGCACGAAATTCAAGAATAGCTGACTTTTATTTTGAGAAGAGGGAGGAAGTCCTATTAAGAAAAGTTGATAACAATTAAATGTGATAATCACAGCCTTATATTTCAAATGTATGTTATATTTTATATTCGATAGAAGTAAATATGGACAAAAATCGATATTAATTCAGATGATTGAGTATAAGTATTACGAAATATGCGGAAAAATATATCTAGCTAACTTTATAACATTCACTGTCTGCGATTAAAAGCGCACGCGGAAATTGTTTAAATATTTTCAATAACTTTTATAAATACAAGTTATCACGATACGGGTATAGAATAAATTGCGACCAAAATACGTGGACATTCAAAGTTAAGTTTGCGAATGTATGTATGAGGATTATTATGGTTACTTTTAAATTATTTTCATATTACACAGGGTGTTCATCCAACGCCCTAAAGTACCGATGTTGCATTGAGAAAAGAGATTGCATTAAATAAAAAGTTTTATAACTTTTAGTTTTATCGTGTTCAACGAAAATATCTCTTCTCAGAAAGAGGTGTTTATTTTAATTGAAAGTAGCGTGCTGTTTTGCCGGAAGACTATTTTCTTCTTAAGTACACTTCTCACAGGAAAAATCGGACACCAGCAATCGTGAATTTTTAAATTTCTTGGGTTAAATGCAGCTTCAGAGGATATATGCACTTATCAAAGCCATAAATCACTTTTTGTGTGTATTATTGCGATCAAAGGTAAAGACTAAAAATTTAAACAGAAATATAATATATATAGAGAAAAGGTTTCATACATTAAATAAACACATTGGAATTTCGGTGCGGTGTTTCCTTAGAAATGCCGAATACGAAATATTAATGCAAAAAAATACATAACAAATAAAAGGCCTCTTGAGTAGACGGCACCATTTAGAAATACAGGTATATGGATTTAACTTGTTTGATGTTATGTAGAGATAATTCTTTTTTTAAGAAAACATATGGCGATGGGATTTTAAAATTATATTACCTATTACAATGATATTAGTTGCTTAGTTTGATTTATGCCCGCAAGTAATACTTTAGCAATGGACAATATGTCAATCAGCCTCCTGAGTTTTTGAACAATGTGATTTTCACATTGATTAATTACACTATTATTGAATGTATTCATTAATTGTTGTTGTTTAGTATTCTTAAGTATTATTTATTTTTCTATGTATTAAAAAATTACCAAAAACAGTTTAAAATTATTTACAAAATTTTTAAAACAATTAATTTCGCAAAGAAGTCATTTATTTTATTAACCCTCCGTTATTGTATTTTCACAAAAATATATCTTAACTATCGCATGTGTAATCCAATTATCCAATATTTTTATTAAATATAGCTAACACTTTTGGTCTGTTAAGAGCTTCGGGGGCAGTAGCAACGAAAAAGTATTAAATGTATCAAATTCAACAATAAATATTTTGCACTAACTGAATTGACAAACAATATGCTTTCTTACAATGTTGTTATGTGTTTTAAATCCGAATAATATTTAAATATAATAAATCCTGTGCTACATAAAGACAGTTTGTAAAGAAACCCAGTGTTGGCCATATTTCAAGAAAATAGATCAACGACGTCAGATTATACAGGCGATAGCTAAGTATATATTTCCTGAAAATACAATAAACGGAGGGTTCATAAAATAAATAATTTCTTTGCGAACTTTATTGCTTTATTTAAGAATTTTATAAATTTCTTAAACCTGGTTTTGGTAAATTTTATAGTAGAAGAAACTTATAGTAATCAAATATTGAAGAATATTAAACAACAATAGTAATTAATACATCAATAATAGTGTAGGTCAATAATATGTGAAAATCACATTATCCCAAAACGTGAGAACGCTGACTGACATATTATCTATTGCTAAACTAATACTCGCAAGCATAAATCCAAGTAAGTAACAATATCAAAGCCAGCCTAACAAGTAACATAATTTTAAATAATAAAATCCTATCACCACATGTTTCTTAAAAAGAATTATCTCTACATAACATCAAACAAGTTAAATACATATATATTTCTAAATGAAGCCGTCTATTCAAGATTCTTTTTGTTGTTATGTATTTTTTTTTATTGGTATTCTAAAGAAACGCCGCCACCGAAACTCGGAATTGTTTATTCTATACATAACCTTTTTCTCTCTATATATTTATTTTTTGTTTAAATTTCTAGTCGTTACCTTTGATCGCAGTAATATACATAATTAAGTGATTTATGGCTATGATAAGTGAATACGTCCGCCTAAAGTTGCATTTACAATCAAGAAATTTTAAAATTCTGAATTGCTGGTGTCCCGATTTTTCCTGTGAGAAGTGTACATGGTTTTCGACGAAAAGTAACCGTAATTAAATGGAATGCACTTTAGTTTTGATTAATATTTTATAATGTCTTTAATATTCTTTTAAGTAAGACAATTCACATTAATATATTATATTGTTATTATTTTGTACATATTTAATAACATGTTTTAGTTTCTTTTCAAGTATTATTGAATTATAAACGGTATTTTAAATAAAAAAAAAGTCGGACGTTTTGGTTTATTGCGTGGACACGCATGTATACATTGATTTAAACCTTTGCCTTTTAACGGAAAATACAAGCACCTGTATTCAAACTGAGTGCTTTTTTAGGCGGAAGTATTTTAGTTGTATTCAGTTTCAGTTACAGGTGTCCACTAACACTTCTAATGTCATTGAGTATATTTATTTCTTCAAAGAGACACTTTTAACTCTAATGCTGCTTAAAGAACATGCATATTGTAAATCTTACTAGACAAACTACTGCTAATATTTTATCTTAGACTGCAAAAGTTGCTTTTTTTCAATAGGTACCGCAGTTCCTGAAAACAAATGTTACTGTGGGGAATATTGTTCTCCCTACGGAGCCTTGAACATATCAATGTGCCAGATATGGTGCTCCAGGTTTTGTATCGCAACCTCATTTCTTGGACGCGATCCTTACTATTTAGATAAATCAGCGGATTGAGTCCCAAAAGGAAAAACACGGGATGTATATGATGTTGAACCAGTAAGTTACGCTCTTACCCCTACATGTAATATATAATAATTCTAATGCACATCTGTGCGTGTATTAAAGTCATATGCAAGTGTATTTCATGTATTTCAGATACTTACAGACCTGCAGATATAACCTTACAGACGCTATAGACGTGTGTGGATGCACCTTTAAACTGAATCTAAATTAAATATTGTTACCTTGTTAGAATACCGCATACCATTGGATGTGAAGGCGAACCTAAACTTAATGTTCTGGTCCAACCTATCAGTGGTATAGGGTGAGTATTAATATATTAAATTATAATAATCAAATGTTTATTTATAAGGAGTAATTAATAAAAAAAAAAATTGATTCCTAAGTGAAATTAATAGTAAAAAAAAACCTTTTTCCTTCAGGTTATTGGATAATTACCTACTTTCTACTTTCTGTGATGTGCGTTCAGCAAGCAGTGAAGATGCCACCTAGCTTACATCTCCTATTGAAGATATTGTTTAACATGGAACTGATCCTGAGATGCAATCGGCGCTGTTATGATAATCGTCGACTGCCCTGGCTATTGCCCTGCTGCGACCATCATTTTCGCAGAAAACTTGTTGGAAATCCACTAAAGACACTTACGCGACCACTCCTGCACCTCACTTTTGAACCAGTGAGAGCGGAAAGCCCTAATGGACTCAAAAAACAGCACCGAACTACGATAGTGCCATCAGTACGGGTTTAGATGTATTTTTAATTGAATTAGCTAGGGATAATTATCAGGGAAGTGATAATATTAACCGTTCTCTGATCTATCGGGAAACGTATCGTTGAAGAATTGTAGATTCAACATCCACTGTTCATATAATTTTTTTTTATAATCTTATTCTTTTTAGAGGGTTCATTTAAAATGCCCTAAAATTAATTATATTGCTGTGTGCTTGAATATAGATACGCTTTTTGAATGAGGTTTGAATGCGTGTTAGTTGAAGTTACAAGGTGTCCGTTCGTTAGAAGTTTATGGGTTTTTCAGTCAAAATGAAATTTGAAAATTCAGAATTAGATATATAATCGCTTGCATTCTCTTAAGTAAATATTTTTCAGGTTGTTAGGGCTTTCGATTATACGGAAATGTATACTTTGTTATTTTAAATTTCAACACCCTGTATATTTTTGACTATTTGTATTTACCTATTTTTAAGCTTTATAAATAGGCTTTTATCTTTTGTAATTTGAATCAGCCGTATGGAGTTAGTTCATGGTTTTCTGAAAAAAGATCTGTTCTAGCAGACATTTATTCAAGAAATCAGAGACACTTGATTTTAGAGATGTCCATCCTGGGATCCAGAATATGATTAAAGAACATGTTGGTGTTATATTTTTGCCGCCGAGAACAATTATTTCAAGAACTATGAAATACTTGAAAGCTCTATAATTATCAAAGGATTTTTTATCTTCCCTTCTTAGTACAGGGTGTCCCACCGAACTAGGACATTAGGATTTTTTGAACTTCTAGTAGAAATTTGATTTTTAAACTTGCAGTGTAGTCATGTCTACTGGATCTATTTAAGGAAATATTTTCAACTTTATAGCACTTTGGGTATACAGGGTGTGATATCAACTTTCTTATTTTAAATGAATGGTATAATTTTTATCGTCTAATGAATTTGACGAGTCATTTTGCACTAGTTTATATGAAGTGCCCTATCCTAAACTCTACCGTTTTGGAGATATTTTCATTTCGTTGATTTTTTGACATTTGCACTCTTTCAAATAAAATCAAATATTTCATGAGATAGCAAATATTTAGTGATTCCCTCAAAGTCGATGTAAATACAAGGAGTAGCTATAAAGTGTTATAGCAACAATCACTGAATCACATACAGGGTGTTCAAAAATGCGCCTCCAATGTGGATACCTTTAAGCTAACAAAAGTTTTTTTTCAAATGGGACATGGTATTTTTACTGCAGCATTTGAATACAGCGTAAAAATTCTACACCGATTGATATTAGGGTTGTTATACTATTCTTATAGTTTTTGATAGTATTAGCATTTCTTGCAAAAAATGCTAAAATATGCCTACATTCTAAGTTTTCAACCAAGTTTTTCCTACAAAACACTTTGTACATTATTTGCCTAACCTATCTAAATATTATGTTTCAGATATCTAACGTCACTAGTTTCTTACTAATAGTAATGTCTTTCGTCAATAGAGAGCGTACATTAATTATTAGATATTAGTAGCCATGAGATGTGCTAACAAACAAGTGATATCCATTGTTGTTAATTACCAATTGCGCAGTGATATACCTGTGCGGTATTAAAAGTCATATCTTTTATAGTAAATCTAATGCTGTCAACTCTCTTCACACATTTTCTTCTAACAAGTAAAAATTGTAACATCGAAAAAATAAGAAAACATTGAAGTTACATATGCAAATAACATTTTAGACTTAGTCTACATTCATGAAGAATGTAACAATGATTAGATACCTACACTTATTTGCATAGAATAAAACCTCAAAAAAATAAAACACAAGGGAAATTAAAGCAGACATCTAAATACACCCATAATATTTCAAATATTGTTCACTTACTAGACGCAGTATTTTCTTTGTAGGGAGCCGTCTGACATGGAGTCTCCGAAAACAATGCAGCTCTTGACTTTTTGTATTAAACTAGGGTATTAAGCGATACAGACAGATAACATAAATCAGGGACAAACTATTAAAGTCTTCGAAAATGTCCATATTAAATGTTCTTTCAGAATATAGTTTCTTAGTTTTTTTTTTTTTAATGTTAACCTATTTCGATGTATTTAATAAGCAGGCAAAAATATTAATATGTAATTTGCTGTCGCATAATAATTATGGGCTTATTTGATATTTATAATTACAATTACATAAAATTTGATAATAATTGGAAAATTTTCAATGATTAAATATCTCAGTATGGAAACCAAACAATGCAAAAAAAGATAACGCATCATTCTAAAAATAATATACAGAGTTGTTTAAAGAAAAAATTTTTTATTTTAATTCGAAATTTGGAAATTAGTCATATTTTAAGCTAATATCTCAAAACATATCAAAAATAGATATACCAAACCTAATGTCATCGATGTAGAACTTTACGTGCATGCAATGCTGTAGTAAAAAGACCATGTTCCATTTGAAATAAAAGTTTTTGTTGGTGTAAAAGTATCCACATTGCAGATGCATTTTCGAACACCTGTATGTGATTTGGTCATTATTGCCATTACCGTTTTACCTACATCTTTGTACTTATTATCGACATTAATAGAACCACTAAATATCTGATACCTCGTCAGCTATGTAATTTCACTTAAACAGTGCAAACGTCAAAAAATAATAATTGCAAATATCTCAAAACGTTGAGTTTAGGGATAGGGAACCCTCATGTATATTAATTGCAAATGACTCGATACATTCATTGTTACCGATAAAAATGTACCATCTCTTTAAATAAGAAAGTGATATTACCACCCTGTTATACGATGCGCTATAAAGTTGAAAATATTTTCTTGAATAGATCACAGTGGGCCATGACTCTTGCACGTTTTAAATCCATTCTGCTTAAGTTCAAAAATCTCATGACCATTCGTGGTTCCAGACTTAATTCGTTTCAATAAATTATTTGAAATTTCGTCAAAACCACATGATTCATGATTTTAATTTATTATTGTATGCTAAACATCTTGAAACGTGTCACTCCAGCGGAAAGAAAAGAATATTGTTTAAATAATCAAGATTACTGGTTTACTAAATTATAGTTTGTTCGAAATGCAGTTGGGAAAGATTACGAACTGTGAAACCAATCAGACAAGCATTTCAGTTGAAGAATCATCTCCCATCTGTTCGACAGCCTTATTTTCAATGAGTGAGGTAAGTTAATATATTTGCTATATTTTACGTGATATAGTGTCCACATTTATTGTCTTTATTTTCTGTTGTGTTTCGTCATCTTTTCTTTAATTCTAATTAATAATCGCAAGATTTATTTTTTTGCAGAATTAGTAATTTGTATTTGGTTTTAAAAATCTTAACTTATTTCGTATAAAACTAGTATTTCATACCTAGCAGGTAGATTTTGATCGAGAACACACTACTGTCAATGGTCAATTTTTTTTTTTATATTTAAATGGCACACATTTTGGTGACCTCATCTGTTCAACCTGATTAGTAGTGCGTGGGCCTGTAGGCGAACATTTAAAAAAAAGCATGGCTTACTCTGATCAGGAAGCATGGTATTTCAATAGCAAATTATCTTATGTACAAGTGTGCAATGTTTCAAATTTATGGTTTATCAAGCCAACTTTTTTTACTATTTGTCAATTCCACTTATATCAAAAAAATCGGTTATATGTCGCTTAAACGCCAGAATATATACAGAAGGTTTAAAGTGTGCTTTTTAGGAACAACAAAAAAAACTGAAAAAAACTTTTTTTTTTCCAGTTTGAAAAGCATGCAGAGGAGTATACGTTGTATTGTTTTCACAAACTTCAAAAAGATTAGCAATGGGTTTACATATATTGTCTTTAAAAAAAAAATGACCCTCTTAAAGCCAGTCTTGCCAAAGAAAACATCAGCCAACCTACAAACAAATATCACTGTATTATAAATAGAAGAATTTTTTTTGTTTAGGAATGAGTAGGAACAATTTCTTTTTATTTTATTTTTATTCGAAGTTTCAATTACTACAATTCAATGCGGTTTTTTTATGAGTATTTTTTAAAGAAAAAGTTTTGAAAGTGTATATCTTGAAATTTTGGTCCACGTTACGACTGTTCCATCCATAAAAATTATGATTGGGTCAATAAAAGTAGTTAGTGATTTTGCGATTGCATAATGTGTGTTCCGCAAGCTAAGTTCAAATTTTGATTGAATGAATTGTGTTTGATTGGATTTACGTTATAGTCGCGTTATTTTAGAAAGACTGGACCTAAAACTGGATTTTGTTGGAAAATATTCTTTTTGCGCGCGTCCAGAACCGTCGTTTTCAGTAGTAGCAGGCAAAATGTCCTAAAGGTTGGCACACTAGATTCACATGACAGAGTGTGTATAAATTGTTATTAAGTACTGTTCACATGCTAATGAGCTGGGTGTCATGCACTTATTTTGATAAATAGCTATTTAACTAGAAAGAAATTACAAAAAGATTATCTGGGAACTGTCAAATTTTAAGGTTATTAACATGTGTCACTGTCTGTCAACTCCTAATGTAAATTCTTTTTATTTTCATACAAAATTAAGATTTGTCGGCCATATATTTACAATTATTTATCCCAGATAATTTGTATCAAACGGCCAAAACTACTATTTGAGTATTTGATCCGTAGCATACTCGCAAACTGTAGTTTTTCTGGCCTGTGATAAAATATAATAGTAATGTCATCTAGATAGGAATTTGGTAGTAATATTTCTAATTCGGATTAATATAAGTTGTGTTATAATAAACATGGCAATTGACACACGCGGCATGCACATGCTATTTGATTTAATTCAAATTGTAAAAGAATAATCAGAGTGTTTCAGACCTCGTCAGTTTTTTCTGCGATCTATATACTATATTTGCTCATATTTGCTCAATTTTTATAATGCACTGCACTGAATTAAAAATGATTGAGTATTCTACTTTTAGACAGATTGTTTATTTTCTTGGTGAAATTGAACCATATAGTATTAACGATTTTCTGTTTATATTGAAAGTATGATTGATATTAATTTTGCATTTAGTTTTATGACGTCTGTAATTCTTTTGTATATTACAATACTTATACTTATTATTATTAATTAATTTTATTGCGCGTAGATTAATTGCGACAAGAAAAAATTATAACAAAACCCCACTAAAGAATTATGCGAACATATTTTAACTCCTGAAACGTTTCATTCACAGAAGTGGATAGCATTTTTTTTTATAAATGAATTCGTTTTTTTCCTTTCAATTATTCTCGGATTATTGAATACAATTTTCACTAAGGTTCTCTATGCTAAATTCAACAGTTTTGAGATATTTACGATTTCTCAAAATTTGACGTTTCATTCTTTCGATGTAGCATAATTTTTTTTATGGGTCGCTCAAAAATTGGATAACCGATAGGCTGAATAATATGTGGTATCAAAATGCATGTCTATTATGAAACTTACTTTCGCTTTTTCAAACTATTTAATACTTAATAATTGTCCAATGTATTGTAATAACACGCAATAATTAAAATCACTTAATACTAACCAAATACCATTAAGATACTAACAGGTGTGACTTCTGGGCGAACGCAAAAATCATGTTTTTTTTTTTGCAAAACAGTTGTACTTAGACTATATGATATTATCATTTTTTTTTTTAGTTGTTTTACTCACAATATGGAAACCAAATGTTAAATTGTTTAGGATTCGTCGTCGTTAAAACCAAAAATGGAGTACATTAAGTTTCAATTAATTTTGTTTGGTTTGTATTTGTATAATATTGTTATTCTATATTTATAACACCTGTCATAAGTACACCTTTATTTTTGTATAAATTTATAAATAATAATTATTTTAAAACGTTTTTTATACGTAACTGGCTATTTTCATTTTATAAGTGTTGGGTTTGATAATTAATTCCACTTATATTCGTCTTTAATTCTGTCTTATAATTATGTATTAGATAACGGATTTCATGACCGTTAAAGTTGACTGTCCCAGTTTGGCGGTAAGACTACCCCACGTGTGTGCACCAGACGTGCATAAGTGAATGAGAAATAAACAATAATATTCAAATACTTATCACTAACTTATGTTTTACATTAAATATTTAAATAGCAAGAAACGTAAATTTATTTTTACATTGTCAAGCGGATGACATTTAACAACTACTAAGCTACATTCTTTGCACATACGTACCTACATATTGTACTAATTATCTTAAAAAGTATCCATTTTAGATGCGTAATGAATATGCCTTTTTTTATATTTTTGTAAAGACAGTTTGATGAGAAAGGAAAAAATAGGTAGTTGTATTTAAAAAAAAAGTTTTGACACTTTTTCAATTCGAAAGTGTAATTTTCGGACACGCTGTATAATGTTTTCGAAAAATTTATTTGGTTCCGAATGCTGCTCTATACGGTCAACAATTCTACAAATTTTCAATTTTCCAAATTAAATACCATTACAGTTATAAAAGTTCAGATGCACTCGTCCATCTGTCAAAAATTTTAAAGAAATGCACGGTTGAAAATAATAGCGTAGTTGTTTTAACATACCGACAAGAATTTTTTGAGTGACACCTTCAAAAACTGATAGATTAGCACATTTGACCCCATACCATTGCCCCCAAAATCAGCCGATTTGTTTACAATAAAAACTAAATTTTACAGTAACGTGAAAATTGATAACTTGGATGAATTGATGGACCGCATAAATACTTGCAATGATGGAATCCTGCCACAATTTATTAGAAATAATTCGTGTTTTTTCAAGAGTATATACAACGCAGTAATTTTGAAAACTGGCTGTGACATAAAGCTTTACTTTTACTTAATGCAATCAAATATTATACCAGTATACATATGGTCAAAGAATTGTTCCACTGGCGCACTATAGATGACACTACCAGCATTTTCTATTGTTGTGCATTTGTAGTGGTAATATATTTCCATAAGAGAATACTTGTGGTGCCATCTATAGTATAGCCAGTGGAACATTTTTTAACCATATATATAATATTTAATGCAATTGAGTTAGAATAATGAAAATGCCATATTGACTAGTATAACTGGTTGCCTACTCTCCAGTTACCAATGCGTTGACAATTTTTGTTTAGAACTACACATGTAGTGAAAAAAAACCGGTGTATGATATATGAATAAAAGTTAATGAAAATAACCCAACATAACAAAATAAAACAAATCAATATGATTTTATTTTATAACAATGTACAATTACATATATACAAAATACCAAACATTCACTAAACAAATGCATCATAGTTCCGTCATCTTCTTCAATACAATAACATCTTCCTTTTTTGTCGCACGAACACATATAACAATATGGCGACGCTATCATTACACCGCACTTATTAATCATCCACACAGAGCATATTTGTCGCCATTTCTGGTAGATCTGCACCAGTTTTATCCGTTTGAGTACATCATCCGCTAAATAATCGTTTTGATCGAAGTAAAACAGTGGAACTAATACTTTTGGAACCTTATGGAAGTACCTACGGCATATAGTGACATTATTAGGCACAGTTGTGGAAAAATGTGTGCACAATTCTCTAACACATAGGCAATACAAATTACAGCGAACGTAAGGGAGTATCACCCCTCTCAATAGTCAACTAGTTTCACTTTCAGACACTTTCAGGACATTTTACACAGCAATAAATTTTAATGGGAATTTTCACGATATTTGTTGTTATAAGCAGGCGCATTTGTTAAATTAAATTGTTATTTGATTATGATTTTCATAGAAATCCTAAATATATAGCAATTAACCGATAAACCAGCAAAATATGGATCATAATTGTTTAGATTTAGGTTACAACTTAGAAGTGCAAATTATTCCTGTGTAAAACGACCTGAAAGTGTTGCCACAAAAATTCTTACGAAAAGTGTCACCAAAATTTTCGGGATAATTTTTGTTATGATTTATGTAAAAATTCTCGTACGTGTAAAACGTTTCTTAGAGATTACAACTAAATATAATATAAATATGAAATAATATTTTATATATTTCCCCTAATTTTATATACTATGCATTGTGATGGATGCTGAGGAAATATTTAGCGTCTTTTGGCGGTGGACTATTTGGTCAATGATGACAACATTTGGTAACGACACGTTCACGTCAAAAAAAATGTTGACGTTTGATATAAACATGGTCACTAACATAACGCCAAAACGGAGTTTTATGTGGTGGCTGTGTCAGTATTCTATCATCCATCCTAACCTCAGATATCACAAAAAAAATGAATCTGAGTCTGGAGCAAATAGTTCTTGCGCTTACATTACAGTACAAAAATGATGATGACGATTTTCTTGTACTTTTTTTTCTGTTGCATCAAATAACTGTAAAATTTTGCGCGGCTGTTTCGCCATTACAAATTGTCTAATAATATAGTATATATCATGTATATATAATTAAATCTTAACGTCAAATATCAACCTAACAATAAAACAAGGTAAACCATTAACATGACAAATATGACAAACACGGCTTCTACTTGTATTAATTGCCGCTGCAATCGCTTTCTTCGCTTGTGAACGAAGTTTAGAGTATGTTCACGAATTCTCATGACAAACGGATATATTTATGCATTGAATTATTTGATTAGGGCAGTACTAGAAATGACCACAACGCAAAAACAGCAAATTCGATGACCAGTTCATATATTTAGTGACATAGTTATGCGCCAAAAGACGCTAATTGTTGGCCGAGGAAAGATCTAAAAATAGATCAAGCTGAAGGCCTTTCTGAAGCACCATTAAGACAATTTCTGCTCAGAGTAAATGCATTTGAGCAATGAAGCAATGTGATAATGTCAGACAGAAATATACGTTTAATGATTGTAAGCTTAAGCGGCGAAATCCGTGCTTTTTATTTCGACATTTTTGGTTATTTACCTAATTAATCGTTGCTTTTGTATAGCTGTAACATGAACATGTCTAGACTTTTCCTCTACCATGATTTTTATTTTAAAAAATGCGTTGAAGTAAATCGATTAACATAAAGAAAACGATCATTATATTTTAAATTAAAATAAAAACAGCTGTTATAAATATATCTCTTTCTACCGCCGTTCTTATTGGTCCCTTTCCATCCTTTTTTAATTTATGACTTGACAACAACGTGCTACAATTCCCCGGGAATAAACATAGGAAAGATATTCGCTGTTAGTTCGAGAATACCACATTTTTAGTAACGGGAATATTGGAGAATGTTATTCTCCGGGAGTGAAAACTTTCCATCGGGTCGAGAATAATCCCCAAGTAGTATGATATGGTGCGGGCGCTTGTAATGACAGTTGTATCACCTTGCTACCCTTTTTTATTTATTTTATAAGACATTATTTTCAAATATATGTATGTTGTTACTCTACTGATAAAGTATGATTGAGTGTACCTATATGTATTATTTGTTTTTATTATTTATTATATATCTGAACTTTGTGATTTAAAGATAAAAAATTGTGTTAATACTACCCTAGTATAAAAATTTAAAATTCCCGCAATTATTTTTAGTAACTTCATCATTGAAACACTAAATTACCAGTAATTTTGTATTAATACTAATTCTTTTGTTGTTTTGGTTGAAGTTACTAAGAATAAATGTGGGAATTAAATTTTGCTATAGGGTAGCCTGCATTGAAACTTTCGATACAAATATCTGAAACGATAAGATATCACAATTAAACAGTATATAGTTTTAGTCTTGTGTCAATCCTATGTTTTAGGCTCTACTATTCCCGTTCCGTACCCCTTTTTTACGCTCACATGTATTTTACTTACTATGACAGTATAACCATATAGCAAAATTTTGTTGGAATAGAATATTTTAAGTCTCGCATGGATTAGGCGAGTGTTAAGAGAACAATAATATTTCTTCGTAACTTATTTTTGTTGCCTAGTATTAGAGAACTGTCCACGGCACTTGATTCCTTAACTGAACAATATGCAAAAATTCTAGTCTTTCACGGGTTGTAAAGGTATTTTATTGGATAGGCAGGAAGTCTAAACCGATGAGATTTCTTAAAAAAAGCAATATTAAACTTGAATCGTAGTTGGCGTTCCTACTCTTTCCCGGTTTTAAAGTATTGTAATTTCGTGCCTAGCTTTTTCTGGTGCATCCTCGATGGATACAAATAGTACGGACGGCATTGTAAGTGTGGAAGTGAAGGAATGTGGGGAATTGAATTTCACGCCTACATTCGTACACAGTCTGAAGCATTCGCCTGCAGAAGCACGCGTTCTCGGATGTATAGTACCTAAAACAAATTCTCTCATCAGAAGCGACTATTCTGCCGCAAAAAATGATCTAACGTTATCAAATAACTCTAGATCCATATTTATAGGATGTATGCCTTTTATGGTGAATTCTTTTCTTATCTAAGCGGCATAGCGCCATTTCTGTAGAGAATATTTGATGTATTTCGTCAGAATACAATGGTAAGAATTCTCCGCTGAACACGACTTGGCCGCATTCCCTGGATAGTACGGGTTTGTCTTCTTCATTTACCAGAAGCACTTTTCGAGTTTTGTCAACGCGTAGTGCTAATTACGTCTTGGCTAAGGTGTTGTTTTTCTGAAAGTAAAAAAAACTCAGTCTCGTTACTTACCTGCACGGTATTTATGCCTCTAACACAGTAGACCACGTCTCTTGAATGAGATTTACAGAGACAGGAATTGGAGAATAGAGTAGATATCTAAGCCATTGTGAGCACAACCGCCCGCTATAAGTTTGATCCGGCCGCGACATTTTGAAAAACCCCAATTAAAAAAAAAATATTACACTGCTACTCATACTCACTCCAAATGAGGAAGATCGAGTGATATGGTGTTTGTCGGCTTTGCTCCTGCGGAATCAAGTGAGCGAGCAAGCCGAGTGGCGGCGATCATCAAAGAGTGAGGCGGCAAACTCAAAGCCTTTGGATGTTGCCGCCTCACTGGGCGGCCGACAAAGATTATTGCTTCTCAATGTTCTACACTAGACGATTCTAGGATCATTCCTCATTTGCCCTATATAAGCGGGTGGATGGCCTGAACTTTGGTTCAGTTTTTTGGGAGCTAGCGAGATGATAACTCGACAAGCGATCTCTAGCGAACTGCTATGCCGTCGATCTGTCTTCTGATTTTGTGTGCATCTTGAGTGCTTACTAATGTATATTTGTTATTAAGTTATCGAACGAAAGTAAACGGCAAATGATGTCTGGTGGAAAGAAACGAAAAGTAGATGCAGAGGTCGCCAGTTCCAAGAAACTGGACTGAAGAATTCTTTTTTTATCTCGCACAATGGTAAGCCTATTTGTTTGCTGTGTAATGAATCTATTTCAGTGATGAAAGAATTCAATATAAGGAGGCATTACTCAACTAAGCATCCTATGCTGCACTCACTGACAGGACAAATAAGAAAAGACAAAATCCGGAAGCTTACCGCAATTTTGGGAAAAACAGCAGCAAATGTTTCATAAACAAAGAACACAACTTCATAATGTTGTGAAAGCTAGTTTTATAGTTAGTTTCTAAATTGGCAAAGTCATTAAAACATTTTGCGAAGGAGAATTTATCAAGGAGTGTTATGTTAGAGTTTGTAGTGAATGTACATAGATTTTAATTTTGAAAAGATGCATAGGAAATCTACCATGATGAAATGTAATTCTAAGTATTTGCAATAGTACTTTTCTTACGTTAATTTTATTGTACCAGCGATGATTTTTGATAGATGGGAATATCATGTAATAATTGGTAGGTTTATTTGTGTAGCTGTGAGCGTAGGGCGTCTGTCAGTTTTTGGTAGAGTTTTTCTTTAAAAGACATTAAAATATCGGAATAAAGGATTTCTATGTTACTCATATCATCGTTCTGATCTGCGGGAAAGGAATATAAAATAAAATACTGCTATCAACGTCGACTGTATCTGCAAAGGATAATGCCAATAGAGGTGATGTCTTCTTCTGTCAAAATGCGCATATAAGATCTTGGACATTCAGTCTCTTGCACTTTCTTATGATTATGTTATTGGTTGCTCTGTTAAAAGATCAAGTATCATGGCTGCCAATCAAAGTTCGTTATAAGGAGCACTTAGCTTGATGACAGCTATATACAATCAAACATTATGATAATTTTTTGTTTCTGAATATAGAGGAAATATTTGTATCACGGCCCGCTTGATGACTTTGACGGTTGCGTCACAGTATAAACCTTATTCAATAGTTTCACTAAGTGTAACCTAAAATAACCTATATACTGGAACAGACTGACAATTGACAGAAAATCGCACAACATCAATGTCACTCCTATAAGAAAATGACAGAATGGAACGGCTTTGTAGGTTAGTTTTTTGCTTGTAAACAAATTCAAATAGTTTTAGTTACAATTTCACCCACCTATGCGACACCGCGAATTTCCTTGGACGCCATGTTTGAAACCCATGTTACCGGCGATGTGAAACTACTCGATATAGTACATATATACTGTGGTTGCGTCATGAGTGCAGTGTTCACCGCTGATGCCACTTACCGGAACTTTTTGGAAAAAATGTATACTCTTGGGTTGGTAAGTTTGTGACAGCAAAATGTTAATTTGAATTTGAATAAATGTTGTATTGGACATTACTGAAATTGATGTTATTCAAAAAGTCTGTATCGTCAAGAATGGAACTATTAACCTTTTTAAAGTTGTATTTCACTTTTTATTAGTTATTTGGTTATCTGGTTTTGTACTATTTAGTTTTGATATAAACTAAGATGTCGTCAGCTGTGCCTGCTATCATTCTTATTTTGACGTGTCAAAACGTAGTTCTCATGCAGATGTCGCTATACTTGCCGCAATCTGATGCAACATCCAATTCATTGTAAATGATGATTCGACAGGCCGTATAGAGCAAACCGTCAGTCATCAAGCAAGTCGTGATTTGTATAATAACTTATTATTTACCTTAACGAAATAAGAGAAGACCTGTCCGTTCTTTGGAAAAAGTAAAAATCTCACACACACAATATTAGAAGTCAAAAAAAATAATGTTGAATGCGTTATAGGCAATAAACACTGTATAGCCATCGTTAGTACATACTTTGTAGAAGTAGCCGAATTTTTGAGGTACGTTTACATCTATTAGGCTACCCGTGTTCAATATATGATCTTGAAAACCTTCGAAAAGGAACTCTCCCACGGTCCTCGTTATCACCAACTCGGTCAGAGAAAATAATCCACAGATGCAGATAGCTTATACAATCGCTCCTGTGTCTTTTATTTACGCTAACGACTGGAAGAATAAAATATTTACTTATAGAGGTTATCTCACGAGGAACTGCATCGATCGATATATGGAAGAGTGTACATTGGAAAATTCTGAAAATGTCGCAGTATACTAAAGTCGACATGCGCTATTGAACTAAAATATTTTTAATAATCTGACGCATCTGGTTGTACCGGAAGCGGCTGTCAACTTTGTTATTTTCAACGGAACATCCATATTATTATATTTTTTAATTCCTCGCTCAATGCCAAAGTAGGTTTGTTAAAATAACTATGTTGTTATTTTCAACCATATTTGAAATATTTGCATTTCCTTAAATTTTTGACAGATGGACGAGTACATCTTCTATAACTGCGAAAGTATTTAACTTGGTAAATTGAAAATTTGTAGAGTTGTTGACTGGTATGGGGTAGCAACCGAAAAAAGATGAAATTTTTCGGACATTATTACGAGCGTGTGCGAAATTACAGTCATCCCCAGTGACCAACTATATTTATTTCATATTTTATAAATATTTTAAAATATTAAACTTTCTTGATATTATTATATAATATAATATGCATAAAATATATGTTAGGAACATTTAAAAAATATATATGTTATTAGCATTATTAATATTTTATTGCAAATGTTTTCGCCATATATTTTTCTTACTCTGCAAGAATATTTTGCTTTGTATTTCTGTAAATATTTATTTCATATAAAAAAAAAGGAGATTGAATTTTTGCTTTTGTACATTGGTGCGCTAGGACGAATAATATAAAATGGGTACATATGCATACATATCAGTAGGTATGTCCCTATTTAAAATGATAGTTTAATAGATTAAATTAGATAATAATATATCTTATATGATTAATTAGTATCTAAGGTGAGGGCTGTAACTTTTTATTAATATATTCTGCGTTTTGTATATATATTTTTGTAATATTGTAAGTTGCGAACGTCAACACAACACCTCTATTCATTACGGTGCCGGTGTTATATGATTTAGTATTGTTATAGTCTATGGATTAGGTATAGAATGCATAGCGCACGTGCGTATATCAACGTTTTCATTTCGTTTGTCCGTTTACATGTTATGAGTTTATAATAGTATACGATTAGGGCAGATTAGGGTTAACTGTGTAATTAATTGTTGCGGGGTGTGTTTTAGTTTTTTGTGGTGACACGAGGTAAGCAAAACTTTGAACATGTCATGGATTTATAGATAATTGGAATGCTCAATATCGCATGTACAGAAATCGTTTAAATAATATAATTGTAGGAATTTTATGATCATATATGTTACTGCGTCTACCAGATAATTTGCTAGTTGATTTGCTTAAGGAGATTCGTCTCGGTAGATAAGCGTATAACCTCAAATAGAGTTAGAATACGTTGTGTTGTTTCTTGTTTGTACGTAGAATGTTTTCAATATATTTGAAATAAAGTAAAAATAAGTATCGTAAGTATTAGAAATCGTAGCAACTCCAATTGTTGTAAATGCTCCAAATGTATTAGTAGGTGTTGATTATGTTGTACGATGTTTATTCATGGTATGATCTAATACAATTGGGATTGTTTTAGAGGCCAGAAGGAAACGCATCGAGAGCGCCATACGCGAGATATCTGAAGCAAACGACTAGGATTGTGTACCTGGCATTTTTCTTTGGCTTATTCAATAAAATTGTGATTAATTTGATTAAACCTTCAGTATGCGCTTAAAAGATGCCAGAATTATTGATTATTATCAAGTTCCTTCCTTTAGACAACTCTATGTATGTTTCAACTTTTCGTTATCGACGTTATAACATTCTAATTACCAAGAAACATTTTAGTTCATTTGACAAATTAAATAGATTTGCATTAAAAAATTAATTTTTATATAAATATTTTAGAAAAATATAGCGGTTAGATTATATTTAAAATATGGAATAAGTATTTTAATTGATTATTTTATCTTTATTAGAAAAAAATTATGAAAATATCTTCAAAACCTCTCAGAAAAATATTTATAAATATATTTTTTAAAAATATCTATGTTAATTTTGTGGCTGTTAGGATACTTTCGAATTGAAAAAGTGTCAAATCTTTTTTTAAACAACTACCTATTTCTATTTCTATAGACTGCTTTACAAAAATACAAAAAAAGTCATATTCACTACACATCTAAAATGGATACTTTTTAAGATAATTAGTAAAATATGTATGTATATGGTGCAAGAACGCAGCTTATGTATTCATTCTAACAACAGTTGGAGTGAATATGTTATAAAAAGGTATAAAGAAGAAAAAGGAACAGTAACAATGAACTGCATTGCCATTTACAGGGTGATTCTCAATATATGCGACAAACTTTAAGCGCTGATTCCTGGGATTATTTTGATCATAAAAGTTCATAAGAACATATATCCAAATCCCTTAGTTCTAAAGTTGTACAATGTTTAATAGTAAGTTAACATAATTAATGTTTTTATTATAAATTAACAAAATAATTACTAAAACAAAATTAACTTATACTAACTGTTGAAAATGACTGCCTCCAACTGCAGTACAAGCTTCTATCCTCCGTCGTATTGACTGGCGAGTCTCGTTCTAAATACCAGGGGTATTTCAGAATTGTTTGAAAAGCTGCGATAATACGATTTCTCAGTTATCAACATTTTCAATGGGAATCGTATAACTAATGATTTAAGGTGACCCAGAGAAAAAGTCCAAAGAAATTAACTCTGGGAGACCGAGGAGGCCACGGTTGTGGACCTCCCATTTCTATCCACCGATCTGGTTACGTATTGTCCAAAAACTCCGAGCAACTAAACTAAAATGCGCTAGAACAACCGTCATGCATAAAATAGATTTGTAATCTTAATTGCAACGGAACTTTCTTCCAGCAGTAGGGTAGCTTCCTTTTCAAGAAAATTGCGGTATATCTCGCCATTTAACCGCATCGGTAAAAAATGTGGACCTATCAAGTGATCTCCAACAATTCCGGCCCCACACATTGACAGAGAATTTGATGTTGATGACGAGCATTCACTAGTTCGTGCGGATTTTCTTCTGTCCATATGTGATTATTATGTGAAATTAATATCGCGTTTCTAGAGAAAGTAGCTCGTCGGTGAAGAATAATTTGAGCAATAGTCAGGATTTTTTGCGATTTTATGTTGCATCCATTGACAAAAGCCACTCTTTGCGGAAATCTGCCGGCAAAAGTGCCTGCACCCGTTGAATTGTGATATGGATACAACAGTTGATCTTTCAATATTCTCCAAACTGTGGCCTGCTAAATGATTAAAAGCAAACGCAATTTTTCTGGTGCTTGTATGTGGTATGTTCCTCAATTTCATTTAGTACCTTTTCTTCAATCTGTGGAGTTCTCACTGTAGATGTGTGTCCCGTTAATCAGTTCGTCCGTTTTTTAAAACATTCCCGTTTCACTAAGACGTTGGTGAAGACGGGCAAATATTGAATGTGCGGTGATACGATTCGGGTATCGTTCTTCATAAAGACGTCTAGCAGCAGCGAATTTCCATTGACAAGACCGTAAATGAAATGCATATCACACATCTCAGCATTCGTGTAATTCATTTTAGAAAACAGAAACTGGCAATAAACTGAATGAATACACTGACAACTGCGAACTGACAAATATTGAAATGACATAAACAATTCCTCTCAACACATAGTTTTTGAAGAACCAACTGTGATATTATATCGTGTTAGTCAGTGTTCATAATTATTATTTAAACATTCAATAACTTTAAAACAAAATCATTTGGATATATACTCATTGAACTTTTATGATCAATAGACCTCAGGAATCAGCTCTTAAAGTTTGTCGCATATATTGAGAATCATCCTATATATCATGTAATTAGAACGTAACTGCTACTAGTAATTTTTACTTTGTGGAAACCTTTAAAGTAATAAATACGTCATGGCAACAATTCTAAAAATTTTCCAAGTTAAACACGTTTACAGTTGTAGAAGTTCATCATCTGTCAAATATTTAAAAGAAATGCAAATATTTCAAACATGGTTGAAAATAACAACATAGTTGTTTTAACAAACTTACTTTAACTTACTTTGAACGAGGAATTAAAAAATGTAATAATATATAGGGCGTTCTATTTAAAATAACAAAGTTGACAGCCACTTCCGGTACAACCGGATGCCTTAGATTATTAGAAATATTTTAGTTCAATAGCGCACGCCGACGTCTAGCTACTACTGCGCAGTTTCCAGAATTTCCAATGTACACAGAGATCAAAATGATTGTCAAATCCGCTCCTGTAGATAGTAACAGGTGTAGGTATATGCGCGTGTTTGTGATGAAGGTTTGAACTTAAGTCAGTGTTGAAGACAAGAAAGTAACGGATGTGTCATAAATAAGGAGAACGCAAACCTATATTTGAACTGCTATTAATAACGACTATGGATTGTTGTTCTGCTTTGTAAAAAATAAATGTTAATTAATTTAACTTTACTAAATTATTGATTTTACATTCAGGTACTAACTGGTTTTAACTAATTTATTTATTACTTTAATTATCACATACCTTAGTATAATTATTAAGTGACAAAACTGTTCTCTCTCAGTTTCTATGGTATGCATGCGGTTTCTATAGATCCTATTTTTTAGACAGCCAAACATGAAGTAATCTAATGGGGTGAGATCAGGCGATATTGGTGGCCATCTTTGTGCTCTACGACCTGTTCAGCAAAACTGTTGAAGATATTGACAGTTTGTCGAGCAGTATGTGCTGGAGCATTATCGGCTGAAAATACCTGCTTCAAGGTCATTTCTTGTAACTCTGCAATAAACAATTCCAACATCTGTTCGGTAACGTTGGGCTGTTACAGTTCCTCGAAGAAAATTGGCCCTATTATTCGTTGCCTGGACATAGCTAACCAACGCAACTTTACGGGATGCAATTGCGTTTCTCGAAATTCGTGTGGATTTTCTGCAGACCAGATACAATAGTTTTGTAAATTGAATAGTCTGTTAGATAAAACCAGGCTTCATCCGAGAAAAATGATTGTTTCACAAGTCATCGTCCCTTAAATTGTTATTAAACCAATGACGATATTCCAATCGCCTATCGTGATCTAATGGTAATAATTCCTGTACCGTAGAAACTTTATAGGGATGAAAATGTAACTTTCTTTTGCCAGCTCATTGCGCTTTCACTTAATGTTAACATTGATTTTTTTACCTGTTTGTTGAGCTATTACCACAGATAAATTCCCTTATTTTCTTACAGTATTCAGAAATACTATTGTTGGTGATGTTAGATGTAAATATAAACGATTTGAAAAAAATTATAAGATAAATAATCGAAAGATACTACAACACGCACGCCAATGTCGCTAAATGTCAAGAAAATTCATTGAATGTATGAAATTTGTATGTAGCTAACTTCGCTCATTAAATTGGTAATAAGTATAGGTAAATTTTTCCGGAAAACAGTTTTTTTCTTACGACAATCATTTTGAATCACATGCTACACTCTTTCATATATCGATCGATGCAATTCGTCGTATTTACATGTGATAATCGACTTACCACAGCTACGGGATTCACACTGGTTATCATGTCGGACATCTTTCTGGGATTCTTATCGTCGTTCACGTAATAATACCTCTTCACAGATTTAAAACTAATAGTACTGTTCGGATGCCAGGTTACGTTAACTTTCTCCTTCACTTCGTAGAATGGATACGGTCCCACTTCCTCGAATTTGAATTTCGAGCAATTCAAGTGTAGCAAACATTCTTCAGCGTTCGTCCAATTAAACATGTAGAAGTTAATGATCAGGGGCGGTTCGTTGACGATCCACGCCTTGTACGATTCCGAATTCGGGTTAAAATCCAACGCCGACTCTATGAACATCTCGTGGATTATGTTGAATTGCATTATGAGGATGAAGCCCAACGAGACGAGTATAGTTCCAGTCACTAAAGCTACTTTCTTTACGCTGTGCGTGATTGTTCCTTTGGTTTTCACTTCCATCTCTGTTACTGAAAGGAAATCGAAAAAATTGACGACATAAATTTTATGCCCTATTCTCATCATAGGATTAGGAGATATCGGTGTATTATTAATTTGATATTGTAAAGGTGGATTGTTAGGTAGGATTCAAGTCGCACGTGATATACAGGATATTTGACTAAGAATTGGCACCAGCGATATCTTGGGAGCTACAATAGCCGTAGTCATGACAAAAAAAAATAATAATAACTAACGTAGTTGTCAAATAAAATCATTTTTAAGACTTCATTGCTTTCAAAGTCTAAGTACTTACACTGAAAACCCAATATATTTAAACCAATCAAATACATTTTGTTAAGTTAAGCATATTTTCTTTGAAACAATCATGTTCTTTGTTGTTTCAAATATATGCAAAAAATGTACGCCATTGACTGAAATAAAATATTTGGTTGGAAAGTTTAATATATTCAAACAAATTATTTAGTTCAGTATGGTCTTAACACAATAATATAGTTCAACTTTGTAAAAATGTTGGATGGTTCAATTACTTTCATATTGTTGAGACAACATCGGTACTTTGTTAACTCAAAGAAATTTGCAAAGATTACAAGCTTTTTACAGTGAGAAATTAACAAATTAATGTTATTCATGCCCGGTAACATAAAGCGTGTGTAACCAAGTGATTAGTTAATCATTTGTTAGCACTAACAAATTGTTAAGTAAAAGTTGAGTAACAAAACTTAACCTTTGTTAATGTCCAGTAATTAGTTAACACTGATTAATGGCTGTTGTAAACTAGTTAAATTGTAAATTTACTAAAATGATAGTTCAATTTGGTTCCGATAGAGAGTCAACTTGAAACTTTGACGTTTTCACCTAGAAATTCAATAATTGAGTTTTGCTTCTGGCTTAGTCAAGTTTGTTATAACGATTATAACCAAAACGATATACGAATGATTAATCATCGTCCTCTAATGAAGAACTATTCGATATACTAGACAACATATATGATAGACGTCATAGACCACGACTGCTCATAGAAGAATCATGTAAATATAAGAAAAAAAGGCAAATAAAACAATGATTTGGTCGTGTTGATTGTTCTTTTTCATAAAGTTGTATAATGTAAATAACTGCTCTTTCATCGTTAACCCAGTAGTACTATGACAATTAAATTCAGATGTAATTTCTGCTCATACTTCGTTTTTTTTTTTGTTTAATAGATACTCCATCCGTTTTTTTTTTATTTTCAACTACTCCTTTATAATTTTCAATGATCGCTAACGGTGTGTGTTTCTCTTGTACCGTAAACATTTCTGGCTCTTCTCACGGCATCCTGTATTTTCCTACTTATTATGGTGCATAGTGTCAAATTTAGTGATAATATTGTCAGAAATCAAATGTTGAAATTACACCTACCTAGCCTCCATATTAAAAATGTAATGTAATAATCACTAACGTATATATTTTAAACTTACTGCTGCTAATCTTATTCAAATTAATTGATCAGTGATCAAATTGAATCAAAATAAAAATTCTGTCAAATGTCAAACAGACTTCCGCCTAAGCGTCAAATAATCCGCCAATCTATTGATGCAATCATGCACGGTAACTTTCGTTGACATTCGCAAATTTCGTGCTTTGGTAAACTTAACAATGTAACTACGGAATAGCGTTTGTTATTAACAACTGATTATCTCCTAACAAAACCTTTATTTACTGATTTTGATGTTACCATTGATTACTTTGACAAATGTACTATTGTTTATGTTACCGGGCATCATTCATTCATTCAGGTAGGGTGGCACTTGAATGTCCCGGCACTCGCAGCTGGGTGCTCATTGTACATCCCTATTGATCTCTTATCTCTACTCGAGCAGCTTGGTGTTCTCTATAACCCAGTATCTTGCCAGTGGAAACTTGAGACCTTGAGCACTCAATAGATCTCTCCCGAAAATATTTCTGCTGAGTACCTTTAGTCCTCACATTGCAGATTACATGTAACTCGTATCCTCTGTAGTTCGCATCTTCTACACACGGTTCGCTTACACGGCCTGTGTGATAATGCTTTTTCAGAGGACACTGTCCAGTTACCAACCAGTAATGGTTTTAACATCTTTCTTACTGCGCTTGAGTAGTTATCAGAGAACTACCATCCCAATTCCCTATCAGCGTTTTGGTATGGAGTTGACCTTCAGTCGACCTCCATTTCTTTGTACTTTCTTAATCTAACCAGGTCCAGATCTCCCTTCTTGCGGAATCCTTAGTAATCCACATACGGGCTCTGGACCATGAAGTGTCTCTTGGACCCTCTTGGCTAGTTCAACGGCGTATTACGTTGCCCTTGATATCCTCATGTCCGGCACCCAAATCAGAGACACCGTGTTGTCTCGTGCCAGTGCATTGAGGGATTGTTTGCAGTCCCTAACTAGTTTTGACCTAGTTACAAGGTTTGAGACTGCTTAAATGACAGCCTGGCTGTCAGTCAATATATAATTTCCTCCTCATGTAGCCCCCTTTGCAATCATTTCTGCACAGGCTGCAAGGGCGAATACTCTGCCGGAAGACCGTTGTATGTTTCCCAGGCTTATGAATATCCTTTGATTAGACTGGGCCCACAAATACCGGTCCTGTCCCCGGCTGGATTTGGATCCATCCGTGTACCAGTTTTCGTTAGCAGTGATTTCACTACGTGCCTGGTCTACTGTTCGGTATAGAGATTTCACCTTTTCAGTGAAGATAATTTCGGGTACCATGCTTGTCTGTGGGCATTTGTAGCAATGCCCGTCTAGCAACGTGCCGTAGTATAAGTGTGTCCTCCCACTGAAGTGGATGCACAGGTTGTTGGCTTTCAGTCTGAGATCGCATTCATTGCCTCCGCTCTCACATAAAGTTCCAGCGGGGGAGGCTCACAATGGTCTCCAAAGAGGCGGTCCTGTACGTCAGTTGCGCCAGTGATACCCAGCATGCCTGTCTCTGGACAGCGGTCAGCAGCTTCGCTAGGAGACATTCTGTCCTCCTCCACCAATACTGCCCGTATGTTATCGTGGTCTTATCACGGCAGTATATAGCAATGGATCACCTCTCGGTTTAATCCCCAGGTTTTGCCAGCAACTCTCCTGCAGGCCCAGAATAGTTGAGTGGCCCTGGTCGTTGTTTTTAACTAAGTGATTTTTCCAGCTCAGTTTTCGCATCAAGGGTAAACCTAGATTATTATCCTCCTTGGTAATTTGTAACTCCTGCCCAAACAGTCTAATGCCGCCTAGGTCATTGAGTTTCCTCATGTTGTTAAAGGCAACAACTTTGTTTTTTGTGGATTACTGAGAGTCCTTGTGAAGGCACAATTCCTCCACATAGTCGCAAATTAGATGTATTTGCATGCGAATAACTGTACTAATTAAGAGGAATTGTTTCCCAAGAAGAAAATTTTTGCTCCTCGCGCAGTGAATCGAACCCACTCCTAATTATTACAGTTATACACATTCGATTAAGTGTTATTTCTATTTGAGTCAATAAAATTTATTTTTTGAAGTAAATATTCGATTTGATCAATTTTACAAAATTTTATTTGAACTAAACTATACAGTGTGAGTCTGTAATCTAGAATAAATTCAGTAAAGCAAAGACGGTATTTTTTCCGGAAATATGCTCGGACATTAATCCCATTCAGAGCCAGCTACAAACACGCAAAGATAGGGCTACTTTGTCTGTGTTTAACAAAAAATCGTTCATTACTCACAAATCTATTAAGCTAGGTATAGGAATGCTGATATAAAGTGATAGGGATGATATTTACTTCTTAATTCCGAATTAAAAATACAGGAATGTTCTATTTAAAAAAAATGAGTTTCTGCATTGAAAATAATGCCACTTTGTTCTTCGGTTTTGACACCCTGTATGTTAGAATGTAAGTGTGCTTACCGTTTCTTAGAGTTATATTCTACATTCAAACATAGCAAATTTGGAGTCTCTACTTTGCAGTATTAACCGAGATATTAATTTCTCAATGATGCATGATTATATGAACAAAAAAAAAGAAAAACTTAATAACTCAAAAAACGGCAACATGTAGCTATAGAAATAGCTATGAAAACTGACGTATTTATAGTTGTTTAGACATTCCAAAATAATGAATAAAAATTATATCATTGTATTTAAATAAGAAAGCTGACATCATTTCCGGTCAACCGGAAGTGATATTATTGGTTAGGTATTTTACATATGTATAAGTCCAATCGAACAAATACTGTGCCAAAATCTCAAAATAAGTAAATAATAGAACATCATAAACTTTTAATGAACCAGTTATGTGGAATATCCTGTATTTGTTTGCCTATATTTAAACAAAGATTTTAGTCAATACAACTAAAATTTAGTTGAGTCAACTAAATCGGTTTTTCAGTGTGGATTCATTAGCATTAAAATCAGGAAACAAAATGCAGGCTAATCTGACTCAATTGATACTAAGTAGGTACACACTTTTATAAACCACTTCCGTTACAAAAAAAAAGACGAGAAGTAAGAGATTACATTATAAACGTTAGACCCCTTATTTAAAACGGAACAAAGGAGGTACATACATACGTAACAATTCATCAGCTTTGTTTAGGTTTAGCACTCGATTTAACATACATTACGCCCAACTATCATACAAATTTTAATTTTTCCGTTACCTATAAGATAAGACTGTTAGCTATTCATAAACGGAGGCATCAACGGAGCACATTCACAATTATTATTGCGATATCACAAGCACTAGCACACGCGACGCTCTTGTTTACTCTTGTACGAGTTCATCTCGTCAAAAGATCCGTATTAGTTGGCGAGATTCGTACCTCTTTATCACTTATCTATCACTCTTGACCCTTTGTGTCGCAAATTGCAGCACATTTCTATTGGAGATAACGCGGCACAGAAGAAATTACGCACAGTATATACAAAATGTACATTTTTATACAGTTTATCAGTGTTATTCCGGGAAATACAAACATTCATTATCAAACAAAAATGGGTAATTGGACTTTAAAATCTACTTACGCACGTACATATATGTAGTTCCTCATATACATAAATTTAAATATGTTATAAATATTAGTACATAGTACAGACATACAGACTGCGCGCATATAACTTGGCTGGTTAGCATCATAATAATTGCATTTCGTGAACGGCCAAATCATTTTGAGCGAGTTTTAATATCAAAACAAAGATTATATTTTGATTTTAGCTGTATTTTTGATTTAAAAAAAGCATATTCTACAAGTAAGCAATTCTGACTAAAGGCGTACCTACCTTTTAATCTTAAAAGCCGGACCATTTTTTTTTATCTTCTTGTAGAAGCCGTCTGACCTGAAGTTTCCGGAAACATTGCAGCCTCTTGGCTTTTTGTATTTGGTCTCCCATTTCGTTTGCCCATTGAATTATATCAGCCATTCTAGTATCTTAGTTCCCTGCACTAATCTGTACAAATCTTTGGCTGGTTGATCGAAGTAAGCTCATCGAAGTAGGTTCATTTTTAGCGTGCCAAAAATTGCCTGGCTTTTTGCGTCCAAAGGCTCGCATTCACACAGAATGTGATACGCGTTCTCTGTCATCTTATTACACAGTCTGCAATTAGTATCTGCAGTGTTGATCCCAATTTTCTGTAGGTGTCTTTTCAGTGCACCTGGTCTTTCATTTGATGGTCCCTTAGTATTTCTCATGAATTAGCGTGGTTGTGTTGTTCGAGTGTGCTTGGTGTTTTTCTTTTGCCCAACTTCTTGCCTGCTCTTGTGCTGTGTTTTTGGATACTGCTAGAACCGGTTCTGAGCTTAGGTGTGAAATCGAATAATTCTTTCCTTGTCAACTCTTCGGGTTTTCGTTTCCTTCGAGCACCCATACCAAAATGACTTTTAACTTAAACACGCAAGTCTCTGTATCTTGCTAAGTTCAGTGAGTTGTTGTGCTGTTAAGTTTGTTGCTGCATAAAAATGCAGCATGATGTTCCAAAAATCCAAAATCCAAAAATCCAAAAATTCAAAAATCTAAAAATCTAAAAATCCAAAAATTCAAAAATCCAAACACCCAAATATCAAAACATCAAGAATCCAAATTCAAACTTAAAAATCAAGCATGCAAACTTAACATCAAATAAAAATCCAAGAAATCCAAAATTCTAAAATCCAAATATCAAAAATAAAAAAACCAAAAAATCAAAATCAAAGATCCAAAAATCCGAAAATCCAAAAATTTAAAAATCCAGACATCCAAACATCAAAAATCCAAAAATTCAAAAATTCAAACATCAAACATTCGAATATCAAAAAATCCAAACATTCAAACACCCAAACATCAAAAATCCAAGAATCCTAAAATCCAAACATCCAAACATTAAATATCCAAACATCAAAAAATCCACGAATCCAAAAATCCGAAAATCCAAAAATTTAAAATTTTTTGCAAAAATCCAAAAATCAAAAAATCCAGGAATCCAAAAATTCAAAAAATCCAAAATCCAAAACCCAAAATCAAAAAATCAAAATCTAAATATCTAAAAATCCTAAATCTAAAAAATCTAAAATAAATATAAAAATAAATAAAATCAAAAATCTTAAAAATCAAAAATCTAAAATCTAAAAATCTAAAATCTAAAAATCTAAAATCTAAAATCTAAAAATCTAAAAATCTAAAATCTAAAAATCTAAAAATCTAAAAATCTCAAAACATCTAAAAATCAAAAAATTAAAATCTAAAATCTAAAAATCTAAAAATCTAAAAAATCTAAAAAATCTAAATAATCTAAAAATCTAAAAATCTAAAAATCTAAAGAATCTAAAAATCTAAAGATCTAAAATCTAAAAATCTAAAAAATCTAAAAATCTAAAAATCTAAAAATCTAAAAATCTAAAAATCTAAAAATCTAAAAAATCTAAAATCTAAAAATCTAAAAATCTAAAAATCTAAAAATCCAAAATCTAAAAATCTAAAAATCTAAAAATCTAAAAATCTAAAAATCTAAAAATCTAAAATCTCAAAACTCTAAAAATCAAAAATCTAAAAATCTAAAAATCTAAAAATCCAAAAATCTAAAAATCCAAAAATCTAAAAATCTAAAAAAATCTAAAAATCATAAAAATCTAAAAATCCAAAAATTCAAAATCTAAAAATCTCAAACATCTAAAAATCTAAAAATCTAAAATCTAAAAAATCTAAAAATCTAAAATCTAAAAATCTAAAAAATCTAAAAATTCCAAAAATCAAAAATCTAAAAATCTAAAAATCTAAAAATCTAAAAATCAAAAATCTAAAAATCTAAAAATCTAAAAATCTAAAAATCTAAAAATCTAAAAATGCTAAAAATCTAAAAATCTAAAAATCTAAAAATCTAAAAAATCTAAAAATCTAAAATCTAAAAATCCAAACCAAAAATCAAAAAATTCAAAAATATAAATATCCAAAAATCCGAAAATCCAAAACCTCAAAAAATCAAAAATCCAAAAATCTAAAAATCTAAATCTAAAATCTAAAAATCTAAAATCTAAAAATCTAAAAATCCAAAAAATCTAAAAATCAGAAAATCCAAAAAGTACCAAACATCCAAAAAGCAAAAATTAAAATCCAAAAATCAAAAATCAAAAATCAAAAAATCAAAAACCAAAAATCCAAAATAAAATCCAAAATCAAAAATCCATAAAAAACCCAAAAATCAAAACCCAAAATCAAATCCAAAAATTAAAATCCAACACCAAAAAATCAAGATCAAAAATCCGAAAATTCAAAAATCCAAACATCAGACATCCAAATATAAAAAAATCCAAACATTCAAATATTAAATATCCAAACATAAAAAAATCCGAGAATCCAAAAATCCGAAAATCCAAAAATTCCAATTTTTTTGCAAAAATCAAAAAATCCAAAAACCCAAACATCCAAACATCAAAAAATTCAAAAATCCAAATATCAACATTAAAAATCCAGAAAATCCAAAAAGTACCAAACTATCTAAAAATCTAGAATCTAAAATCTAAAAATCTAAAAATCTAAAAATCTAAAAATCTAAAAATCTAAAAAATCCAACATTAATATCCAAACATCAAAAAATCCAAGAATCCAAAAATCCGAAAATCCAAAAATTCAAAAATCCAAAAATTCAAAAATCCAAACATCAGACATCCAAATATCAAAAAATCCAAGAATCCAAAAATCAAAACATTCAAATATTAAATATCCAAACATCAAAAAATCCAAGAATCCAAAAATTCCAATTTTTTTGCAAAAATCAAAAAATGCGAAAATTCTAAAATTTCAAAATTCCAAAAATCCCAAAATTCCAAGATGCCCAAATGGCTTGCAACGGCCCAAGTGCTTGGCAGCGGACCCAAGTGCTACTTGCAACGGCCCAAGTCTTGCAACGGCCCAAGCTTGCAACGGCCCAATGTTTGCAACGGCCCAGAGTGCTTGCAAACGACCCAAGTACTTGTCAACGGCCAAGGGCCTGCAACTGCCAAGTGGTGCAACGGCCCAAGTACTCTGCACGGCCCAAGTACTTGCAACGGCCCAAGTGCTTGCAACTGCCAAGTGCTTGCAACGGCCAAGTACTTGCAACGGCCCAAGTGCTGCAACGGCCCAGGCTTGCAACGCCCAAAGTGCTATGCAAACGCCCAAAGTACTTGCAACGGCCCAAGGCTTGCACGGCCCAATGCTGCACGGCCCAAGTGCTTGCAACGGCCAAGTACTTGCAACGCCTCCCAAAGTTCTGCAACGGGCCCAAGTGGCTTGCAACGGCCCAAGTGCTTGCAACGGCCCAAGTGCTTGCAAGTTGGTGAGCATTTCCCTAGAACATTCAAACACTCTCAGCACACGTGCCTGGTGTATTACAGGAACGTTTTGATAATACTTAGGTTGCTTTAAACTTTAAATACGTAAAGATAGGAATAGATTTCGATTTATTTTCTTTTTCGTTGTATCTTATTTATAATATTTATGTTATTCGTGGTTTTAGCGAATTTTTGAAGGCCTGGCGAGGACAAGGTTTGGGTTTGCGTATGGAAAACTGACAGTTAGCAGTTATATAAAGAAACCGCTCTCAAAGATGATAGGCCTAATTAAGGGGGCAACATTAGAGAGCGTCTTCTAGAAAAAAAAGGGGATCACAATAGAGCTGAAAACATCATAGTGAAACAGGTGCTTAGGCCATCCCAATCCTAATCTAATCTAGGCTAATATCCATTACCCATAATCCTAAAATTAAATTCAAATCATATTAAATTAATTATATTAATACGATCATGCAAAATAAATTAAAATTTTAAATTTTAAACTTCTTTTTTTTTAATTTATTATATTATTATTGTATTTGTTTAATATTCAATAAAAGTTTCACTAAAACCACGAATTACATAAATATGATAAGATATGAATAGAGGTTTCATACGGATTAACAAAAACATTTCGTTTTCAAAACCCAACCTCACACATAATATTGTTCTTATTTACATGAAAACTTCTAAACTTGAAGATAGAGATGGGTCTTTATATTGTGCATATCTCGATCGAAATAGAGGTCCAATATCGGTGCGAAAAAACATTACATTGAATGAACCATCAAATTATTTATGACCAAAGTTAAGCTGGTTACGTTATTTAACTTGCTCCTTTTTATTACGAATTGCAAAAGTTCTGCATCATTACTGAAGTGTACAAAAAAATATATTTCCTCCGGAAACTACTAGGAACTTCCATAACAAAATGTTTTTTCAATGTATCCGCGATATAAATAAAACTGCGAATCCAGTAGATACAACATTTTAATTTACTTCCGCAATTATGTCTAATACATAAATGGTTATGATACGTTGACTGATTACACAGTTTTTTAAAGCTTAAAATCTCTATTGAGGTTTTGCGGAAAGCCAATTGCCAGCGTACTTGGCGTTCGTCCAATTCTTCTTCTATAATCGGGTCAAATTCTGGATTGTATTTGGCCAGACGTTCGACGCAGGGAGCGCCGGTTTTTATTTGTCCCGTGGACAGACCCACTACAAGGTCAGCGATGAAAGTGTCTTCAGTTTCTCCAGACCTGTGAGACACCATGGTACCCCAACCGTTGGATTTTGCCAGGAGATGGGCGTCGATCGCTTCGTAATGGAGGATTTTGATTGACCTAAAGAAAATGTCACTGCAAATATATTCATGAATACAAGAGGGCTTCAAGCTTTAATAAGAGGCAATTCAAGCGCCTTGTTCGACGCAGTTTTATCCTTTGGATTTGTTATGTGAGTTGTCACCAAATCTGATTACGTGCGGCGTCATGGATTTCAAGCTTCCAATCTCTTGATGAAGGGATCCTCAATATACAATGGATTCTTGCGAATCTGTACAATTTGCATTTGCTGGGCTACATTCGATTTATCTATTGGGGTTCTTGAGTCAAGTGATTTCCTAAGGGGTAAGAAGCAAATTATAAACGAAATATAATTCTATTATTCTTTGCACAGACGATCTTTGAAGAATTCTGAGGCCGCTACGTCCATTCCAATTTCAATGCGTCCGGTGTAACCAGCCTTAGCGATTGCGTCTTGGATCAAAGTGAGGGCGTCTTTATTGTTCTGGATGTTTGGGGCGAAACCTCCTTCGTCGCCTACAGCCGTGGCGTCCAAACCGAACTTGGCTTTTATTACATTTTTCAGATGGTGGTTAGATCTGTCATTTCATCGTTCTTAGAATGACGATGCACCGGTTGGAAGTATCATGAATTCCTGATGTGCAAAATATAAACGTTAATTATCTCATAATGTGCGGTCCTAAGCTGTATTCAACCGGAACAAACCCAAAAACTAAAGCGACCAAAGCAAACATTCAAAAAGGAACATGTGACGAATTCACATCGTTTAAGTTAGCGTCCTACTTGGTTCATTTGAAATTATCAAGTTGTCCAGATTTTCGTTTAGTTATTAGAGCAATAAACAAAGGTAAGCTTGTATACTACATCCATGCTATCAATCGACATTGCGATTCGTTTCGCCATTGACAATCATTGGGGATATCACGAGAAAGAAATTTAATTTAGAGAAGTTTGAAAATATGGGAGATGATGCTCCATCTATCTATTAGCATCTTCGTCTATTCTGTGTCTTGAGCAGTATCTACTGACTGTATCAGAGTAGCTTAAGAGCGCCTCAGAGTTGGATTTAAAGATGGTACAAACCAACACGGCTCGATTGCAATATAATCTTATATTATTTATTTTCCATTGTGAGATTGTTACAGGCTTTATTGATAGGAAAAGAAAATAATTTTCAAATAAGAAATCTAAGACTACAATAAAAAGCATCATATACTAGTATTTATTACCCTACCAAGTGAAGTTTTTAAAATATAATGATCGTTTTTACATCAATCACATGGTTATCATATATATCTATTTCGTGCATATTTGATGCTATTCACAATCGGATTACATTTACCACGACAGTTTACAACACGTGTTTAGTGCGATTAGCTATGTTGCACAATTGCTCGTAATTGCTCGGACCCGGATCGCGAGCAGGAAGAGGAACTGTCTTTGTGATCTGGCTTTTGCTTGCTCTAAACAAACAAACCCCACAATCATACTCTAAAATACAAACAAACGCGTAAAATTCCATGGATCTGCTTAGATCAGACAAACAAACAAACCTATTGTAAAATACCAGAAGGTACAAGTTGCATGCACCATATCAGACCAGGGAAGCAATAACCAAGCAGCTATTAATTACATGCCAAGAAGATACTGATAAATACACCAAATATTACTATGTTCATAGCCAAAAAGTTGCCCATATCTAGCCCATAGCTAAGTGTAAAACGGCCTTAAGGGCCGGTTCTACAATCAACATTTATTCCTAGAATAAATATTTTTATACCGTTTTACAAGTGCAGATAAAGAAGGTATAGAATAAATTAAGGAGTAAAACAGGTGTAAGTTATCTGGCACTCCGACAATCAGATAAGTTTATTCCGACCTTTTTCTTCGTTGTGGTTGGTCAAAAGAGGTTTGCAGTATATAATAAATATTATTTCACAGACATTGAAAGTTAGATTAGGTATTTAAATCTTTTTTTATACAAAGTGCGCAAATTGCTTATTTTCAAAATTAGTAATGGACATTATTGATGTGGCAGTATTTGAATCAGATGAAGAAGAAATGTTAGAACATTATGACAGGATTAAATTAGAGATTAGCCCAAAAGAAATAAAGCAAGGTACACATACATACATATAACAAATTATTTATTTATGCATTTAAAAATGCGTTACAGTATTAATTCCTTTGAAGAAATGGAGGAAGTGGAATTCCTTAATCGCTTTCGTCGAAGAAGAATACTGTTCTTTTACTGCAAGAAATTAGAGAAGACATAAAGTCTCCAACGAACAGAAATTTTATTCCTACTACAAAACGTTTAAAAACATTTTTTTTGATTTTATGCAACAGGGTCGATGCTATTAGTGGCAGGAGATTTGGCTGGAGTCAGCAAAACTTCTGCATGTGTAATCTTGTGAAATTGGTGAGCAGTGCCTAAGCGTCGAATGTTCAACACAGTTCCATTTGTTTTCCTAGAACTAGAGAAGAGCAGGAAGCGCAGCAGAATTCGATTTTATTTAGAAGCACGATTTCCAAATCTGTTAGGAGCAATAGATTGCACACATACTAGAATTGAATCCCCTGGAGGTCTGATGCAGAACACGAAGGAATCGAAAGGGATTCTTTTCGTGGAATGTGCTAGTGGTGTGTGATGATCTAACTGACTACGAATACTTACAAAATATAGTAACGATGGCTTTGGACGTGGTACATGATCGAACCATTTTTAACAACAGTAGAATTAAAGCACAGGTTGAAACCGGCGAGATGGGTAATTCAGTACTTCTACGAGATAGTGGGATGGAATAAAAACTATCTTATACAGCTGTAAACAGAAACCCAATACCCAAGCGGAAAATATTTTAACAGAGTTCAAATCGAAGTAGAAATGTCAGTGAAAGAAGTTTGGGTATGGAAGACGATTTCCTATTTTATCATAGGAATGAGAGTTTCATTGGAAAACTCACAAGCTGTTACTGTGGCAATGCATTTTGCATAATTTAGCAATAAATGAAGGTGCTGGTGAACCAATAAATGATATTCATATTGAAATGCAAAATATACATATTGATATAAATCATGAGAAAGAAAATAATTTTTATATAAATAATGCCACAAGGTTATCTCTCGCATTTTGCAAACATAGTTATCATAATATTTGCCTTCTTTGATTAATTATATTATAATCCGTTTAGTCATAAAAATTGCTTCATTTAGTTGTACCCACCGATTTTATTTTTATACTGCTCTACTAGCCCTACTAATATTTCTGTCTCTTTCACTGAAAATTACAGCATCTAACCCTGTTTTCCATATTTTTTATACGATTCAACACACAAGACAAGATTTTTAGACGCTATAACTAACAGCTTCTTGCGGGTTTCGCCGTGTGTCAAAACTTTCGCTCGACGTTTCGCTGTTCATACTGACAGCTTCTTCAGGATAACTGAACAGTTCAGTTATCCTGAAGAAGCTTTCAGTATGAACAGCGAAACGTCGAGCGAAAGTTTATAGTTACACCGGCCGTGAAAGCCTACGCAGTGTTTAGACGCTATATTTTGTATTTGCATACATCGACGCATGCCCAATCCTAATTTTTGTTACCAACTTTAGACACGGTACGGTTTATACCGAAAATTACTATACTGAGCTGCGAAGTGACTTGTAGAACGCTAACGTTTCTATACCCAGAATTACGTTTAGATAATTTTATTCTTGGTATAGTTATTCCATATGTTATACTAGCATTGTAGAACCGCCTCTAACTCTTCAACTGGTTTTTCCTATATACTAATTAAAAGTCGTAACTAGAGTTGTCAGAGGTGTCTGCTTATACGGGCCACGCTAGCCTCGCGTTATGCAGAACGTTTAGCCATAGTATATCTTCAAGGCAGTAAAATCACTCCCTCCGATTCGTGTGTCTAGTATCTAGTATCAGCGTTAGTCGAGTCTTGGTGCGAGATAATACAAATCTCCGTTAACGTTTTACGCATTGTAAATGTAATAAAATGTCGGGCGTATAAAAATCCCAGAAATCGCCGATTTATATTTTTGATATTTTGTCGAAACCTGACTGCAATGAATATAGTTTCAGAAAGCTATAGAAAAAGATAAACTCTTTTAGAAGTCCAAAAGATAGACAGAAATAGAAGACCGCATTGCATCATATGACGTTTTTTCGTTTTTTGTGTTAAGCTGTGAAGTATTTATTGACATAATCTGACATAAGAATACAGTTTTTGATTTTGATAAATGAGAAAGAAATAATGGAGAAAGTTAAGAGCCAGCAAAAAACAATTGGTGTATACAGTACGTGGAATTAATGAATTTTATTAAAGTAGATTTTGTAAATATATTGATCGAACGTATCACCTATGAAGCACTGAACAAATACACGTTTGTCTTACAAGAAGCCAATGACTTAAAAAACGCAAAATTGAAATGGAACACATACACACGGAGATAGAACTTCTTAAAGCAAAAACGGAGTTAACACGTGCTGAACTAGAAATGAAACAATTTCAAATGAAATGTTATAATTTTTTTTCAGATTGATGTGTGAACTTCACTGCTTGTAATTACTTACGTATTTTATATTTTCTGTATTGGAGAAAAATACGCTGTGGTCTAGACCCCGGTTCGGAAATTTAATGTGTTATTTTATTTATTCAAATCAGCCTTGTCAAAACAATGATAGAGTTTCACCTTCTTAAAATTGTTAGTATCATTTTATTGTCAGTTGTGTTTAGTAATTTCTTTATTTGTACATTTTGCGTACTCTGTATATAGTTTATATGCTAGTTTTTCCTTTGCGTGCGCTGTGCGTTCATCGCACGAAATTGTAAATTTGTTATATGTACGTGTTATCCTTGGAGGCCCCGAGTCTTGAGTGATGGAGCCGTGTAATACATGTTTTTATTTTTGTTGCTACCATGTGGTAATTCATTTAATTTTAAATCTTTGTTCGGGTATTTTGATATTAATTCATTCATCAAAGAACTCTTTTTTAATTATTGCTGTTTTGTTTAATTGTGTACGCATTTTGAATTATTAGATCAGTAATTATTGTAAAATGTTCTAGAAGATTTCGTTTTTTTAGTTTAAAAGTTTAAATTTCCGTTTTCTTTTTGCTGATTTGTATTGTATTGTTAATCACCACGGTTAAGGTGAAGTGAAGCTTGTGCTGTTAAAATTAAATTTCAATTTAAATTATATTTGTTTCTCCACGTGTAAAATTTAGTTTGGTTTAAATTTCGTGACCGCGTGGATATTTTTTGTGATTTAAGATTTTCCTTCTAGAACAAATCTTCCATTTTGTTTGCTGAAGGATTTGAATTGTCCTTCTTAAATTTAGATTCACGCAGGGTTTGTTTTAATCCAGGACCTTCAGTCCATGTTTTTTTTACCCCTGTTAATTGTAATCAAATGTTTTTTTTTTCTTTTTACAATAAAAATCTAATGATTGTAAATATCATCTTAAATAGTTCTTTTATTTCTGAATCAGCCATTTCAATTTTTGGGGATTATAAAGAAAGAAAGTTTTGCAAAAGCCCACTATTAATTTTTAAAAAATTTACTCTGAGATTTAAGAATCTCTGGCGCCCTTTTAAATTCATTTTTGCTGAGCTAGCTAAATTAATTTTGTCATTTTTAATTTCTCTTTACTTATATGCTTGGACCATCAGTTCACAGCAATACGTATTATAGAAATTTTATAATTTTTTTATAAATTTGGTGAGATAGGCAATCTAAATATTAGGTTTTCCCGTGATGCATTTCCTCATAATATTTATTTCCTCATGGCGTCGTAGGACTTTCACTAGCTAATTTTGTATTTCACTAATCAATGTCTTCCCATGCAACCAAATTTAAATTTCCCACAATTATTTTTAATAACTTCAACATAAAGGTATTAAAATACCTGTTATTGTAATACAAAATTGTGGGTAATTTCATGATTCAACGTTGAAGTTACTAAAAATAATTGTGGGAAATTTAAATTTGGTTGCCAGGGTGTAATTTAAATTGCTTAAAACTTAGATCTTTATAATTATCAAGTCAAATAAAAACGTGGAACAAAACATTGATAGTTCTGTCAAATATTTTTTGTTCCTAAAAATTGTAACAAAACAATAAAATTACCTGCATAGCTAACTTATTTCCAGCATGGGATCCCCCGTTTATCACGTTGAACGCGGGAACTGGTAGGATTATATCGTTGTTTTTCGCCAAATCGGCAATATGGCGGTACAGCGGGACGCCGCGTTTCGCAGCGCCGGCCTTGCAAACCGCCAAAGAGACGCCCAGAATGGCGTTGGCGCCGAACTTGGACTTATTCTCAGTGCCGTCCAGTTTAATCATGAACTCGTCGATCTCCTTCTGCTGCGTGACCTCGAGATTTTGCTTGATCAGCTCCGGGGCGATTTGTTTGTTCACATTATTGATGGCGGTCAGGACGCTCTTTCCGTGATAGTGGGCCTTGTCGCCATCTCGCAATTCCAGCGCCTCGTGAACACCTAAACTAAAGTTTGTAAAGCACAATACAATATTTCGTGCCGTATGGGCGTTTTATTATTCTTTCGGACGAGTTTAATTGTTTCTTGTTTCAAATTAATTATTCACATAAAAAAACAAATATGATTACGATAGCAATTATCGCAGAAATATTTATTCGTTTCGCAAATGTTTTGCTAAAAATAACAATTTCCAAGCTATTTTTATATATATTGTTACGCTACACAGTAGCATACAGCCCAGATTAAAAAAAATAAATTTTAAAAGAAATACATTAATTGAATAAAAAAAAATCAAGTTTTATATATACCAGTGTCATCTATTTTTTTATATTTTTTATTTAGAAGTGTTCTGTCTCACCAGCCAGATGGCATGCAGGGCGAGAAATTTCCGATCGAGGGGCGGTGACATAAAAAAAATATTGAATGGCTCGTTACTTTCTTATATTTTAACTCAGTACGCATAGGGATGTGATGGGATGATGTTGTCAATTGTCCTCTCCCTCAAATTCAATGTTTAAGACCAGTTTAAATGCTCTCATAGGCATGATGATGTCGTGCCTTAATTGTATTCAATCCCTTATGTGTAAAAGAACATTTAAGTGCGAATAAAAGTGACTTTATTTAATAAAAAAATTACTAAATGTGAATTGTTTATAATCAGACATAAATCTTTGGATAATATCTCAGGTAGTCCATGGGTCCGTTCAATTAATAACACTAAAGTTTCATTAAGTGATTCCACCTTTTGCGATTCAAATTCATAGTTCTTACTTAAATACGTTGAAAAAATTTTAAAATCCCGCGTTTTCTGACCGTTCAAATGGAGTTATATTAGATTTGAATAAACGTGTGGACAGAGTAGCCAACCTTGATGGTAAATCACTGGATATTGGTTCGTAACGTAAAAACATAACAAATACTTATAACCTAATACACAAATTTCCCCAAGTAACTGGAGACCGCTCAACTATGTTACAAACGATTTTCTAACCTCAAATTTTGCACAACGGATTAAAATAAAAATTTCTTATAAGTATAATTCAAATTAGATTATAATTGAAATAATACGTTTATTTTTATAGGTAGATTTGACGAGGTGTACCTTTTTACAGGACCGAATTCTGCGATCATCGGTGGTCAGGACTGTTCAGAGTCGGATATGGGCCTCGTAACTCGTAGATACATCAGGTCAGAGAGGATGGGTCGCTCAGGACAGGAACATTACTCGGAAAAATCGTCGTTGAAGAAAAATTACCCAAAACTCGTGTGTAATTTGGAATAAAATTTATGTGAAAAACTTTGTTAACAATTAACAATTATTTTAGGTCGTAATTGGAATAAAATTGGATTTTATCGAAATAACCGTTAAATTTTAAGAGAACAAACAGAAATATGTCTGCCTCGAAAGAGGTTCGGTTAGTGAATCGTTCGAATTGTAAAATGTTTTTAACTGACTAGAAAGCGATTGTCTTCGTCAAGGAGACCACTGTCTGAGAAAATCCGTTATAATAACCGAAATGAGGAGCCTCCTTTGTTTTACATATGAGAATGGCATGTGATCGACAGAAATATCGTATGTTTCAACGATGTGAAAATAAATAAATTACAAAATCTGGAATCACCTTACACTTTTATATAACAAAGGTATGAGTCTCTGAATATGAGAAAAATACATTTGAAATTATAAACGCTTATTACTATAAAAAACAACAATCTTAAAATTCATTACTGTGCCCCAAAGGTAGGCAACCATTTATACACATAGAATTGTTACAGAATCCAATTTCCAGCAATTCCCATGTCTGTCTGTTGACATATCAAAGCAATTATCTGCCAGTGCATATAAAAACATTATTAAAACAAAATTTACAGAAATAATACTCTGTAAAAGAAATACAAACTTTCACATGAATTAAAGTGGATCCCAAATTTGATCTGTCAATAGCTATTGTAATATATACTATACAAATTCTAATATTCATTTTCGATGTGTAGGTGTATCACTGCTGATCATCTCGCTTCCTGAAGGGAAATTCTAAAGGAAAATGCTTGAAGAGACCTGCCAATGCAGAGATTACTACATCACCTGGACATCGTCTGCTGTCTGCTGCTACATATTATATCCTTTTTTTTTTTTTTTTTATATATCTAATAAGTTTTAAAATATACTTAAGTAAAATAGTGACATTCCCTTTTTAAATAATAGTAGAATATCAAATAATCGCTCCATAACAATATATACAGGTGTCCCACCGAACTGAGTCATTAGGTTTTTTTGAACTTCTACGGCCGTTTGCACCGTTCGTGATTAAGTTATAATTAAAATTTAATCATAATTAAAGTTTAAATTCCCTTGCACCGACTGCTTAACTAATAATTAAATCCTTAATTCGTGATTATCTTTAATCAGTACCCAAGGTACGAATTAACTCATAATTAAAGTTGCGCAGCCATTTCTTTGTTTACAATCATGTTTATAGGCGATTATACGTTATGTTATGCGGTTTTTTGATTATAATACAAATATCTGTGACTGTAAATTGAAATAGCTAGCTAATTAAAGTGTTCACTTTGAAGATTAGGACAAGGAATAGCGGCGTGCAAGAAGTGTATATTTGGCAGGGTTTTAGAAAGTCCAAGATAAATCAAAAATTAATTCCCGAAATAAAAACTAACAATAAATGTATTTGAGGATTACTCGTGGTTTCAGGTGGGAATGACCCGAATGTATTTCGTAATAGGAAAGGATATCTTTCTATAAATTCACAATTTTTATATGAAGCTAATTTAAAATAATGGATATCGTAGTACGATGGCCAGGGAATACATACTTAACGATCCATTCTTTTCCATAACGACAGTGATATGCCTCAAAAACATATTTATTGACCCCACTGTAAATTCTAAACAGTTGTGAAAATCGTTATAATGAAAGCCATATTACAACACAGAATATCATTGAAAGCATGTTTCTAAGAAGAATATTTTCCAATACTGGCATTTGGTTGTCGCTTAAAGCTGGATACCCTTATAGCAGTAAATAGTTGGTACCTCAGTATTGCACAATATAGCCATAAATGTGGGTAAGAGGAAATCAATGAAGAAAAATCAAATCAAGGAATTTTAAATGGACAACTTCATGAGATTAATTATGACGCTGTTGATGATGTACCTGCTGCGATACAGGCATTACTAATTAATGATTATTTCAACAATGTGTAATTCATTGCTATATAGAAATTAACTTTTGAACATTTTTTTGTGTTTGTTTTCTTTGGCTTTTGTATAAACGAAATATATTTATTTACTCTAAATGCATAACACTTTGATTTTTTTAAAAGAATATATGTGTAGTAATTAACCATTTATTATTAAATAAAAGGAACAAATATATAAGGAAATGATGTAATAATAAAATAATCTAACAATAAATAGCAGAGATCAATAAAGTATCAAAAATTGGAGCATTTGCAAAACAAACAAATAAAAGAATTGCATAATGAAAAAAAACCTGCATTCACATATTAATTTGCATTTTAAAACTACTACTCAACTTTTTTTATTTCAATATCTAATTCTGTAGCAATTTTCTTCAGCTTAAATTCCAATAACTTTCAAATGCCGCTTAAAATCGCGCATTCGCATAGCGGCAATTTTCATTATGATGGAACAGTGTTCCAATATAAATACAATTTTGACTAAAAACTAACTTTAACACACTACCAACCTATTTCTGTTGCAAACTTTTAATTAACTAATCATTAATTAAATTTGTTCGGTGCAATCCTATTCATAGTTAATTCGTAATTAAATTTAATCTTTGATTAGTTAATTTTAATGTTAATCACAGTCAATGCAAACGGCCGCTAGTAGGTATTTGATTTTTTAAAATCAAATTGCAAGTTTTAACTTGCAGTGTAATCATGGCCCACTGTAATTTATTTAGGAAAATATTTTTAACTTTATAGCACTTTCGGTATACAGGGTGTTGATATCAACTTTCTTATTTTAAATAGGTAACACCTTAGACATACTTCTTTGTACTTACATCGACATTAGTAGAACCACTAAATATCTGAAACCTCATGAACTATTTAATTTTATTCTAAGGAGTGTAAACGTCAAAAATTCAACAAGATTGCAAATATCTCAAAAACAACTGAGTTTATATATGGGTAACCCTGATATAAACTAGTTGCAAATGGCTCGGTAAACTCATTTGACCAATGAAAATTCCATTAATCTATTTAAAATAAGAAATTTGATGTCAACACCCTGATGTGTACTGAAAGTGTGATAAAGTTGAAAGTATTTTCCTTAAATAGATCACAGTGAACCGTGATTATACTGCAAATTTCAAAATCAAACCCTGTATATAAAAAACACAATCTTCAGCGTTGAAAAATTAAAGAACTTATTAAAGTTTAATAATTATTTTTTTTTTTGCAAAATTTTCTAGTTTGGGCATAGACAAATATGATTAATTATACTGTTTCTAATGATTTGGGAAGGTGATTCTAAAAATATTTGCGACAAATGTTATGGATGGATTCATGCGGTTATTATAATCATAAAAGTTCATATAAATGTATGTTTTAAACGGCTTAGTTTTAAAGTTACAGGATGTTTAATAGTAAATTAAAAGTTTATATAATTAATTAAACGCATACAATAAATTAAACTCTTGTTATATAATTTATTTTAATTATTACTTTAAATATTTTCTTTACATAATAAATTTAAAGTAATAGTTAAAACAGATTATATAACCTAGAATAAAATATGTCCACTAACTCTAGACTTTAATTTCATTCATTAATAAAATAAGTTTGGTCAAGAAACTTCAATTTCAAATTAACCTGCCATGGAGTAAAAATAATGGTTTTTCCAATTGAACAACTGAAGAAGACAACTCAAGGACAAATATTAATATTTGTTGTATTAATATAATCGAGGATTAATGAAAGCTTATTTTCCTCAATTTCAAAAGTAATATTTTTTTTTCTAATATTAATATTTTCATCATAAATTAAAAGTGATCTGAAGAAAATATGGCTTAAACGATTAGTGAGGTGCCAACGTACCAAAAATTCATTCAATGTGCTAATTTGGGCCCAATACTAACTTCACCCTAAATAAGGAGTACTATCATTATCGTCTACTTAAGCAAATACAGTTACTTAAGAGTAATCTTGTATAAATGACAAAATAAGAAATATTTCCATTCGTAATGAAATACCTCAATGTTTTAACCAATCATCAAAATGACTTTTCTCAAGGTCATGATTAACCCACTGGGAATAGCTAAAAATTTATACAAACACCCAAAACCGTAATTTTTATTTTCATTTCTTTAAAAAAAAAATACTGTTTTTAGTGGAGTTATATCTTACTTTACAAACAATTTATAACCAATTGTCATGTATAAATAGTAAAAGCAAAACGGATTTTTTTTATTCTGATCAATCTAATCAATAAAAAATCAGCAATAATAGCCATGCTTTCATATTGGATTATAATATTTAAACTTCAATTTTAATATAATGAACATGTTACTTTTTTGCACTTTTTTTAATGCAAACATAAAAAAACTCTTCAAATATTTTTTAGTAACTTAAATATCTATTAATGTGGTAGAAACTCGTACATAATTTGAGCAGATTTAAAAAAATGCGGTAAATTTGTATATCATTTTCTAAGTAAAAAAATCCCAAGTAGAATTGTTTCCACTTCTCCTGAACTTGTATGATTTTTTTAAATTTAATTAGCAATGTGAATAAATAATTTACAAACAAATAAGAGAAAAATAAAATATCCATATTCACCCAATTCACACTTTACACAGTACCTGTACTTGCACCAGAAGGAACGGCTGCCCTAAATAATCCCAGCTCGGTTACTAGATCAACTTCTACAGTGGGGTTTCCACGCGAATCGAAGATTTGTCGGGCGAAGATGCTTTTAATCGGCATGGTTTTGGTGCAATAAGATCTATATATTCTGAAAAAATTCATTAAAAAAAATAATAAAAAACTATTAAGTTAAATTAAAAACAGCTCTCCTAAACTGGAATTCGTTGTTAGATTACTTACAAAATTTATTTGATACGAATGCAGTCGAAAAAATACTGAAAATACCGGAGGTTTCTGATTTTCTGATAGCAAGACAGTCCCGATTCACTGTAAGATCTGCCCCAAACTGCCCGATAGCACGTCTGCCGACCTTCTGAATCTTGGCAAGGTTATCCAAATGTCAAAAATGTCAAGAGGAGGAATAAATCGCAGGAATCACATGAAGAAGTTCATATGATTTCTAGTGATTTGACCATTTTATGAGTCAGTAGAAGAAAATTAATGATTATTATACAAAACTGTATAATAAGATCTTTCATGAAATCATATTTGGTTTTTTAAAATATGAGGCGCTTGTATAAAAGGAAATACGAAGAGAAGAATTTCAAAAATATCACACCTCATTCACAACTTACCAATAATGCTGCCCTCTATTCAAATATTGTATAATGAAAATTTTAAAAGATAACCTACAAATATTTAAGGTTAAGTTTGCGCTTCTGTTGATACAGCTAATTTCTTAGGCATTTTCGATAATTATCCCGTTTGCATGATGGCAAACGGTCCAATTGCTGAACGAAATCGAGGTAAACTTCGAATTTGTTTCATTGTTGATAATTTTAATTTATTACTTATTTCAGATGCTACGATATACGTTGGTGGATTAGACGACAAAGTAACAGAATCGCTAATGTGGGAATTATTTGTACAAGCTGGCCCTTTAGGTAATACATTTAACATGCATGATGTAATATAAAAAGTATCTTTTGCAGTTAATGTGCATATGCCGAAAGATCGTGTCACAATGATGCACCAAGGATACGGGTTTGTAGAATTTATGGGCGAGGAAGATGCGGATTATGCCATAAAAATTATGAACATGATAAAATTGTACGGGAAACCGATTAGGGTTAATAAAGCCTCGGCGCATCAGAAAAACCTGGATGTCGGGGCCAATATATTCATAGGGAATTTAGATCCAGAAGTTGATGAGAAATTATTGTATGATACCTTTTCTGCATTTGGAGTAATTTTGCAGACCCCAAAAGTGAGTTTTCTGATTATATCTTTGTTTTATTTTTGTTAATTCTTTAACACTTTGACTGCCATGCGGAATTTTCTAAATGGAAGTTTAGGGCAACTGTGTAGTGTGTACTCTGAGATATACAAATGGCAGCCAAAGTGTTAAACAAAATTAAAAAGAAAACACATCAACACAATAAAATGACTGAAAATAAAATACAACAATAAGAAACAATTAAGTGGAAATTCAAAGCTGTATTTCTACTAAAGCAACATTAAGGAATTTTTTGTTCTGTTTCTTGTTTGTTGTGAGAAATAATACATTCTGAAATATCCATTAGAACAATTAGATTAGAATCAGTTAGAATTTGTTATTGAAACAATGAGGAATATTATGAAACATTTTAGGGAAACAAACAACAAGAACACAAAAGTTGTACAATGTTTATCTCATGAGAACATAGCTACAACAATATGAAACAACTGACATAATGACAAGCAACAAATTAATAGATTTCACTGCTTTTTCCTGTTTATATGTTATTAATTTTGATTCTTTTTTGTATTGAAGAATACTTATGACATTTGAAAGGATATTATTTACACGAACTTTGTTAAACTTAATTCTGTAGGGAGCAAGGTGATGTTATTAGTACTGAAAGGGTGTTTTTCCAAATCCTAGTACTTAATCTCTCAAAATCCTTGCCCTTATTTGAATATATTTTATTTAATCTTCATTTTTTCTTACTTCATTCACCCCTGTTTTTGGGTTTTTACTTTGTTCAACAACAAAATAAACTGTAATCTGGCTGTCAAGACAATTCCCCACAATCTATGTTAGGTTATAGCTAGGGTTGCCATACGTTCGTATTTTCTACGGACAGTCCGTATTTTGTAAGCCTTGTCCGTAGATTATAAACTGTCCGTAGTTTGTACGTATTTCTGCAAAGCGTCCGTATTTTTTTTTTCCAATTTCCAATTTGTCGTACTCAAGCCGTACTTTTGTCATTTTATAGTTATTTTGGCATTCAAACTTTCGTATGATGTGCGTTAACGTTGCATTTCCAGTAGCATCACGTCTGAAGAGATATATATCTATATTTTTATATAATAATAATAATTAAACAATGACGTAATCAATTGGGACTTTGATAGCGTTTGAAGTAATTCATTGAGAACGCATGACACACTGGGTTATTATCGATGAGATACGTGTGTAGATTTAACAAAATCATAATTATCTCTTAAACTATCAATCTCAAGTGTAGGACATGTCGGATATAAAAAATATAAAATTAGACAACGAAGACGGCTAGTAAGAAAATGTGAGGGCTACCATATGAAAAAAATTTAGATACGTTTCAAAATTTCGAAAAGTTAACGTGCTATAGTAAAGCAACCCCACAATGTAGACAGCTGTTCTCGGCACCAAATCATACTCCAACATGTTGTTTAAGTATATTCTAGATCCTAAATCGACATTTCAAAAATCAAGTGTTTTTTGTTTTGAGTTGTTTGAATAAATGTCTGTTAGGGCAGATTTTTTTTTTAAAAAAGATGGAATAACTCCAGAACTGCCAAATCAAATTACAAAATGTAGAGATATTTATAAAGCTTAAAAATGGGTAAATCCAAATATGCAAAAATATACAGGGTGTTCAATTTAAAATAACAAACTAGATGGTGACTTCTGCTGTAACCGGAAACGCTAGAATTTGAAAATATTTTACGTAAACAGAATGCAACCGATTATGTCTAATTCTGAATGTTCAAATTCTCATTTTGACTAGAACCCCATCAACTTTTAACAAACGGCCTCGCTGACACACCCTGTATTAAGGGTTAGATTTATTGTTCCGACAGAAAAGGTTGAATTAGCGTCAGTCAGAAAAAGTGTTTGAAACGTGAATAAAATGTACAAAACGATATAATAATCTTTTACACGATAAAAAAATGTTTTAACAAAAAGGCGCTCATATCTCAAAATCTGTTAAAGATAGGTATAGGAAATGCTGATATAAAATGATAGGGGGATGATATTTACTTTCTATATAATTTTTAAAAAACTTCTGGGGAAGCGGCATTTATTTATTATTTTATATTACTTATACAAAAACATTTCGATGCTTTTACCACATCCTTTTCAATTTGTCTCCGTAAATTTAAAAATATTGACTTTATGTTATTATTATGAACATACAATTGGAATTTACCAACACGGAGACAAATTGAAAAAGATGTGGTAAAAGCATCGAAACGTTTTTGTATAAGTAATATAAAATAATAAATAAATGCCGCTTTCCAAGAAGTTTTTTTAAAAATTGTATATAAACCAAATACGGTAAAGAAAACAAACCATTATCTCGTATATTTACTTTCTAATTTCGAATTAAAATACTTCCATTTAAAAAAAAAATTAGTTTTCTGCATTTGAAAATATGTCACTTTGTTTGTCAGTTTTGAACACCTGTATGTTAGAATGTGAAGCGTTTCTTAGAGTTATATCTACATTCATAGCATAGTAAATTTAGAGTCTCTACTTGCATTATTGACGGAGATATTTATTTCTCAATGATGCAATGATTATGACTAAGAACAAAACTTAAATAACTCAAAAACCGGAGCTGTAGGAATAGCTAATGAAGAGTGACATATTTATGGCTTTATGGTCGTAGAATCCAAAAATGAATAAAAAAAATTATATCATTCTATTTAAAATAACAAAGTTGACGTCCATTTCCGGTCAACTGGAAGTGATATTTTGGTTAAAGCATTTCACATTTATAGTTCCAGTCAGTGTTGTCACAAGGTTAAATTTATTTGTAATAGAATTTAGTTAAAAAGGTAATAGATTGGCTTCTGTTCCTTTTTTCTCTATCGTATTTAAAAAAAAAGTGCTTTAAAATTACATTATAAAAACTGAAGGAGTTATTAGTAATATGGGGTGTATAATACTATATAATGCTATTATACTACCTTCAAGCTGACTCACAGAAATATAATAGACATCCCTAATAGCCAAATTTAAATTTCCCACCACAATTTCTAGTGAATTCAACGTAAAGGCATCAAAATAACTATTAATATAGTACAAAATGGTCAAGGTCCGTATATACTAGGTTGCCTCGTAAGTTGCAGGGGAGGCCCGGGGAAAAGGGGAGGGTGGATACGCGATGACGCTGTGATGACGCGCCTCGCGATCATTCTCGAGTCAAAGAAATGTTCCACTGGCGCACTATAGATGACGCGTTTGTAGTGGTAATATTTCCATAAGAGAATACTGCGGTGCCATCTATAGTACGCTAGTGGAATATTTCTTTGACTATATAATATAATATTTGGTATTGGGGTATTCTGCTAAAAACTTGAAATTATATTGGAAGACACGTTCTTGTTGACAAAACATTAATTGAAAATTTTTCTAAATTAAGATTTTTGTAAAAAAATAAATATTTAGTCTGGGAGTACAAATCGCCATTTGTTTTTACATATATGCACCACTTTAGTTATTAAACACAGCATACGTGATGACGCGTTCGCGCTCTTTCTCTTGATTGGTTGAAAAGTTATGAGGCAACCTAGCATATACGGACCTTGCAAAATGGTAGGCAATTTTATGTTTCAACGTTGAAGTTACAAAGAATAATTGCGGGAAATTTAAATTTAATCATTAGGGCCATCCCTAAAAAACTGGTTCCAATCGAACAGATAATAGTGCGAAAATCTCAAATATAAGTAAATAATAGATCATAAACTTTTAATGAACCACCTACGTGGAATACCTTGCATATTCCTCCTAATTAATATGATTATTATTATAATTATTTTAGATAATGAGAGATCCAGAAACCGGTAACTCTAAAGGATTCGCCTTCATTAATTTCGCCAGTTTCGAGGCATCAGACGCTTCAATCGAAGCCATGAACGGACAATACCTATGCAATAGACCGATATCAGTATCGTACGCGTTCAAGAAGGATGCCAAAGGGGAGAGACACGGTTCCGCAGCCGAGAGATTACTAGCGGCGCAAAATCCACTATCCCAAGCAGACAGACCTCATCAGCTCTTTGCAGACGCACCCCCGATGGGAATGATGCCGCCCGGAATGACGATGGCACCGCCACCACCTCCAGTGATCCTCGCCGGTATGATGCCGCCACCCCCTCCGACGCCCACCAATATGCAACCCCCACCCCCACCACCGGTTCCACCCCCAACAGCTTTTCCAGCTGGAATACCGCCACCTCCTTTACCGCCGGTTCAACCGCCTTTACCTCCCGGTGCGCCGCCTGCTGTCGCGACGACTGCATCCTCTCAGCCTCCTCTGCCTCCGATGCCGCCTTCTTCGCAGTCCGCTACAGCGCCGCCACCTCCACCACGGATGATGGCGCCACCATGGCAAGCGAGCGGCACTGGAGGATTTCCCCCACCGCCTGGGATGCCGCCAGGTGGCGTACCACCGTTTCAAGGAGGTTTGCCTCCGCCCCCACCTCCAGGTCGTGCCCCCCCTCCAAATTGGAGACCGCCTCCGCCTGGGTTTCCGGGACAAAGGCCGCCTTTCCCACCTCGTGGACCACCACCACCTCCGCCTGCGAATTTCGAAGGTGGCAACAATTTTACTGAGGGTAGTTGGTAGTGTGGTGACCTTTTCGATAAGGGTATTTAAAAAAAAATGATAACATTTATATAATTTTCGAATAAATCGGCTTCTTACCAGATCTATTGTTTTTATTAAAATCATTTATTAATGACTTTATATGCAGTTGACAAGAAGATAATAAGATAATTCTACAGTCTTTACCTCATTCAGGTTTTTAATGTAACGGAACGGGTTTTCTTATCTGGCAACTTTTGAGGATGGTCAGCCCAAATTCCTTCAAGCAAAACCAAATCCCGTTCCACAGATAACCCCACCTGCTCTTTTGACCGACGAGCCACTGCTGGAAAACAATCTTTTTGTTCGGTAGCGAATGGTTTTAGAAGATAAAGCCAAAGATGTTTTCCAACGGTGTTTTCCTCAGTCGGCCGAAGCAGGGCCGTTAATTAGCCTAAAAATTGTCGGCTTTCTCTTTACAAAATGACTTCCTCTCCAGGACTTTACTATGGGTACAAATTGAACTTCTTTTTTAATTTGGTACGGCGAAATAATAGAGTGACTATTTTGTACAATTATATATTGAATAAATTCAGACAATAGAATTAAACTGACAAGCTACAAATTAAATATAATAACAAGTATTTAAAATAATACCGTATTATCTTAATTACGCGAGACTTAAAACAAAAAAAAAAACTATTATTTCCTGTGAAGTAGGCGCTGCTTCAGCAAATGCCACATGATGATAGGTACCATCAACGTATTAATAAAATCAATTTAAATACTTTGTATTATACAGAATGGAATTTCGAATTCTTACATTATAATCATAGATCACTTAGAAAATGGCTTAGAATTTCATAAATAATAAATGCGTTATTCAAAAATATCGATATTGTGATAATTATTGATCGATAACTTTTTGTTTGAATGAGTGGACTGTATATAAAATTTGATGCACTGTGTATGTTTTAACTATTTTATTTTTGTAAATAATAAAATGTAACTATCCTTTCCATTCACTTTAATTTAAAAAAAAAAGATACCTGATGATGGCGTTAAGCCGAAACATGTTGTAATTTTTTTTTTCAGGCGAGACCGTTTTCTTTACCCAGCGTGATCATTCCAGTAGTTGTATATAGTTTAATGAACACGTCAAAATGATTGTGATGGAGGACGCAGCTGATGACAACCTGCAGCCTGTTGCATAAAAGTATAATTACAATTTACAGGTGATATTTTTTTACAATCTGTAAAAATTTGACTTACAGGCATTGCAAATATATACAGTGAGGTCGTAAATGGTCCCCCCCCCCCCTGATAACTTTTGAATGGTATGAGATAGAGCAATGAAACAAAAACCAAGTGAAATTAGAGGTAATTTGTGATTTTTCGCCTATAGAGATACGCACATGGCATCTGATGTAAAATAGAGGGCGTAGCTATCTTCAAAATTTTAAATAGGAAGTAATTTCATTTAGAAGCTCATTTGGAAGATATTTCTATTTTATGGCAATGCAAACAGTTTTACGATTTTCGAAATTTTTACCAACTTATCCAAGATTAATAATTGGAGTACTTACGTTACTTTTTCTATAGCCCTCGTATAAATATTGTGGTTTTATGTGACTTAGGAAGCGATTGCTGTAAAATATGACATATTTTACAATATGACGTTTTTGCAAAATTTTGCAAAAGTGTCTTATCTGTCAATGTATGTGTCATGTGTGTGGGTGTCTATGTTACAGATTACTGTAATTACAGGTTTCTGCACACTATATCCAAAAAGCGAATACGAGGGCTATAGAAAAAGTAACGTAAGTACTCCAATTATTAATCTTGGATAAGTTGGTAAAAATTTCGAAAATCGTAAAACTGTTTGCATTACCATAAAAGTAATAAAAATATCTTCCAAATGAGCTTCTAAATGAAATTACTTCCTATTTAAAATTTTAAAGATAGCTACGCCCTCTATTTTACAAATTTTTTATCAAAATTAATAGTACAAAATTATTAACCAAATAATTATACAACTAAAATGACTAATAAGTTGTGAAATACAACTTTGAAAACCTTAATAGTTCGGTTTTAAACGAAGCAAACAGGTTATTTACAATAATTCTGAGAGATATTAAGTTTGGTACTTGTCAATATGACATTCATTTAAATTAGAGTTTTGCTGTCACAATCCTGCAACAGAATGACCGAAAAGGAAGCAATTTTTCCAAAAAAGGCCTTTTTTTGGAAAAATTGCTTCCTTTTCGGTAAGTGGCGTCAGCGGGCGGTTTACACAGTATTGCCAACGCTAGACCTAGGGAATTTAGGTCGGTGTTAGGGGAAAAGGGTAATTTTTACGAAATAAGCCTATAATCTAGGGAATTATACTATGTCACAATATTTCCAGTATATATATGGGCGCGTTCAGGGATGGTTATCTGCTGAGTAACAGCAAAAACGCGCTGAGATACGCTAACAAGCAACAATACGAGTTTCCCTGAATGGTTTTTTATGCCCTAGCCCAAATCACAGAATAAAACATAACCTATTGTTCAAATAAATGTAATCTGTCAAAATAATTACAACCTTTTTCGATAGTGTATAATTTAACAAGCTATACAAGGTTATACTTAAAACAGAATGAATTTTATTATTGTAGATTTTTTTAATAAATGATGATCTTGATGGAAATAAACAAAACAAACAATATTTTCAGTTTAACTATTATGTGTTATAGGTTCTTTAGAATCTATACGAAACCGATTCTAATTAACAATTAGATAACATAACCACATATAACCAACATATGCGTTCCCCACTACTACTTTTGACAGCGCTGAGGAAGGCAGCCTACAATTTCAATTCTACTCAGCCGCTGTTTGTCAGCGGCAGGTCAAATGCCCTATTCAGGGAAGTTGCTTACTAAGCTTCTCAGCCGCTGAACGTCCCTGAACTCGCCCTATGTTAGGGATACCCTCAATGTAATATTTAAATATTGTGAATTATGTAAGGACACCTCGATGTGCAAAGATCCTAAAAATTTGGGTTAGTAGTTGTTAATTGCAACGCTAAAACAGCGAGTGATTTTTATTTTGAAAAGCATCATTTCAAATTTGTATATGTTGATGTTTTACCTACAAGCTCATCTAATTAATACCGAATTATGATGTAATTACTTTTATTAAATAATCAGTAGATTTTTATGAACTTTAATAATGACCCTTACACAAAAAATATACGTATTTTATGTGTTAAAACTTGAACTTAAAAAAATTAAATAACTTAATATTGTAATTCCTATTTTTAGAAGTAATAAAATCATGTAACATTGTTTATGAAGCGAGGCTATTCTACAAATTTGGACAATTAGGCAGATGTTCAAGAAATAAATACCTTGGTGAACTACATTTTTGAAAATAACACGTGGGAATTATAAAATATACAAGAGAGGATTTTATAGTAATAAAAACTATTAATTATGGCTAATATACCTTAATAGCCAAATTTAAATTTCCCGCCACTACTTTTAGTAAATTCAATCTAAAGGCATTAAAATAACTATTGATGTAGTACAAAATAGTGAGTAGTTTTATGTTTGAACGTTGAAGTTACTGAGAATAATTGCGGGAAATTTAAATTTGGCTATTAGGGTAGAAATCCCTTCAGCGTAATAAATTTCTGTATACATACATATTTACATATGTTTGTAAATAAGTACTTTCTTGAAGCATATGTTGCCACTTTGAAGAAATATATTTCGAAGTGAATTAGTCGCATATGAAACCATAAACATGAGAAAACATTCCATGGTATGACAATAGATGACAGAGGTGTATAGCTAATCCAAGAAAGTAAAAATAAACTGGTTTATAACCAATCTAAGCACTTTTTTTGAATATCAACTTACAGCAGTTTCACTTTATCACGGAAATGCTGTAATAAATAGGTAGCGTAGTAGAGCATTTGGTTCCTTTTATTTTATATAGTTGGCTATTCTAGCATGCAACTAATGGCAAAAATGGCAATTACAAAAAACGCTACTGCAATGGTGAATTTATATTATTCCTACACTCAGACATTATTTCAAAATATAATTTAGTGCGCCGAAAGTGTTTTTTTTAGTACGCCCCTAAATCCTGCCTTTTATGAAAATCAAATGTAGGCAACCAAAATTACTGTGGCATTAGTGCGGTAAACGCAATATAAATAAAAATACCAAATGAAGCTAAATATTAAAATTATATTGTAAAAACCATTTGAAGATATTGTATGTATTTAATTACAAATAATAATAATAATAAGGATAAAATTTATAGAAATCTATACTTTTTCTTTATTTTTAAAATCGTATCGATTTTTTTTTATTTTCCCATATAATAAATTACAAAAAGTTTGTACTTTTTGAGTAAATTTTGTCAAATTGTTTAGTTGGGTATTGCAAAACAAAAACTCCCTAAATATCTCAGTATTCACGCAAATAGTGGTGTGAGGTTTTTCAATAAATAGGGCGTTTGGTTATTCTCTGTTTATACGTTCCATTTTATAATTGAATTATCGATTATATTTTCTAGTATTTTCTTATTCTCTATGCCGGGTCGTGTGCCTTGTAATAATGTAGATTCCAATGTTATCGATAAATCATGATGAATTAACCAACGGTATGCCAGTTAATCAATATGATATTTTCATAAAATTTGTGCGATCACATTATACGTACAATCTCAAATAAGTAAATTCTTAATTACCCCCACGGTAACAGCTCAAATCTCTTCGAGATATATTCCAATTTACACGGAGATTCTTCGTTATAACATATCTGTCAAAGTGTCAAAGTGTGTGCTTTTATGGCCGCGTATCCTTGGTGACGGTGACTGCCTTAGCAACGAATACAACAACATAACATAGGTAATGAAATATTTTATTATTGTTATCCGACGCTTTTCCAAACGAAACACGTAATATTTTTTCATGCACACAGGCAACCTTAGTATTTTCGTTAATGTGTATTGTTTGTAGGTAAACCCGTTTATTACTATTTGTTCCCCTTAGTTTCCTTTTTACATTGCACAAATGGCTTCTTTTTTGTCACTGAGATTTGGAGTGTGTTGATTTTACACCTTTGGATTCGACTTACCTTACCACCATCGTTATTATGCCTATGGAATTTTGTGTTACCCCGCATAGTACCTGTCGCTGGTTTTTATGTTACGGATAAATAACATTCACCTCCCCCCAGGAAAATATGATTTTAACAAGACAGTTGTTTTAAGTTTACATAAATCGTGTGTTATATTATCGAGTGATGTGGATTTCCTGCCGCAAATTTAATAGGTAGGTGATTAGTAATTAGAAAATCTTGTAGTTTTTGTTATTGCTTTAGTTTGAGATAAAAGAAAGCGGTTTTGTAATTCCTTTAGATTTCATAACTTACATTTGTGTTTAAAATGTTATCTTTCGTGAGTTGGTTTGGTTAATTTTAATTTCTAATGTAAAGACGATTCGACTTGAAGATGATTTCATTTTTGCTTGGTATTGGATCTTGCTTTTATGAGAATAAGAAACAAAAAACTTGGAAAAATTTAACACTATTGAAGATTTTGTAATCTAAAAGTTATAGTTTACATAAAAAATACTTACTGAAATTTTTATAGTGTTGGACACTGTTAACATTTTTGCTATTGATAGTCAGAATAGTTATTATCCATATTTGATCAGTATAATTGTAAATCTTCTCTGAAAAAAAAAGAAAACAAAATTTTCACTGTTTATCTGCTTTTACTGTTGCTGCAACTTATTGAACAGTCATACTTGCTATAATCAACTAGTGATAGACAAAACTGTTTTATAATCACTACTGATAGTGCTCATAACCAATTTGAACATTGTAGAAGGTATATTTTTATGCGAGAATCAATATAGTCCTGAAATCTAATTTTTGCCTGTTTTGGAGTTTTGGGACACAAATTCACTTATTTCGAATTAAAATTTGCGATATAATCTAGAGTTTATATTTCAGCATTCAAGTTGGTATCATTTCGCTGTATTAAAAAGATTAAAATGTACAAGTTTAACTGATGTATAAGTTATTTGCCTGATTTTCAAAAATGAATTATAATTTGGGGATTTTTTGCTTTCAATTTATTTAATTTCGAAATTGACTCAAAAATAAAATATTTCAACACTTTTAGGGCAGAAAAAGCTCTAATAATCAAACTTACATTTTTCACAATTAGTTTTATTAATTTCAACATAAATAAGGCATTAAAATAACTGTTAATATATCTTATAAAATCATTAATTGATTGTAAATTTGATTCTTTGGGACGGGCAATAAGACATATTTTTTTTGTTGTGTTTTTCTTTATGGTATTAAAAATTTAAAACAAAATACGTACATGTCACATAAAATCATTGTCTACACTTTTATTTTTTTTTTGCAAACATATTTTAGCCATAAATTTACAGATTAAAAGTTTTTGTGTATAAATATTATCAGTTTTTTTTTACGCTTTTATTTTGGGGTATGCATCCCAGTCAACCAAATTCAAATTTCCCGCAATTATATTTAGTAACTTCAACTTAAAGTTCATGCTTTAATGTTGAAGTTACTAAAAATAATTGTGGGAAATTTGAATTTGGTTCACTGGGATGGTGACAATTAGATTTTTTTCTACTTTCTTCATTGTATGTAATATCTTGTGGCGTACGTTTAACCTCACTTTGTAAAAAAGAAAATAACAAAATTAAGATGTTGAAAATACTGGAGTGACAATATGGAAATGTGTGATATTTTCTTTTACTTTTACTAAATTTGAACAAATATCAAAGCATGATTTATCTCCTTTTTCTAAAAAAAAAAAAAAAAAAAAGCTCCTCAGCATTTGAAACAATTTTCTGTGCAAAAATATAGAAAAATAATTGAAGACGTGAGAATATAGCAACACATCACCAGTTTTCGAAAAAATTGCAAAATACTTCTTATGTAGTTCAGGTTTTTTTTGTAAATATTTATGTTATACAGTTTATGGATCAGTTTAAAATGGTTTATATAAAAGGTATTTCAAAAACTTCAAAAATAACGCCGAAATTTTGTCAGAAAAAAATTGCATATTGCATTTATTCAATTTTTTACACTCACTTTGAAAAAGTATAAAAAGAAATGCATATTGCATACAAAAAGCTTAATTTTATTATTTATTAGCAAAGAACTTGCAAAAATACAAGTAAATAATATAAAGTTTAACATACAAAAAAACCTTATATCGTCTACCTGAAACGCATAAGTATACAATATGTAACAATATCATGTAATTTTTTTTTGTTAGAATTAGGTGGTATTGGATGATCATACAAATATTTGATAAGAGTTTCATAATCTAATGAATTTGAATCAGTGCTTTTTTTTTAAGATTTTATGTGGTATAAAATGTTGATTCTTTGAAACTGTTAAGTTAGGTCATTGCCATTATATAAATTAAACTGTTTTGGATGTTATTGCTTCATTAGAATACTATTATTTTTGTTTAGGTTTGCAGGTCATTAATGTTAATAAAAACATATTTACCTGTAATTAATTTATTCAAATTATAGTAAAATTAGTAAGTTATTACATAATGAGTTAATTTTTTTTTATATATAAAACAAAGTTATTTATAAGATATCTTTGTAAAACTCTTACTAGCATATATTACACAAAACCACTTTCACCCAAGTTAAGATGTTCATGATAATAAGAGATGAACAATTTCTTTTTTAATATTTTTTCACATCAAACTTTTAACATATACTCAATCATGTTAAAGAAATAACAAAATGGCAGGTCATCGTATTTTAAAATGTTTTTTTTTTGAATTTTAGAAGTTTGTTGTATATACTAAAATGAAGAATTTTGTTTTTAAAAAGCTAATACCTTGTCACAACGTTGCATTAACCTTTTACTGTTAAGCTTGTCTGGACAAGGGAAAGTTAAGCAAGTGGCGAGCTTGTCGTAAGCTTACATGTTATCTGGGCGGATGTTATGCCATAGCGATTATTAAAAAAAAATAGTTTTATAACTCATCGACTGATAAAGATAAAAGAATCTCTGATTTATTTTGAGTAATTTCCTGGCAAAATAAATGGAAAGACAGCAAGGAATTATGATAAGTATTTTATAAGCATATTGTAAAAAGGTAAACAATTTTAAGGTAACAGGTTTTAAGTGTAAGCAAAATGGTAATAATTTAATATATTTAATACTAGTAATGTCTTCTTTAGAGCTTGAAAAATTAGCCGCTAGATAGCGAAACATAGCAAAAGAAAATTGTAGAAAGAAATCTAAACGTTTCTATAAACATCAATGAAATAATTATTCTAATTGTCATTAAGCATGAATTTTAAATACTCCATATTTTTTGCTTGTGGACTTCTTAGAATATGCATTTTTATAGTTTTTTTTTTAAACATTCCTTAAGTTACATTAATTACTTCAAATTATTTTAAAGCGTTTAGAACTAGTCGCCATTATTCTTCTGGAATATAAAGATTTGTTTTTTTCCTATTAAGTGTTTCAGGTTGTTTTGAACAACGTGGTACTTCATCAAATCTTTTGCACGCAGTTAACAAAGATGACATAACTCCTATGTCAGCGATTTTTTATAAAAGATTTAGTAACAAGCAAAAAACCATGACCTAAAAACCAACAAATGCTGGAATTGTGATGGACCAACGAATTTAAATATAAGAATAGAAAGATATATAAATTAGTTTGATAATAAATTGATGGCCATATTTCATACAGTACTTTCATTATTTTTCAGCAACTTTTTAAATTTCCGATAATATAATTAAATGAAACACCGAAAAGAAATTAATAATTGTTATAACCCTGTTATTTCTGGCAATGAAATTAACAAATCAGCAAATTTTTGACACGCTCAAAACTACTACCATTTGTATTTAAAAAGTTTGTATACAAATTTCGAATTGCTTAAAGGCTACATTGACTTCGGAGTTGTATTTAACTTCTAAGTACCTAAGAAAGTGCCATAAAAGTGTTAAAATACTATCTCATTATTTTTTTCCTATATGAAAAGAGTTAAATGATGTCAAAACTTTTTTCTTTCTTAGAAAAATGGAGTTGAATGTCATCATTCACATTTTGTCCCATTATACAACTGTTTGTCACTCAACTCATGTATGAAATATGGGTATTTGCTTAATAAATCAAAATTTCTGATCTTTCCTAGAACTCTTTCACATTTTAACCTCCAGTTTTATAATAAATGTTACTTACACTTTGACAAAAGTCTGTGTATAAGTTATTTGAATTAATTTTAAAAAAATTTTAAAGCTTCGAAGTAATGTTATGAGAATTTATTTTTTGTACTTCTTGTTTAACAGATTTTTTTTTATTATTTTAATTTCGACCCTGTATTATTGCAACCCAATTTTGTGGGAGTTAGCAGGGTGAGTCATATAGGATAGGTACCAGTTACAATTACATACGTAAGACCGCCAGGTGAATACAATTAGTTCTAGTGGGTCCCGGCCCCTCTTTTATATAGGGTAACGTTTAATAAGTAGAGGATTATCAGTAGTGCAGGTGTACAGCTCAAGGTGCAACCCTATGAAATGATTCGAGAGAGTGCGTTTTGTTAGAGATAATTGGCAGTTGCATTGTGGAGATTTTCGTGTTTGTTAGTGAATGAATCAAAGAGATATGTGATACTTTTCATTAATGAAGATGCATATCGTGTTCCCACGAGCTGGTAAACCTACTGCATCGGTCAATATGGGTAATTTTGTAGCTAGTTTTATTGGTTGAACAGTTTAAAGCTGAAGAAATGCGTATTTTGATATGAAAGGAAAAATTAATTTTGCCTATAAATGTAAATAATAGAGCTATTCTTATTAGTTAAAAGATACACAGCCCCTCAACATATTATTTCATCAAAATTAAAACCTTACTGACACCATAAGGACGGTTTGTTATGCAAAAAATACATTTTCACGAACAGATCATGTACATTTAAGTACATGCAACATATATTTTATTTTTAAAGGGATGTTTGGCATTACGCATGCCTGCCTTCGTTATTTTATTTCTAAGCAAATCATAAAATGAATATTCAAACCGAATTTTCTACAACTTTGTAATTTCAAAACACCAATATAAACTTAGGGAGAGTTGCATTTCCAAGGATGCTATCAAATTGGTGTCTTTATTCAACGATGAATATTTGGTTGTACCAAATACAATATAAATATATGTTGTACATAAATCAAAATGGGTTGGAATTTTCATCATTTGTTTTATGGTGTTCCATCAACACCACCATCAATGAAGTTTGGTGTGTTGGTTGTTTGTTGGAGGGGACACAAACAAAATTGACAGTTGACATTAAGTAATATGAAAGTGATATTTTTTTATTACAAAATAATCTTTTTGATCCAAAATGTTTTATGACTGTGAAAGTAATGGACTACATTTCAATGTGTTCAATTGTCAGAAAACGATATCAAACGTTTAAATACAGGTACTTTTTTAGTTACACCTATTATTATTTTAAATTTTGGGTGGTAAAAGGATTATGCATCATCCACCAAAGCGTTTCCTTGTTTAGCAAAAAACAGCTCTCATCAGTACTTCACCACTAGATGACGTCATGAAATACACCAACAAGCATTTGGTCAATTAAGCAACTCTCCCTTACACTTTGTTTATTTGATCCATATTTCCCAAATAGCAAAATTTAAATTTATATTTAATATTTCTGTTAAGTTTTTATCTCGATGAATTAACGTTTTATGCCATATCTTCTTTTCTAAAAAAAATAGTTTGAAATGTCTTAGCACTATATATCTTTCTCCTGTAGCAAAATTTAAATTTCCGGCAATTGTTTTTAGTAATTTCAACATTGAAACACGAAATTACCAATGATTTTGTATTAGATTACTAGTTACTTTGATGTCTTTCTGTTAAAGTTACTAAAAATAATTGTGGGAAATTTAAATTTTGCTAGTAGGGTTATAGGGTTTACATCAAAATGAATGTTATTTAAAAAATACGCAGTATTATGATATAAAATTTTATTAATTTAAAAATTACTATCATAAAATAATCGTATAACATAAAATAATGCAAAAACAATATCAACAACAAGCCTATGCATAACAAATAAATAAAAAACAAACATTAACTTAGTACTATTTCGGTTGTTGCAGCTTCATTAGGCATTTTATATAATAGTGAAAACTTTATAAAAGTTACAACTATAAAATGTCGTCATACAAAATAATTGACAAAAAATAGTTTTCAAATAAATATTGAAATAAGTTTTACATTCCTTTCTTATTACTCCATTTATTTGCCAGGATGATTTTATACAGCTTATCTATCCTTTCAATTCTTATTATTTTTTTTTTTTAATTCCTCATAAGAGCACAATTATAAATTTATGTTATTATGAATCAGTATTATATATTTTATGTCATGGAATTTACAAAAATGCAGGAACATTATTCTTTTTTACCTGGTAACTATAAATAATATTCAATATATTCAATACAGATACGTAATTATTCTTACCCTGTACAGGCATCAAAGGGACCATTTTTTGATTACTAATAACTTCTATTAATAAGTTGCTCCTCACTCTATATAATGTACAAAATGCATCATACAACAGAATATGAGTGTTAAATTCCCACTACTAAACTGTAAATGAACCTTTAACGCCTTAACCTCAAAATTCTCACCAGCAGTTTTAAACAACTTAAATTGATTTTGGTTTTACAAATTTCGGTACATGCTCACCATTTTGTGGTGTCTAATAAATAAAAACGTCAATTTTGAAATACAAAATATAGTAGACCAAACAAGTTAAATCAAATATTATCTGTGGACATAAACAAACATATTAAAATATGAATTTTATTTATAAATTTGCGTTGTAAAATAATGTCTTGAAAAATTACAAGAAATTACATTCGATCAGAATAAACAATTGTATGAGAATAAATCATAATTTAATACTATTAAACTCAAATTGTGTGAAATTTCTTGGAAAACAAGTACTAAAATAATATGTCCACTTTTTTTTTAATAGTTAAAAGTAAATTTTAAACACAATATTGTATAATATAAAATATTTGCCGGTGAAATTGTTTTCTAAAAAGAAAAATGTATAAATAATCAAAGATCAGCCGCTTACTACAAAGTTTATTTAATATTTTTGTTGAAATTATTCACAATTGTGTGGTAACGTATTCATAATGAGTACGTTCATAAACTTAAAGAAATGTAAAAGCAACTATAACACTAGTATATTTATATTGTATTTGGTAAAAGTTATCTCTCTCCTTAAATTAAAATTCTAATGTTTCGTATTGTAAAAGTATTAATTACTTATGTATGTGTATAAACTTTTTACTTATTTCAATTAATAATTATTATTGCTATTAATATAAATAATTTTGACTAATAGTAGTTTTTTTTTTCCTCGTGTAATTTGTGACTTTTCCCAACAAGATGCCAACAGTTAAATAAGTTTGTTTACTTAATCAAAAGTGTATCGAAATATAAGGATTTATTATATTGATTTTTTTTCAATTATATTCATACTTTTTCTTAATTATTACTAGCCAAAACGGTTAAATAAACTCATTTCAGAGATTTTCTTTTTATTGTATGTATCAAAATTAATTCCAGAGTGATAATAAAATGTTTAAAACCTATATCATTATACAATTGATAAGAAATTATGTGAAGGGGATGCACATTCAAGGTATGAGAACCAGTTCGTATGTGAATTAATGAAAGGAGAAACTTATTTTATCAGCCTTAACTCTTACTTATTTCAATTAATTATTATTATTGCTATTAATATAAATAATTTTGACTAATAGTAGTTTTTTTTTCCTTGTGTAATTTGTGACTTTCCCAACAAGTGCCAACAGTTAAATAAGTTTGTTTACTTACTCAAAAGTGTATCGAAATTTAAGGATTTATTATATTGATTTTTTCAATTGTATTCATACTTTTTCTTAATTATTACTAGCAAAAACAGTTAAATAAACGCGTTGCAGTGATTTTTTTTTATTGTATATACCAAAATTAATTCCAAAGTGATAATAAAATGTTTAAAACCTATATCATTATGCAATTGATAAGAAATTATGTGAAGGGGATGCACATTCAAGGTATGAGAACCAGTTCGTATGAATTAATGAAAGGAGAAACTTATTTTATCAGCTTTAACTCACCAACGAGGATATGTAAACTTATTACATGTCGACAATCCCCGTTCATAACAGCTCCAGTGATGGCAGTGTGTTTTGATAATGTAAGATCTCCACGGATGAATTTGATTGGCCGCTCTCTTTCAGTGGACAGGTGTAGCCGTGGAGATATAGTCATGGCAACAGCAGCTCGGTTTGCAGCAGGAGACAACAGTCCTCCTACTCCAGCACCCGCATCAACCCCACCGGCGCAGTCACAGACTACCCAACTAATCGTTCTCCCTGCTAGTTTACATCAGGTAATCCCATTCGTCGTGACATTATTGATTACCTCTTTTTTTTTCTTTCTTTTCGATCTCGATTGTGCCAATTTTCTTATTGCTTTGACATTGTACGTAATCATGAACTGCTTTATTAATATTATCTATCTATAAGTAATTGAAGGAGACATCAATACATATTTTATTTGATATATAGAAAAAAATATAATTTTTTATGCAGACTGCTACGAGTGGTGCTATTGTCAATGGTGTCCCTGTGATAGATGTGTCAGCTCTTGAACAGGCAGCCGATTCTAGTAACGAGAGTTCTGCTACAACCGAACATCCGGCTGATAGTCACGAAGCAGAAGCCATTGAGCAGACTTCACCGCATTTTATAACAGTTACAGGTAGGATATTTAATAATAATTATGACAATTTATAACACACATTTTCTAATAAGTATTTTTGATGGACTTTTTACTAGATAATTTAGATTATCATAAGTTTATTTAACATCAGGAGTTACTTGGAAATTAATTTTCTAAACTGTTTGATATTATTGATACATATTTAATATACCTTTGACAAAAAGAACTTTTACTATTTACTTTATTTAATATTAAAATTAATATTTAATAATTTATCACATAATTTTACCTCAAAACCAGATACTATAAAGGCTCTGCTCCGATAAGCCATTGAAAAGTGCCCCTAAAGCTATCAGGCTGAATTAAAGCAAATGAGTACTACTGTCACACATACTATAAATACCAAAAATTAGCTCAATCGATGCCACCCCATTCGAGATATTAGCATAAGGGTGCAAAAATTCAATATTTTTTTTCTCAGGAATTACTTAAGCTATTACGTTCAAAAAAAATATGTAAGTAAACACTGATTATGGGCATTCTATAAAAAATCAAGAACTAATTCCCTCCACTCAGTTTAAAGTTATTATTATTTTCCTCTTTTTAGGGGTGTTTTTTTTGAGTTTGGTTCAAGGTGCCAACTTGGCTTTTTGTTATATTAAATCATATGCATTTAGGTTTATTATATGTTTTTTTCAGTTTTTTTCTGTGTGGTAGAACATGTAAATAACAAATCAAATCTCTTTGAATGATTTTAGTAGGAGCAACTTGTTATTAGTTATTTTAGCGTTAAAATAATTATTTATCGATTAATTTCAGGATTATTTGTATAAATGTTTCAGCCCTATTAGTTATAAAAGCACGGAAATATACAAAACAATATGTAACAATAAAATAATATTTAATTCCGTACACGCAGTTCAAAGTTGTTATTGTTTTCCCTTTTTGAGGGGTGATTATTTTGAGTTGCGTTTAAGGTGCCAATTTGACTTTTTATTATATGTACGTGAGTGTATAATTATATTTGGGTTTATTATATATTTCGCAAAGTTCTTTCAATGAAGTAATACAAATAAAAAAAAAAACCTCTTTGATCTTAGCAGCAGCATTGGGTTATTGATTATTTTAAGGATAAAATTCAAATTATTCATCGATCGGATTCAGGATTATTTATATGTATGTACATTTCAGCCCTAGTATCTATAAAAGCATCGACATATAAAAAAGAATAATGTAACAATAAAATAATATTTAATTCCGCACACGCTGTTCGAAGTTATTTTGTCCTTTTGGGGGATGTTTTTTCAAGTTGGATTTAACAATTCGACTTGATTTTTTGTTACCTATAAATTTATGCCTTTTGGTGCAATATATATGGTTTTATATGATATAACATATTAACATAAATCAATCAAATCTCTGTTAGATATTTATTCTTCTAATAACAACATAATTCTATCCACATTTGTTATTGCAACAAGCTATGTACTTATAGTTGTTATGATTTTCTTAATGTTGAGCAGAACCGCTATTCATATTTTACTTTTGTTCTAACTGCCAAATAGATATATACATTTATTATACATATTTCTTTAATCAATGTTCTGAGACGTGCAATAATTTGTTTTAATATGACAATTATTTGATTGTGAGAGTTTAGAGACTGTTGTTTAATGTAATTTCTTTATGTAGAATAAACAGCAGTGGTGTAGAAAGTAAATTAAAATATGTTCTCACAAAGTGTATTAATCGCGGTGGTTTGCTAATAAAAATATCTAGAAGAAAAAAACTTAAACAAATAAATAAACGATGAAGATGATAGAAATACTTATTTGGAACTATTCATTCTTCCCAGAAGAATCAGTGAAGGTTGTAAATCAAGAGCATACTTCTCAGTTCATGTGACATCACTTGTAAAGAATTTATTAGGAAAAAAGTATATAGTAAATGCAAATGCTGGCATTACTATACAGCAAAAAGTCAAGTTGGAATTCAAAAAACCACCCCCCAAAGGGAACTTTGACCTTCGTGTACGGAGCTAAATATTATTTTATATTGACTATGAATACATATATGTTAATAATAAATGTAACAACAGATAATATATTATATAATAATATACTATTTATTATTATTTATTCTTACAGAATTATTTTTATAGCTCAGTGCTTTCATAACTACTAGGGCTGAAGTGTACCACATATAAATAATCCTGAAACCGCTCGATGATTTTTCGTTTTTATTTGCATGTTCTACCACGCAGAAAGAACTTAAAAAAATATATAATGAACCCAAATACATACATTACTATATAACAAAGAAAATCAGATTGACACATTAAACTCAACTCAAAAAAAAAAAAAACCGCCCTTCAAAAAGGAAAAATAACTATAACTTTCAACTGCGTGTACGGAAATAAATATTATTTTGTTGTTATAATTTTCTTTATTATATTTCGATGTTTTTATAACTACTACGGCTGAAACATACATACAGATAATCTTGAAATTGATGCATGAACAATTGTTTTAACCCTAAAATAAACAATAACAAATTGTTCTTTACTAAGATCATTCAAAGAGATTTGATTTTTTATTTACATGTTCTACCACACAGAAAAAATTGAAAAAAAAATATATAATAAACCTTAATGCATACGGTCTAATATAACAAAAAGCCAAGTTGGCACCTTGAACCAAACCCAAAAAAACCACCCCTAAAAAGGGGAAAATAATAATAACTGTGAACTGAGTGGAGGGAATTAGTTCTTGATTTTTTATAGAATGCCCATAATCAGTCTTTACTTGCATAATTTTTTTGAACGTAATAGCTTAAGTAATTCCTGAGAAAAAAATATTGAATTTTTCCACCCTTATGCTAATATCTCGAATGGGGTGCCATCGATTGAGCTAATTTTTGGTATTTATAGTATGTGTGACAGTAGTACTCATTTGCTTTAATTTCAGCCCAATAGCTTTAGGAGCACTTTTTAATGGCTTATCGGAGCAGAGCCTTTGTTTTAAATACTCAAAAGAAATTAAAAAAAAACAAACATTCCTTTTACTGTTTCCTTCTTTTGTGTCCTCTGTGTTATCCAAACACTAAATTCTAGATGTTTATTTTCATTGCTCCCAGAAGTTGCCACTAGATCTTATGCTTCTTTAACACCCGTACAGCCCACAGTAGGTAAGCACCGTTTATCTGATACGTATGATGTTATTAAATTTGTACGTACGTGTGTATGAAATTGATAAGATGCGAGCTTGGACGAGCTTCCCCTAAAACGTGATTCATGCTATCATCCATCCATAATCTCCGCTATTATTGTATTGCATCTTACGCATTTTTGTTAGGGCTACTTTGTAGTGTACAGGTAGGGTATTGCGTTTCGTATTGTTTGCTTGTTATTTACACTTGGCTAAACTTTGCTAGGTGATTCCACCTGGTTCGGCTTTTCATTCACGTCCTGGACGCCCATCATCGTAGTTACGTTTTTCGTTTCTTATGTCTAATCTATCTTATAGTATCAATGGTAAAAGTTCTTTTAATTGTATGCGCGCGTTCTGCCGTGCCATGGGAATTTACTTGTGAATAATTTTGCAGTTGCCTCAGAGAACGATACTGTGGCATCCCACCAGGGTTACCATGTGCAATACGTCGAGCCGGAAGTTTATGCGTCGCAGGCGAATGCAAATCAAGCACAAATGTAAGTTTTTTTAATCCTTTCTATTATTTTCGGCACTTATCAAAATAAGAAAAACTTTTTATTACTAAGAACCATTAAAAACAGGTAAAATTTATTCGAATGAGAGCAAAAATTATGTATGTAGCAGGGAAATTTGTTGCCGTAGTGCATACAACATTTTTTCGGCTACCATTTGTGAAATCAACTTTTTTTGCATTAATAGTGTCTAGTTATTATTAAGAATCATTAGAAACAGGTAAAATTTATTCGAATAAGATCGAAAATTATGTATGTACCACGGCACTTTGTAAGGGGAATTTGTTGCCGTAGTGCGCACAACATTTTTTCGGTTACCATTTGCCAAATCAACTTTTTTTTTGCATTAGTAGTGTCTAGTTATTACTAAGAATCATTAGAAACAGGTAAAATTTATTCGAATAAGATCGAAAATTATGTATGTGCCAGGGCACTTTGTAAGGGGAATTTGTTGCCGTAGTGCGTACAACATTTTTCGGTTACCATTTGTGAAATCAACTTTTTTTTGCATTAATAGTGTCTAGTTATTACTAAGAACCATTAGAAACAGGTAAAATATTTATTTGAATAAGATCAAAAATTATGTATGTACCAGTGCACTTTGTAAGGGGAATTTGTTTCCGTAATGCATACAACATTTTTTCGGTTACCATTTGTCAAATCAACTTTTTTTGCATTAGTAGTGTCTAGTTATTACTAAGAATCATTAGAAACAGGTAAAATTTATTCGAATAAGATCGAAAATTATGTATGTGCCAGGGCACTTTGTAAGGGGAATTTGTTGCCGTAGTGCGTACAACATTTTTCGGTTACCATTTGTGAAATCAACTTTTTTTTTGCATTAATAGTGTCTAGTTATTAGCAAGAAACATTAGAAACAGGTAAAATTTATTCAAATAAGATCAAAAAATATGTATGTACCAGGGCATTCTGTAAGGGAAATTTGTTGCCGTAGTGCATACAACATTTTTTCGGTTACCATTTGTGAAATCAACTTTTTTTGCATTAATAGTGTCTAGTTATTACTAAGAAACATTAGAAACAGGTAAAATTTATTCGAATAAGATCAAAAATTATGTATGTACCAGGGCACTCTGTAAGGGGAATTTGTTGCCGTAGTGCATACAACATGTTTTCGGCTACCATTTGTGAAATCAACTTTTTGCATTAATAGTGTCTAGTTATTACTAAGAACCATTAGAAACTGGTAAAATTCATTCGAATAAGATCAAAAATTATGTGTATACCAGGGCACTTTGTAAGGGGAATTTGTTTCCGTAATGCATACAACATTTTTTCGGTTGTTTTTTGCCAAATCAACTTTTTTTGCATTAATAGTGTCTAGTTATTACTAAAAACTATTAGAAACAGGTAAAATTTATTCGAATAAGATCAAAAATTATGTATGTACCAGGGCACTCTGTAAGGGGAATTTGTTGCCGTAGTGCATACAACATGTTTTCGGCTACCATTTGTGAAATCAACTTTTTGCATTAATAGTGTCTAGTTATTACTAAGAACCATTAGAAACTGGTAAAATTCATTCGAATAAGATCAAAAATTATGTGTATACCAGGGCACTTTGTAAGGGGAATTTGTTTCCGTAATGCATACAACATTTTTTCGGTTGTTTTTTGCCAAATCAACTTTTTTGCATTAGTAGTGTCTAGTTATTACTAAAAACTATTAGAAACAGGTAAAATTTATTCGAATAAGATCGAAAATTATGTATGTACCAGGGCACTTTGTAAGGGGGGAATTTGCTACCGTAGTGCATACAACATTTTTTCGGTTACTTTTTGCCAAATCAACTTTTTTGCATTGGTAATGTCTAGTTATTACTAAAAACTATTAGAAACAGGTAAAATTTATTCGAATCAGATCAGAAACTATGTATGTACCAGGGAACTTTGTAAGGAGAATTTGCTGCCGTAGTGCATACAACATTTTTTCGGTTACCATTTGTGAAATGAACTTTTTTTTGCACTAATAGTGTCTAGTTATTACTAAGAACCATTAGAAACAGATAACATTTATTCGAATAAGATCGAAAATTATGTATGTGCCTGGGCACTTTGTAAAGGGAATTTGCTGCCGTAGTGCATACAACATTTTTTTCGGTTACCATTTGTGAAATCAACTTTTTGCATTAATAGTGTCTAGTTATTACTAAGAACCATTAGAAACAGGTAAAATTTATTCGAATAAGATCAAAAATTATGTGTATACCAGGGCACTTTGTAAGGGGAATTTGTTTCCGTAATGCATACAACATTTTTTCGGTTACTTTTTGCCAAATCAACTTTTTTGCATTGGTAATGTCTAGTTATTACTAAAAACTATTAGAAACAGGTAAAATTTATTCGAATAAGATCGAAAATTATGTATGTACCAGGGCACTTTGTAGGGGGGGAATTTGCTACCGTAGTGCATACAACATTTTTTCGATTACTTTTTGCCAAATCAACTTTTTTGCATTGGTAATGTCTAGTTATTACTAAAAACTATTAGAAACAGGTAAAATTTATTCGAATAAGATCGAAAATTATGTATGTACCAGGGCACTCTGTAAGGGGAATTTGCTACCGTAGTGCATACAACATTTTTTTCGGTTACCATTCGCCAAATCAACTTTTTTGCATTAGTACTGTCTAATTATTACTAAGAAACATTAGAAACAGGTAAAATTTATTCGAATAAGATCAAAAATTGTATATGTACCAGGGGAATTTCTTGCCGTAGTGGATACAACATTTTTTCGGTTACTATTTGTGAAATCAACTTTTTTACATTAATAGTGTCTAATTATTATTAAGAAACATTAGAAACAGGTAAAATTTATTCGAATAAGATCAAAAATTATGTATGTACCGCGGCACTTGGTAGGGGGAATTTGCTACCGTAGTGCATACAACATTTTTTTCGGTTACCATTCGCCAAATCAACTTTTTTGCATTAGTAATGTCTAGTTATTACTAAGAAACATTAGAAACAGGTAAAATTTGTTCGAATAAGATAAAACATTATGTATGTACCAAGGCATTTTGTAAGGGGAATTTGTTGCCGTAGTGCATACAACATTTTTTTCGGTTAACATTCCCCAAATCAACTTCTTTTGCATTAATAGTGTCTAGTTATTACTAAGAACCGTTAGAAACAGGTAAAATTTATTCGAATAAGATCGAAAATTATGTATGTGCCAGGGCACTTTGTAAGGGAAATTTGTTGCCGTAGTGCATACAACATTTTTTTCGGTTACCATTCGCCAAATCAACTTCTTTTGCATTAATAGTATCTAGTTATTACTAAGAACCGTTAGAAACACGTAAAATTTATTCGAATAAGATCGAAAATTATGTATGTGCCAGGGCACTTTGTAAGGGGAATTTGCTACCGTAGTGCATACAACATTTTTTTCGGTTACCATTCGCCAAATAAACTTTTTTTGCATTAATAGTGTCTAGTTATTACTAAGAACCATTAGAAACAGGTAAAATTTATTCGAATAAGATCGAAAATTATGTATGTACCAGGGCACTTTGTAGGGGGAATTTGCTACCGTAGTGCGTACAACATTTTTTCGGTTACCATTTGCCAAATTAACTTTTTTTGCATTAGTAGTGTCTAGTATCTCATTGTTATATGACAAATTGTTTCACATTTAGCGGTGATGAATCAACGAAAAGGTAAAACAGGAATTCTGATGTTGATCCTGACTCTTTGTTGTTGAGAGTAATCGAGAATATATTATTAAAAATTATGCTTGGAGTAATCTACCGCGTTTTTAATTGAGCTTATTGTTATTTTCTGTTTTTTATTGTATGATTATTAAGTTGTAGCAATAATAATTTCTTTATTATTATTGGTCTCCATTGGATTGGATAATGTTTATGATAAATGTAGTTCTTTCCAGTCGTGTTTTGTTTAAAATTATCTTTTACATGTTTCGGCCTGTGACCATCTTCAGAAAAGATACGTCGCTAAAAAATATGATGAAACAAGTCCGTAATTTCTTAAAGCCATCCATTATCACATTGCGCGAGTAAAAATAATGAAAGTGAAAGGCAAATGACTTTAAAACTATCTTAACATTAATGAAATGTACTTATAAGAGGATGTACACAAACATATTAAAAATGGAGGCAGTCAAACGTCGTATGTATAAAACCGAATGGCAATTTCTTTATTGCCATTAATATTCCACGTTTAACATTGCAAATGACAACAGGTAATGAATAGCGACCATTTTGAATCGAGATTGTACTTCCCTTTCTAATACACGCGCTTTATGATTAATTATTATGGCATATGGTGCTAAAATAATGCATCACCGCTAAGAATCATTTTTTAGAGGCAAAAGATAAAATATGTCTGCAGCAAATGATGCTTCTTGCCTTAATTGTTCGCTAATTTAATTCGATGTTATGATGTCTCACGACGAACTGCATCGATCGAAATATGAAAGAGTATACATTAGAAAATTCTGAAAATTTCGCAGCATACTAAAACCGACCTGCGCTATTGAAGTAAAATATTTCAAATCCCTATTAATAATTGCAAAATTTCGATCATATGTAATAATTTTTCATTATGATCGATTTATTGGTTTGCATTTCAGGGCGTATCCGGTGTATACTGTCGGAGAATCGGGCACCCTGTATGCTAGTCAAGGCCAGTACTATGCGACGCACGCGAGTGCAACAGCAGCCGCTGGCGCAGTAGGCTATGCGACCCCTGGCGGACATTATTTGGTGCAGCAAACTGTCGACGCGGAGACTTTAATAGCTTCCACTAGAAACTCACCACAGACCACAAATGCTGTAAGTTTATTTTGTTACGTTTGAGAAAGTAGAAAGTGTTAGTAACTAAAGGAAAATTTGCTAACTAACAAAGTTGTTAACTTATCAATTTTATTTCATTAAATATAAACGCTTTACTGCTTAAGACTATTGTAACATTGTTAGTTAGTGGAATAGCGAAAACAAAGATGCTTTGTAAATAAATTTTTTGCCAAATGCTAGTTAATTATTTAGTTTTGATTACTAAAAGAGTTTAGTTTCTTGGTTCTTGTTAACACTTTTTCGTTTTATCACGAAAGTAATGTAACTGCAGAGATAGGCAACGCAAGCTAGTTGGTTGCTTTGAATTTTCAGAGATTACTAATTTATTATAATCCAATATGAGGGAATTTTTTTTCACTGGCGTCGACTAGTAAATCGTGCACTAAACTGCACTAACAAGAGAACACTGGCAGATGTCAGATTCCGATTTCCATGAAACTTTAGAGACTGAAAGAGTACCATGATAGAAGCACAACGCATTTTTTTTTCTGCGGTAAGGATTTAGGGGTACAGCGCCCTCCAAACTTTGCGCGATTTTTCAATTTTTTGGAATAACTCCCGAAACTATAACCGATATTAAAAAACTTCTTTAACATAATTTGCAGCAGATTACGTGCCTCCAAAGATGACGTTACTTATTTTCGCAAAAATCTAATAATGGGGGACGGGATACCTCATGCCCTCAATTTTTTTAATATTTTTTTGTTTGTTTTATACCAAACGTCTACGTGCCTTTTCGAAGGTTCATGTTTTAATAAATCTTGATATTGATTAGATTATCTAGACGTTTGTACGAAATTAATTATTTAAAATATTGTCCTACTTGAAGTATGCTTTGAAGTACTTGATGGTCTACGTGCCAAAAAGTCACAGAGTATCAACTACAAATCTACATATACTGCATGCTAAATATTTAGTTCTTCGTCTTGTGCGCCAAATTTGTTCATGGTATGTGCACCTTTCTGAGGATATAGTTGTAGAAGAATGAAGAGCATTTTATTAAAAAGTATATAAGATGCAAACGAATTAATTTAGTAAATGCATCTGAATATATTTTATTATTTGATATATATACAGGGTGTATCAAATTAAAAAGTAAATTTTGCTTGGGTGTTAACTACACGACATATAAAGCACAAACCCACCGAAACCGGATTTCATCATTAAAGAATAAAAAAAAGTAAAATTTAGAGCAAAAAATTCTTTAGTCCGGGCCTGATGCAAGGAAACTTCATGTTAAGCACCCGCTAAACGTGGTATTATGTATTAATACATTGCACTCATTTAGTATTATTCTTAATGGTATGCCGTAAGTTCATTTAACGTCATTCTGAATAAATAAAGGCCCTTGTAAAAATAGCAAAACTGAGGCATTTTAAATTTCTTCTTTTTATAAAATAAACATTCCTTTTTTGTTAAGAGCATTCTACGTTATTATTTTTAATATCCTGATAAGACGTTCGAGTTTCACCGGATATGCGACTTCAGTAGTTACAAAAAACGTAAATATTTTTCTTTTGCTTTGTCGAATCGAGAGTTAGTTGTTAATAAACGGTACCACATGAATCTGAGTTATTTCTTTTGGATTTATTTAATCATATAACGCAAAATGAATTGAATCGAATTACACAGAAATAAATGTAGATACAGAAAATTTGCAAACACGCTTTTTTACTACGATATCGCGCGAAAATGAATCTATACATTCTCGCGCTTTTGCCGATGCATCAAGCTTCGATTTTCTTTATATGAAATCATGATGGTCCTGAAAAGGATCGTTTTTTCGAGACGGGAAGAATTTAAATAAAATGTTCGAAGTGGCTTGCACTCCAGGCGGCGATCTACACAAATCTAACAGCGGTAATGGCTGAATGATAGTGGTGTGTCGGAGTATAATCGGGACACCATTTAGGTTGGGCACAGGTGCGGCTCTAGCCCACGGCATGTACAAAATATTTTTTTCTCGTTAATGCTTACAGATAGACTCCCTGTGCATTAAGACTTTTTGATCGTATATGATTACAGCTGCTACATCTTATTATATTTACCTCTATATCTGATACACCCTGTATATATAAATATACAGGTTTAGTTATTTTAAACATATATTATTTTTTAATTATTATTGTTAATTCTTTGAATTTGTTATACACCATCGTTTTCTATGTGAAGGTGTTTTTTTTTTTGAGAAATAAAACAAAAAATTATTTAAAAAATGAGAAGCATTGGGATACCCCGTCTCCCATTATTAGATTTTTGCAAAAATAGGTTACGTCATCTTTGGGGGCATGTAATCTGCTACAAATTATGTTAAAGAAGTTTTTTAATATCTGTTATAATTTCGGAGATATTCCAAAAAAAATTGAAAAATCGCACAAACTTTGAAGGGCGCTGTACCCCCCTAAATCGGGCGTTTCCGTGTATTATTTATGAGAACTTCAATTTAAAGTAATTTTTGAAGCTTTAAAGTGATGTTATGAAACTCACCCTTAATAATGTATTTTTTAGTTTATTTTAATGTGTAGACGTCCATGTCTGCTTTTTTTAAATATTTGGATGTACGATTTTTAACGATTCAATTAAAACTACTTAATTGAAGAATCAAATATTTAATGCAACAAAAAGAATATGCATTGTAAAATGAATTGAGGTTGTCCAGAAGTTATTAAATAAAATAAAGCTTTTGAAAAGGATGATATGACAGTAGAGTCATCGAAACGTAAAGCAAAAAGAAAATATCTAAAGCAATAATAGAAAACGTGTATAACTAAGAATAAATGACAGGCCACAAACTTGATAGTTTGATTTACTTCTTAAAATGCACATGCAACATTGAATTTGTTAAAGCTTCCCTTTGGAAACATTCTTCTATTTTTGCTTTCGTAGAATATCTGTACAAAGGAATTTGCCTTCATAACAATCCTATTTAGTCAATTTATACTATGTTTAATGCTTTATTTTCTGTTATGTTAATTTATAACAGAAAATAAAGATTCTGCTAATTTTATCAATATAAAGCTACTTAAAAAAAAAACTCGTTTATTTGTACATTTGATATAGTATATTATTAATATTTATATGACGGTGGTGAGTATCGTCCTATTGATAATAAACTTCTCTTTCCAAAACCTGACATTAGACCTATAGCTTCGCATCTCGTTAGTTCTAAAAATCTAGATACCAGTAGGCTAATTTATTGTGACGTGTCTGCCTGCTGCATTTCTGTATGCGATTTAGTCGAGCTCCTCACCGGTTTTCTATAAATTACTAATCTGGTTGTGGTGCTTTTTAACTAATTTGGTGTAGGAGACAAACTTTGTGGCGACAGCCGCAGTGCATGCGACATCGTCTTCGGGTCAAGTAAGTGAAGACGTCGGATCAACTCTCGGACACGCCACCAGAGTATCGCCTGCTACAGTAAGTGTACCACTCGATGTATGAATAAACGTAGTAAGTTTAACGTAATTTGTTTTATTTTTTTGTTTTTGCGCACGATTATTGTTCTGATTTATTGGTGATTGTGTAGTTATTATTAGAGTGGATAGGTGGCGTTTCATTACGGGTTTTTGATGAGAGTATTCATTTGATGCAAATTCTGCCTTTGATGGTTATAATATCTGTTATTTCTAGTCACAGAGTGGTTTATAATGGGCGTAATAAACTTGATAGCTTTGTTCAGTAAATCGTTAAAAAAAAAACGTTAAATAAACATAAGTTCCATTTCTTTTTATTTACAGAATTGAAACAGATTTAAATATTAATAAAATGTTTATTAATGAAAATACAAATTTTAAAAAGGAATAATTGGAAACCAAAATAAACATATTTTTAATTGAAATGTGATCCGTTTTAATAAAAAAATCTACATTGAGATTCCTAAAGAGAAGAAGAATTATGAAAACTTTTTAAAAAGTAATTTTAATAAGAAATTTAAAAAAAAATGCAATGAAAACATAAAAATGGAGTTAAAGAGTAATACTGTTTATAAAACTTATAATATGACATGTACACTACCGGCCATTAAAGTTAGGACAACTAGTAAATTACTGCTAACTAAATAAAAACGACACGAATTCGAAAGAAAATAAAAATGTATTCGTAGAAACAAAAGTATAAACAAATAACAGAAGAAAATAGAAAATAAAATAAAACATTCTCATTAAAATATTATACTTACTTCTCGCCGAAACATCTTCCCTTGGCTTTCAATACGGCCCGGATTACTAGTGGCATGCGGTCTGTTAATTTTGTCAAGAGTTTTCTTGGAAATATTTTTTTTGACGGTTCGCACCACGGAGTAGTGGTTTTTTTTATCGCAACGCGACCAAATGAACCGACTTCCCTTAAGCGGCGTTTAGTTGTTGTTAAAGATATCGGTCGTTCGTGTCTCCAATTCATTTCTGCTGCAATTTTGGGAGGCGTCAATCGCCGATTTCTCTTACTCAACGTTTTAAGGCGTCGATCTTCCGTGACGCACCTTGGTGATTCCGGTTTTCGAATGTTTCGGTGTTTCGGTAGCGACGAATAGCGTAATGGACTATAGATTTTGTTACTGCTATTTTTTCTGCTATAATACGCACAGAATGTCCTTCCTCGTGTAATGCGACAATAGCCGATCTCTTTTCTACACTTATCAGCCTTCCTTTTGGCATTTTTTAAAATACTATTGGTTTACAAACACCACAATTGAACAACCGTGTCGTAACTGATTTACTAATAGAATAATTCATAACAAATACCATATCAATTTTTCCCTGCTATAGTGGAAGACCTTTAGGAGACATCCACGTGAAATTTTACAATCCTGTCGACCCACCCCTCTATTGTAAACATGCTTGTGCGTTCCTTTAAATATCGTTTGTAATGGTTTTATTACCTACTGTTGGGTTAAATTAAATAATCTCTTTAATAGGCTTATTCTAATGATGATTTCCATCTTAAATACTTTGTTGTTGTGCTTACTTTATTGTAGAAATTTTTACAATACTGTTTAAAAGTATTAAATATTGAAAAAAATTTGAAACTTTTTGGAAATCATACTAGTTGTCCTAACTTCAATAGCCGGTAGTGTATATACCACATTCAGGTTAAAATTAGCTTTCATTTAATACAAACATTTTAATCCTGCATGGGAGAAACTGACATAAGAAATTTTATATATTAAATTTAATTGCCTGGCTGGTAGTCGTGTGGCTTGCACGCTTGGCTATCAGTGCGGAGTCCGGGGTTCAAATCTCGCTCTGGTCAATTACGATAATCGGTTTTTTTTCCGGGGTCGTAATGTTGATTAGGAGGGAGATTTGGCTCTGAGGGGACCTGATAAGCTAATCATATAGCTTAGGCGTTACCACCCCTTAAAAAAAAAAAAATTGATTCTCAAGAGAACTCATTTATTAATGACAAGATATTGGAGATAAAATTCGTAGAATACAAAAGTCAAAATTAATTCATAATTCGGTGAAAATAAATAAATATAAATTAATTAGAAATATAAACGTCAAAGTAGAGCACCACCTGGGAACGACTACGTGAACCGTATAAAAATAAATAAATAAAAAAAAATAAATTTTTAAATTTTAGAAACACGATTATTGTGTTTTTTTTTTATTAAAATGTAATAAATAATTGTAAAAAAGATATTAGCAACAAAGAAAATAAAGTTTTAAAAATAAATAGTTTTGCATCAATCTGACAATATGCTTTGAGTTGTGGACCTCACTGTACATAGAAGGCATGCGGATATCGTTACTTGAGTTCCGATATGTGATTGATGGACCGGAAACTCGCTAGAAGGCGTTGAAACGTAGACAGCAACGTTCATACTTTACTTCCTTATTAAAATCAAATATAGTTGATCCACTTTTCTCTCGTATTTAAAGAGTATATTATTTTTTTTGTTACTATTTAATCATTAAAGGAATCATCACATCTGTTTAAAATTATATTTCAATAAATTCCTTGGTAAAATTACAAGAAAAAACAGTTTAAACTGACATTTATATAGATAAACTACCTTATAGAAAGGCTATCATATTAGCTCTGCGCTTACTAACTGCAACTTTATTGTTTTTCAAATATTTCATCTTCAGACACTGCACTTTTGACAGAAACATCGAAATATACAAATATAACCTATTTAATCTTTCTTTTTTCTTAATCATAGCCATATTTAGGTCACATTAAAAATATGTGTAACACTCGGTTGACATTAGCATACATATGTTTCACCTTACCAAGGATTTTCAGTGCTACTGGTTAACCTAATGTATTATACGGAGAAATTCGTATATATATATATATATACAGGGTATTCCACGTAACTGGTTCATTAAAAGTTTATGATGTTCTATTATTTACTTGTATTTGAGATTTTGGCACCAGTATCTGTTCGATTGGAACTATAAATGTAAAATACCTTAACCAAAATATCACTTCCGGTTGACCGGAAATGGATGTCAACTTTCTTATTTTATTTGCGTTGTACGAAAGTGTAATTACAATGATATACATAAACACTTTTGGTTAGTCAATGAATTTGACATTAATCCCATTCAGAGCCAGCTACAAACACGCAAAGATAGGGCTACTTAGTCAGTTTAACAAAAAGTCGTTCATATCTCAAAATCTATTAAAGATAGGTATATGGAATGCTGATATAAAGTGATAGGAGATGATATTTACTTCTTAATTCCGAATTAAAATACAGGGTGTTCTATTTAAAAAAGAATACTTAGTCTGTTTAACAAAAAGTCGCTCATATCTCAAAATCTATTAAAGATAGGTATAGGGAATGCTCATATAAAGCGATAGGGGATGATATTTACTTCCTAATTCCGAATTAAAATACAGGGTGTTCTATTTAAAAAAATTGAGTTTTCCGCATTTGAAAATATGTCACTTTGTCCCTCAGTTTTGAACACCCTGTATGTTAGAATGGAAAGTGTGCTTACCGTTTCTTAGAGTTATATATACATTCATAACATAGCAAATTTGGAGTATCTATTTGCAATATTAACCGAGATATTAATTTCTCAATGATGCATTGATTATTACTAAAAAAAAAAGTAAAACTGAAATAACTCAAAAACGGCAACATGTAGCTATAGGAATAGCTAATGAAAACTGACGTATTTATAGTTGTAGAATCCAAAAATAAATAAAAAATTATATCATTCTATTTAAAATAAGAAAGTTGACATCCATTTCCGGTCAACCGGAAGTGATATTTTGGTTAAGGTATTTTACATTTATAGTTCCAATGGAACAGATAATGGTGCCAAAATCTCAAATATAAGTAAATAATAGAACATCGTAAACTTTTAATGAACCAGTTACGTGGAATACCCTGTATACTTAATAAGTGGAAGAATAATTGTATGAGAATTTAAGATGGAAATCTCATTATTAACGTGAAGATATTTGTTAAATTATTGATCTGAAACTACAATATGTATCTATAAAGAATAACACTTTTTATGTGATGACTATAAATGCAATAATAATATCAATCATTCTAACTAGGTAATATTTTAAACTGTTTTAGTTCTGCAAATATAAGAAAAAACAGTACCTTTGTTTATCTGTTATCTGTATCTATGTTTATATTTGCATTTTTTTTTTTGGTGTAAATAATTTCCTGTTGAAGATAATATCAATGCTTTATACATCTATTATAAATCTCTATATGAACAAACAACAAATCACTTTCTAATTTTACATCTTGTCATACGCACACATTTCACGTGTTTTTTTTTTTTAATATCCCAGTATTTAACCTAGCAATAAGTCTCTACTATTGGAAGCGATGAGGAACCATCTTTTGTTGTTGACAAATAAAGAGCTTTTGTAAATACGCGCTTTTCATGCAAAAAAAAAAAATTGTATGTAATATAATAGTTATTCCATTCTCTGATACCCTTCAAATCGAGAACTATCGTGGTTTTTATGCAGGCTAAATCGAAGCAGTTTAATTCAACAATTATATTTATGTAAGTATCGTGGAATGTGAAATTAAGATTTGAATGTCTAGATGCTACTAATGTGTCTTCTTACAAGAATACACCTATACGTTACCTATAATCAGCATCAAATTAATCTAAGCATTACATTTTTCCTTATTTTAGCTATTTTAAAGTACTAACGCAGCCGCAAACCACGATATTTCATAATTTGAAGTATATGCACCTTAGAAATGTTTTTTTTTAATATATTTTTTTATATTATTGTTGTTGTGAATTGTTATTATTGATTTCTTTGCTTATTCCCGTACATATATTTCAAGGTCCAATGGCTGTTGGAAAATTACGAGACTGCAGAAGGCGTATCTCTACCTCGTTCTACCCTTTACGCCCACTATCTACGACACTGCGCCAATAATAAGTTAGAACCTGTGAATGCGGCATCGTTTGGCAAGCTGATACGCTCGGTATTTCTGGGACTACGCACTAGGAGGCTGGGTACGAGGTGAGACTTTTTTTTAATTTAAATCATGTCCATTTGAATTTCTTATACAGGATTAGGCAAATGCGTGGATCCATTCGAATGTCTTTAATGTGTCCATACTTTGATTTTAATAAAACTTTTCACATTTTAATTAAATGCAAGGAGTATTTTTGTCATCTAATATGACGTCGAAGTAGTGATTTAATTCATATGTTGATTTGTTAATGATGTAAGGCTCTTCTTTTGTGGTTTAAATTATATGTTTAGTTACCCATAGAATTCAAATTCAGTACTATCAGAATTAATTTTGTAAATGTCCAAATATTAATAATGGTTCAAAAAAACGTATTGAAATTCTAATGATGATTGGGGTTTGGTGACCGCGTCAGAACGCATGCGAATTATTTAACAATTTTAGCAGCATTTTACTGCAAATTACTTTGAGTAAATGCGCGGGAAAATATATATGGGACACACTATATTATATAAGTATATGGTCACTGAGTGAACGTTTCTTATTAGTTTTACCAATTACGAATGCCTTAATCAAGTTAGATGTGGTAAATGTAAAATATTTCCAATCAGTTAAAACTTAAGAGAGGTGTCCCACAGGGTTCAATTTTTGGACCTTTATTATTTATAATTTTTATTAATGACTTGCTAACTGTTTCTACTTCTGGTGAACTTATACTTTATGCGGATGATAGTACTTGGGTTTGTGGCGACAGCAACAGACAGGATTTACTAAATAACTTACAAAAAGATTTAAACAACTTTGAGGAATGGTTTACAAATAATAAATTATATCTTAATAAGAATAAAACATCGTTTATTAATTTTACACCTGGAATTAATAAATATAATGAAAGTTCTTTACTTCAAGTTGATAATAAATCTATTAAACAAGTTGCACATACAAAATCCTTAGAACTATTTTTGGAAAACAGTTCAAGTTGAGAAACGCATATCTCCTACCTGGAAACGAAATTGTCGTCTATATGTTATTCTATATATCGTTTGAGAGATCTTGTGGAAAAGAAAATATTGCTATCGTTTTATTATATTCACATTTTGAATCCAGACTTAAGTATGGGTTATTCTTTTGGGAGGCATCGTCATTTATTCATAGAATTTTTGTCTTACAGAAAATGGCCGTAAGGAATATAGTTGGTGCTAATAGGCGAATTTCTTGTAGGCCTATATTTAGATCTTTAGATATTTTAATGCTTCCATCTCTATATATTTTTGAAGTTTTAGTTTATGATAAATATAATGAAAATACTTTCATAACAAATAGTTCACATCACAGTTACTATACTAGACATGGAAAAATGCTTTGCGTTCCTCTCCATAATTTATATACGTATGAACGATCTCCAAACTATATGAGTATAAAATTATATAATGCGCCTTCCTAGTGAAATTAAATGTACAAAGAACTTGGCCGTTTTTAAAAACAAATTAAAAAGGTTCTCGATAGAAAATGTATACTCATGCGAAGAATATTTAAACCATAGTAGCATTGTTTAAATATATCTAGTTAGTGAACGTAATGCATTTTCGGAAAAATAAAGTATTGCTCAGGGATGTGGTGCACTCTATCGGTGAATGTAAATTGATTTGAAAACGTGATAAATATAACAGGTATCTCGGTCAGAGTGAGAAACAGATTTCTGTGTTTTATCCATCTGCGGAAACGACGGAATCCGTATCGGTGATTTAGTGGCATTGGCGATTTGTGTGGCCTGGGGGAAAGGGAGGGTGGATGCATGTGACGCTGTGATGACGCACCCCGCGATAATTCTCGTGTTGTTTACATTAGAAGATTAGAATTCTGAGGTATTCTGTTATAAATATAAAGAAATTGAAAGTATATTGCAAGGCACGTTCTTGTTGACAAAACATTAATTGAACAATTTTCTAAATTGAAGTTTTTTCTTTTAAGAATAAAATATTTAAACTTAAAACAAAAATCACTGAAAAGATCACTGCCGAGAAAAAAAAACATAAATCTAGTTCTCAATTTTTATTTTCTTAGTTTTTAAATTAATAAGTTGTTTTGTAAACTTAATTTACTTATGCTTATGATTATATAATAATCAGAAAATGTTTGTTTTATTAAAAAGAATAAGTATTTGGTTTGATAATATATAATCTGTAGTTCGATGGCCTTTTTATATTTAAAATTTTAATAAAACGCGGGTTTTTCGTTCGAACGTATATACGAAAACCTTCTTCTCCTCCTCTCTCCTATTGCTATCTTCGCTTCTCCCGTGTATAACGGTACTATCGCTAACTTCAGCTGGTGTAAAGGCGGGAAATTTGAAATTTAAAATGTAGCCTACTAGAAATCGTTATTTTTTTTAGATGTATGTACCATTTTACGTTATTTTGTGACTTTTTCTTAGTTCTAATTTAATGTATACTCTATGTATATAGTTTTTCTTATATTTACAAAACATTTTTTACTTGATTTACTTATGTTTACTATTACATAATAATAGAAATTCGTTTTTTATTATAATGAATAAATATATGTAGTTTGGGAGTACAAATCGCCATTTATTTTTACATATATGCACCACGTTACTTATTAAAAACACCATACATGATGACGCATTCGCGCTCTTTCTCTTGAGCGGCTGAAAAGTTACGAGGTAACCTTTGGGGGCAACATTTGTATATACAAGGTTACATCGTAACTTTTCATCCAATCAAGAGAAAGAGCGCGAACGCGTCATCATGTATGCTGTTTTTAATAGCTTTGTTTATTTGTGTGCTTGGAGCAGTATCTACTGACGTCATCAAAGTAACTTGAGAGCGTCTCAGAGTTGGATTTAAAGATGGCACAAACAAACGCGCTCGAGTGCAAAACAACCTTAATTTTTTAATTTTAACTTTAAATTTTTTTACTATTGTCAAATTCTCACAGCTATTATGAATATGAAAAGTAAGAGTAATTTTTCAAACTAATGAATGTAGACTACAATAAAAATGCATCATATACTAGTATTTATGTACCTATCAAATGAAGTTTTTAAAATATAATGATCGTTCTTTACATCAATCGCATTGGTATCATTATATTATCCATATCGTGCATATTTGATGCAGGTATAAATCGGATTACATTTACAAACGACAGTTTATAACACGATGTTAGTGCGATTAGGTTATATTGCACAAATTGCTCGTAATTGCTCGGACGTCGGATCGCGAGCAGAAAGAGGAACCTCTTTGTGATCTGTATTTGCTTGCTCTAAAAAAACAAACACGCACAAATCATGCTCTAAATGGCGATTTGTACTCCCAAACTACATATTTATTTTTATAATGAAAAACGAATTTCTACTATTATGCAATAGTAAACATAAGTAAATCAAATAAAAAAATATTATATAAATACAACACAAAACTTAGAACTGCACACATATATAGAGCATAACATTAAATTAGAAACTAAAAAAAAGTAAAGTAAAATGATAAAAAAATAACGATTATATATTATCATACTAAATATTTATTCTTCCTAATAAAACAAACATTTCAATGTAAACACGAGAATATCGGTGGCGAGTCATACAGCGTCATCACCTATCCACCCTCTCTTTCCCGGCCTTGCAATGCTATTGCAATTAAATATATTTTGCCGACACGTAAGAGGGCCATCTTGTATGTAGTAGTCTAACTATAAAGCTTATATTTAAATCGAGATGGGCACCAACGCCGTGCTGCCATCTACCGCTTTTGTCCGAAATGTTCAAAAATCCGTTAACTATTTTGTCGATAAGGTTGACTAATTAGTATGTATATAAACAATGATAGTAGTCATTGATTATAAGTTGTTTTGCTTTTGGATTAAATATGTATAATTAATTAGTTAATTAGTTTGTAAGGCATGCATAGTACACTTCATATCTAATCTTAATTTAAGTTTGTCTTCTTTCTTTTGTGACTTGTCTTATACCTTTCGGTCTAATAGATAATAAATTATTATTATTATTATTATTATTATTATTATTATTATTATTATTATTATTATTATTATTAGACCTATAAAAAGTGATCTAGAAAAAAAAAGAAAATTTGTTATTTTTGAGATAGATGACTGATTTTATATTTGAGTATAATTGCATTTAACTCTTTTGATGTTTCAGGGGCAATTCCAAATATCATTATTACGGTATACGAGTAAAACCCGGTTCCCCGTTAACTTCAATAGAAGAAACCGGACGCAATTTATCGTCTAACGTATCTGGAAAGGTTTCCGGAAACGTAAACAGAGGATTTAAAAGGAATAGCGACACCTCCGATAATACGATATCCGTTGGAGTGATATCGCAACACTTGTCCTATTTGGGTGATGGCAGCAACGCGATTCCGAATTTTCCAAATATCATATTCACCAGTCCCCTGCCTAAGGAATGTTCTTTCGACGACGTAGACACTTTAAAGTAAGTAATAAAACCGTTGACAATCGATTTAGATGCATCAACATTTATTTTAAGATCTATCTATCGGGAACATTTGGAAGCGTTCTTGGACGCGATCATGAGTTTAGAATTCGGCACCGTGGAGTCGTTATGGAGAGAGTTTTGGCGTTCGCAAGACAATAATAACGGTGACGAATGTGAGGAGGAAAAATATTTGTCGAAGTACGTTTTGAGATAGAGATGTTCTGTTACTTACTGGATTCGTTTTCAGATCGAAGTTATTCGCGCTGTGTACATTGGAACCGATTCAGATCTTCATACGGAACGTTGATTTAACGTTCTATCAGAACCTCATACAAGTCTTAATCCCTGACGTATTGAAACCGATACCAGCGACTCTCACGCAGTCCATCAGAAATTTCGCTAAAAGTAAGTTTGTATTGTTGTTATATATTTATATCTTGACGTTGGAATATCGCTTTGGAAATTATTTTTGTTTAAGGAACTTTAGATGATTTTCGTGAAACAAAGGCAATACTGTTTCTTGTCTCTTCTTATTTTATTCTATTACTTTTCGATTGATAACATTTGTCACTTTTTCAAGCGTTTGTTCTAAATTATAATTTATTACGTTTTATATTAAAAAATAAAATCTTTATTACACGTTAAAATGTCTTACCTTACATGCCACATGTCATGTCTAAAATAATAACGATAAATTTACGCAGATATGACAAAAATACTGACAAAAATACTACGCAGATATAATTCAAATTCATTATAACAGTGAGGTCGTAAATGGTCCCTCCCCCCCCCCCCCCCCCCCCCTGGTAACTTTTGAATGGTATGAGATAGAGCAATGAAACAAAACCAAGTGAAATTAGAGGTAATTTGTGATTTTTTGCCTATAGAGATACGCACATGGCTTCTGATGTAAAATAGAGGGCGTAGCTATCTTTAAAATTTAAATAGGAAGTAATTCATTTAGAAGCTCATTTGAAGATATTTCTATTACTTTTATGGCAATGCAAACAGTTTTACGATTTTCGAAATTTTTACCAACTTATCCAAGATTAATAATTGGAGTACTTACGTTACTTTTTCTATAGCACTCGTATAAATATTGTGGTTTTATGTGACTTAGGAAGCGATTGCTGTAAAATATGACATATTTTACAATATGACGTTTTTCGCAAAATTTAGCAAAAGTGTCTTATCTGTCAGTGTATGTGTCATGTGTGTGGGTGTCTATGTTACAGATTACTGTAATTACAGGTTTCTGTACACTATATCAAAAAGCGAATACGAGGGCTATAGAAAAAGTAACGTAAGTACTCCAATTATTAATCTTGGATAAGTTGGTAAAATTTCGAAAATCGTAAAACTGTTTGCTTGCCATAAAAGTAATAGAAATATCTTCCAAATTGAGCTTCTAAATGAAATTACTTCCTATTTAAAATTTTAAAGATAGCTACGCCCTCTATTTTACATCAGAAGCCATGTGCGTATCTCTATAGGCAAAAAAATCACAAATTATCTCTAATTTCACTTAGTTTTTGTTTCATTGCTCTATCTCACACCATTCAAAAGTTATCAGGAGGGGGGGACCATTTACGACCTCACTGTATATTTCAAGTTTAAGACGCATTCCTCTTCCCATCTTTGTTCATTACATCTTATTACTAACATCGTTTGTAAGTTGGCATAATATACAGAAATGTTCTATGTTTATCGTCCTATTACTCTTTTAAATACATTCTCTAAAATTGCTCAATTTTTTGGAAAAATTTAATGTTCCACAAGGGAGCGTTTTAGGCTCTCTCTTATATATCCTGCAGGTGAATGACGTATCGCTTGCCGATGCGGTTGTGTTTGCAGACAATACGACGTTTCTAGTATTGGTTAACGATCTTATCAGAATTAATGATGTGACCAGTAATAAATTAACTAGGTAAAATTATTACTTTAAGGGCCGGTTTATTCATCTCTGAGTAAAGTTCCAAGTTGTGTACTTGACAGATTAGCGCAACTAAACGTTTATTCACCTTTGAGTAGCACTACTCATCGAGTAAAATTTCCTTACTGGCCGGATATTTTACTTGACAGCTCAAACACCGATTAAGATGTTACTTGACAGTTTGACATTTGTTAAGTCGTGTTTGAAGTTTAGTAAACAATATATGATGGCTTTTCTGAGTAAAAGATGGAGATATTTGAAGAATATGAGGATCTATTTATTAACGAAGAAATGGAAATTGTTAATCATATTAATCGGGATCGACGTACTTATATCACAGTAGCAGATTTCGGAAGGATGCACAAGAGTACTGCCGGAAAAATTATAAGAAAAATTACCGTTGCATTAGCGCGTTTAAAAACAACGTTTATTCAGTTGCCTGAAACGCCACACGATAGAAATGAAATAATAAATAAATTTTATGAAATGTCACGTGTTCCAAAAGTTTAGGGAGCCCTTGACGGCACACATGTGCGAATCCAATCGCCGAGTATAGCATAAATAAATTATAGAGTTATGTATACATAGTTACAACTTGTTTTACAGGTGGTGCAAATGCAGAAATGTACAGAAATAGAAAAGGGTATTTTTCTATTAATGTGCAAGTGGTCTGTGATGCTTCTAATAAAATCATTGATGTCGTTTCTTGTTGGCCTGGATCGGCACATGATACAAATATTTTTTTTAAATCCACTTGTTAGGATTCGTTTTGAAGCTGGAGAAATGGGAAATGGACTACTTTTGGGTGATAGCGGTTATCCTGTTAGAGAATATCTCATGTCCCTTTAAATCAGGATATCATTATAGCAACAGCCATATTGCACAATATTGCGTGTGAAAATAATGACATTCTGTTTGATGTTGGAGAAGATGTAGATTTAGGTAATATTGATGTTGGGCAACAATTATTTTAAGGACCTTCTGTATTCTTGGAATGAGTCCGGAAGCATTAAATTCTGCGGTAACCTTTCTCCAAGCTAACTCTTTCTCTTGACATGTGCATGCATCAGTTTTTTTTTATTTTCAATTACTGAAGCATCATGCTTTAGTATAGTCTCGACCAGTCGATTTGTCTCCTCAAAAGTAAAATTTGACGATATGTCACGTTTAGCAGCAGTTCGCTTCATAATTAAATCAAATTATAGATCCTGCAATGAATATATGTAACTTCCTGTATGAATATAATTTAAACTTACCTTAAACAATACTATTCAAACTAAATTAACAATAAACACGCGAATTCCTAAATAAAAATGTCAAATATAACTTTGCGTTAATAAACGTTAAATTAAACATGTGCTTTACATATATTTGCATACTATCTCTTTTTCATGTGTATAAATTGATTTTTCGTCTCTCTTACTGTCTTATCAGAAACAATACTACTGACATAAAAATGTTGACTTCCGTCAAGTAGGTACTTATCATTTAAAATATCGTGAAAAGGCACAAATATTTTACTAGTGACAAGTAAGTTTAATTGTCAAGTACGTACTTGACACTTTAATTGGCAGTGAATAAACCGGGCCTAAACGCAATAACCTGTACTTAAATGCCAAGATCGCTTTTATGGAATTATTTTTGAGCCATTGTACTCTCCAATATCAATTCTATACATTTTATTATGCTAAATCAATGCTAGGTTTGCACCCTGTGGGATTCCCATACTCTGCCATTAGTCGCTTTCTTAAGTCCAAAAATTCCAAAAACAAGTTTAGTGTGCTATCTCACAAGAAATGAGATGCAATAACATCTTTTGTTTCTCACTTCTATACATCACGTATAATACATGGAAATAATAATAATAAAAAAAATGGACATATGCTTTTTTTCCATTTCTTTACAGTGACCAGCATAAATACTGCAACATACGGAATTTTTTTTTTATTATTCAAATACACTAAATTTTTTTGGTGGATAGGTTGGACATGTGTAGGAACCCCAAAATTTATTTTGACACGCCACGTGACCACTAGTATGGCGGTAAAATTTAAAAAATAAGACCATGAATCTGCAAAAAGTAAGGTTAGATGACATGATATCCTAAAAAGTTGCTTAGAACTAAATTCTGAGGCTGTACGCATTTTTGTAAACATATTTTTAAAAAATTAAAATTATGATTTTTCCAAATATTATTTAATTGAAATTTGGTTGATACTCAAACAGTTTTGTCAATTTTTGCATAATTAACACATCTGAAAGGTGCGATTTCAGTATGACAGTTGTTGCAAGGGACTGTATCTAGTAGTAATAAATAAAAAAATTCCTGTTTTCTTGTTATCAAAAATTGAAAAAAAAACATGATTTCCTAAGCTAAAAGTATTCATAGAAATCAAAGTAAGTAGTCCTTAAATGGAGTTGAATTAACATTACAGGTTTGGAAAACTGGTTGACCACCGCCATGACCGGAGCTCCGCCTGGACTGCTGGCAGTCAAATTATCCGCCGTTTCGGCTTTCAGTTCTAGTTTACGCAGGTACACGTCGCTGAATCACCTCGCGCAGGCCGCCAGGGCGGTCCTGCACAACAGTTCCCAAATCGCGCAGATGCTCGCGGACCTGAACCGGGTCGATTTCCACAGCGTCCGGGAGCAGGCGTCGTGGGTGTGCCAATGCGATCACGAGATCGTCGCGCGCTTCGAGGCGGACTTCAAACTGACTTTGCAACAGCAAAATTCATTGGAGCAGTGGGCGTCGTGGCTGAAGAACGTCGTCAAGAGCGCCCTGAAGCCGTACGAAGGGAAGAGTACGTTTTCGAAGGCGGCGAGGCAGTTTCTACTGAAGTGGAGTTTCTATAGGTGAGTTTAGTTTCTGTTTATACCGCAGAGAGACGAATGGGAACCGACAGTAAAAACAACACGATTTATAAGCCTCTCAAAACGAAATACTTGAAAATTCTGCAGCAACAGCTGATCTGTTTGACACGGCAATTTTAGTCTAAATAAATAAACTGTAAATATAAAATCTTACAGTATAACTACAAGAACGCACGAATAACTTTAAAAACAATACGATTTATAAGCTTCTCAAAACGAAGTACTGCAGCAACAACTGATCTGTTTGACACGGCAATTTTAATCTAAATAGCACTGTAAATATAAAATGACACAGTATAACTACAAGGACGCGAGAATAACCTTAAAAACAACACGGTTTATAGGCCTCTCAAAACAAAATACTTGAAAATTCTGCAGCAACACCTGATCTGTTTGACATTGCAATTTTAGTCTAAGTAACACTGTAAATATAAACTCTTGCAGTAAGTATAACAATAAGGACGCAAGAATAACCTTAAAAGCAACACGATTTATAATCCTCTCAAAACAAAACACTTGAAAATACTACAGCAACAGCTGATCTGTTTGACACGGCAATTTTAGTCTAAATAAATAAATTGTAAATATAAAATCTTACAGTATAACTACAAGAAGGCACGAATAACTTTAAAAACATCACGATTTATAAGCCTCTCAAAACAAAATGCTTGAAAATAATGCAGTAACAGCTGATCTGTTTGGCACGACAATTTTAGTCTAAATAACACTGTAAATATAAAATGCTATAAATTAAGTTGCTCCAACACGTAACACAGTTTTTAAAAACAAACTTGTTAAACGTAGGAAGAACTTTTATTGATTATTGTTACAATATGTAATATGTAAACAACGTTGTCTAGTACACTACAATCTCATAACGAATAATGATTGTCTTAAGGGCTAGCGCTAATATATATACTTTTGGATATTGATGTTTATATTAACTTATCTACTAGAAATCAACAGTCTAAAGGTCCTTATGACTAAGATGATTATAATATAATTTATAGTCTGGCTAAAAGAATGCATGAATAACCTTAAAAGCAACACGATTTATAATCCTCTCAAAACAAAATACTTAAAAATACTACAGCAACAGTTGATCTGTTTGACACGGCAATTTTAGTCTAAATAACACTGTAAATATAAAATGTTACAGTATAATAATAATAATAATAATTTTATTTGTCCAAAAGATACAGAAAAAATATTAGACATGTCCAAAATTAGAGAAAGAGAAAAAAATAATAATAGGTTATAGGCAGCAATTTGCATTGAAAAACCAATATATCAAAAACGCTAATATTCATGTATTGTAAGTTAGCTTATAATTAATTCAATGGTAATTAGCAAAACATATCACTAAGATATTCCTTAACTGTATAATAAGCTCTCTTTATCATAAATTATTTAAGTTTGTTCTTGAATATTGTATCAGATGTACAATTTTTAATTTCGGTAGGTAAATGATTATACAGAATAATGCCTTTCTAAATCGGGTTTTCTTCATAGAGTGCTAGGCGATGCTGTGGTATTTGAAGATTGCTATTAAATCGCGTGTTGTAGGTGTGGACATCCTTTTGTTGTATAAAATTATGAAAATGTTCTCTCACATACATTATACAGCTTAGTATATAGATTGCTGGTATTGTCATTAAATTATTATTAATAAACGATAAATACAAAGACGCAAGAATAACCTTTAAAACAACACGGTTTATAAGCCTCCAAAAACAAAAAAAAAAAACTTGAAATACTGCAGCAACAGCTAATCTGCTTGACACGGCAATTTTAGTCTAATTAAATAAACTGTAAATATAAAATCCTACAGTATAACTACAAGAACGCAGGAATATCCTAAAAAACAACACGATTTATAATCCTCTTAAAACAAAATACTTCAAAATACTACAGCAAACAGCTGATCAGTGTGACACGGCATACATCAAAATAGCGACTCATAGACTACTTGAAAGTTTGCGAAAACGCAATGATCTAAACTTTTTCTAATAGTATTATTCTTATTTATGGTGAAAGAGGACAGCTGGGGCATCTAGTGCTAAAAGAACAAAGTAGCGCCAAAAGTCAGTTTTTTTATGACAAAATAGCAAAGGTGCCGACAGTAAGTGTCGTTTCTTGTCTTATCTCTTTGGTGGTAAGGGAGTTGAAGAAAGCAGCGGATTAAGAATTTTAAGGCATTTCCGCAAGGGTCAGCTATAGTTTATATTACACATTGATCAAGTGCTATCTGTAATGTAAAGTTCTAAACATCTCTATTTTGGTTATATACTAGTTCATATTGTAACGTTTTTCAATTTTTAATACGTTGTCGGGGTTTAGAAAAAATACACAGGCCATATATTTAAATTAACTTGATTTATTAACGCACACTTACGAACTACTTAAAGTCTAATAAATAAGATGAAAATCAACGCTAAAACTAAATCACTCACTACTTACTATTAAAAATCACTTAATTACTAATGTCTTAATTTATGTAAACAATTTATTTGCACCAATATTTATATCACACGAACTAATTCATTCACATTTATTTTCACTCGCTATTCGCTTATCTGCACAATTCAACTCGTATCCACTGACTGACTGCCCCATCAATCCCCACACGTTATTTATATCTGGCGCGAGAATTGCGAGATTTTTCCAGTTAGTTCTAAGGCGCGTTTCCAGATTCAGAAGAATATTCACGAATCTTCGACCCGGTACTGCCCTCTGTCGCTCCTCTTTGGAACCTCGTACGTAGGCCTTTCTTCCGCTATGCTAGCGCCATCTAGAGGCGCCTATGGAAACCGCCAATTTAAAAATTGGCGCTCTTCACTTTAATCCGCTGTCACCCGCTATTTGTGATTCGTGACGTTATTATTAAAAATAACCAAATAAACTAAGCAATTGCTTGGTGGTGCCAACGTGAACTTTCTATTGCCAACTTCAGATATTTGCTTTCGATCATTGCAGAAAAGAAATAATTCAATACACTTTAACAATAATTATTCCGCACTTAAACGATCTTATTTTTTTCTTTTCTAGTTCCATGGTGATTCGCGATTTAACTTTGAGATCGGCAGCTAGCTTCGGATCTTTTCACCTCATCCGGCTCTTGTACGACGAATACATGTTCTACCTGATCGAACATCAAGTTGCGGAAGCTACCGGCATCGTACCAATCGCCGTGATGGTGGAGGGAATTGTAAGTAATTTTATTTCACAGAAATAACGGAAGCTTTAAAACCCTATAGTGCCGTATCAATCGCAGCAATACCAGAAATAAAGTGCAATATATAGTAGTGTTAACACCTTGAAAATGAATTTTCAGAAACAAGATACAACAGTCAACAATGTTAATAACGTCTGCGGAAACGATATAACCATATGTAACGGCAACTTCAACCCAAACAATTCCAAATTGGGCTGCATCAGTCCTACGGATCCGTCGAAACGGATGAAGATTAGCTAGCAAGGAACAGCATCAAAAAAATGCGTCGCTAATCTTCATTAGTATTATAAATATATATATAAAAAAAATTGTGTTATCCCGCGTCACATTCGTTGGTTATTGGAACAATTGAACGTTTCCTCTTTGTGTTTTGCTTTGTTAAATGTACGGGACCATTGTGTTATTATTCATTTAGGTATTCCTTTATTCGATTTTTATTTATTATCATTATTGTAATTATTTTATCATTATTTACTCGAGAAAAGACGTTTTTTTTTTCTATTGTGCAATTGTGTAATATTATGTGTTAAATATGCTGGAACGCTTGAGTAAATTTTGTTTCTCAAACGGAAAATTCAGGATGTAGCTTTGTTTTTCTTTTTAATGCATTTTGAGAATGCGAAACGTTGTCAGAAGGTGCATATATATTGTGAGTAAAAATGTCGACTGTTCAATGGGTCTTTATTTAAATGCTGAAAACCACGAAATAATTTATAATAATAATATAAGGTTTCATGCGATTAAAAAATACCTAGTCGCAATTATTGTGTATACCATTTAAATTTCCAATAAGAAAATGCACGGTGTTTCCTAAATAATCTAAAATATTGTTGTGCTTGATTCACTCTCATTCAATCAAATACAGTATATACGCGTACAAAAAAAAATAGTTCCATTGGCATAATATAGATGTCACTGCTACGCTTGTTTTATTGATATCACTACACCCTGTATAATCTGAACGCGTGAAGATACATCCACAACATTTGCGGAGCATCAGGGTTTCCTATAGACGAGTCTATGCAGCGAGTTTCGACCAGTGTTGTGAGTTTCCGAATTAAAATAATCGGCATAAATATTGCAACTTACGGGATATTTTTTTTACACTGCTGGAAATAATTGACGAGCACACCCTGTATAATCTGTACGCGTGAAGATACATCCATAACATTTGCGGAGCATCAAGGTTTCCTATAGACGAGTCTATGCAGCGAATTTCGACTAGTGTTGTGAGTTTCCGAATTAAAATATTCGTTGATTCCGATTCGGAATCGGATGATTCTGATTTTTTTTGTGTGATTCTTCCCACGATGTTTTTTGTAATTTTCTCAGAACTGACGACCTTTTTTTTTCCGATATACCGATTATTGAAATCATCCCAATATTTACAACACTAGTTTCGAATTATTCTATCGTCGCATATTTTAGAGGCGAGGTGGAAAATTATCGTCTCCCTGGAGACCGAAGGGGGTGGGAGAAACTGGTCGTTCTTAGTGTGGTGTGCAGGCCCAGTATGTAGTTGTATTCGCTGCATAATGGCGGATCGATCGCACTACTTAAGTGAGTTTGAGCGAGGAATGGTTGTGGGGATGCACGTGGCGGGTGTATCCTTCCGTGAGATTGCGCGCTGTCTCGAGCGGTCATTGTCGGCTGTGCAACGGGCATGGCGAGAATGGACTGAGGTAGGACGTACGCGTCTTCAGCCGCGAGATCAAGATTCGAATTGGGCGTCGGTGACGCGCGAGTTTTGGTTCGTCGGCGACCTGGGGCCTGTTGCATAAAAGTACAACTACAATTTACAGGTAATATTTGTTTACAATCTGTGAAAATTTGACTTACAGGCGTTGCAAAAATATATATATAAGTCAAATTGTGACAGATTATAAAAAAATATCACCTGTTAATTCTAATTGTACTTTTATGCAACAGGCCCCTGGTGAGCGCCTACTCGACCAGTGCGTTCAACCACGCCATTTCCACCGTCAGCAGGGCATTATCAAGGTCCGTATACATAAGGTTACCTCGTAAGTTATAGGCGAGGCCCGGGGAAAGGAGAGAGTGGATACACGATGACGCGCCTCGCGATCATTTTCGAGTGAAAGAAATGTTCCACTGGCGCACTATAGATCACAACCAGCATTTTCTATTGTTGTACGTTTGTAGTGGTAATATTTCCATAAGAGAATACTGCGGTGCCATCCATAGTACGCTAGTGGAACATTTCTTTGACTATATAATATAATATTTGGTATTGGGGTATTCTGTTATAATAAAAAGAACTTGAAATTATATTGCAAGACACGTTCTTGTTGACAAAACATTAATTGAAAAGTTTTTTAAATTAAGATTTTTGTAAAAAAATAATTATTTAGTCTGGGAGTACAAATCGCCATTTGTTTTTACATATATGCACCACTTTACTTATTAAACACAGCATACATGATGACGTGTTCGCGCTCCTTCTCTTGATTGGCTGAAAAGTTATGAGGCCACCTGGTATATACGGACCTTGGGGCATTATGGTATGGGGTGCTGTTATATATGGAGGACGTACACGTCTGCTGCGTTTACAGCAGACGGTGATGGGTCGCCGATACGTAGATGAGGTGCTACGGCCCATTGTGCTGTCCTACGTTCGGCGGCGCCCACATCTGCTATACATGCACTCAAAGCTCGACCGCACGTCGCGCGTGTAGTACAGGCCTTTGTGGAATAGCACCGTATACGAATGCTCCCATGGCCAGCTCCTTCTCCGGATCTGAATCCCCCCCTCCCGGCTAACATTGAGCAGCTATCGGGGCGAGTTGAGGTGGCATGCTTGGCCATCCCTCCCGCTGCCATACGACGACTTATTGACTCCATGCCTCGTCGTGTAGCGATGGTGCGCGCCGCTATTGATGCATCCCCTCCCAGCAGGGTTACGACGATCTCCGCGTGAAGTTTTGTTATACTAGTTCAGTACTACTTCTATACCAAATTTCATTGCGCTAGAATCACGCGTTCAGATTATACAGGATGTGCTCCTCAATTATTTCCAGCAGTTATTATTAAAATATACTAAAAATTGTTTTTGGAAGTATAGGTTGTGCATATCTAGGAATTCCAAAATTTACTTTTACGCATGTCACGTGACCACTACTCTATACCAAATTTCATTGCGCTAGAACCACGCCTTCAGATTATACAGGCTGTGCTCGTCAATTATTTCCAGCAGTTATTATTAAAATATACTAAAAATTGTTTTTGGAAGAATAGGTTGTGCAGGTCTAGGAACTCCAAAATTTACTTTTACGCACATCACGTGACCACTATTCTGGCGATAAATTACGCTAATGAAAATACGCTATCAATCTGCAAAAAAGTGGGGTTAGATGATATAATATCCAAAAAAGTTATTTTTAGAATTCAATTCTGAGGCTGTTTGCAGATTTTTGTAACGTGATTAAACGTAAGTGGAATGGGGGAAAAAGTGAAATGAAAAAAAGAATAAGCAGAGTCGTTGAGAGACGGACGAAAGTCGTTTAACCACGCGCGCAGCGACTATTCGCAACAATTTCACAACAATTTTGCGAAATGACAATTCATGGGTTAATGCTCTATCTATATATGTGCTCTATATAGATAGATAGAGCATTAATCCATGAATTGTATGTAATCGCAAAATTGTTGTGAAATTAATGTCAAAGGAGTCAGAATAAGTAACAATTAAGTAAACTAAACAAAAACGAAAACACAAAATGTGGGCGTAATGGATTAATAACCGTTCTGTAACGAAATTAAAATATGTTTTTTTTTTGCGTTAAAGCGAATCTACACACAGGATATTTGCTTTCGTGTTTATTTTGTGAAGTACTTACTTTTTTCTTAGTGCACATTATATCGTTACAGCTATTGGGTCATTTGCAGTGATAAAATATTTTTACGTTAGTGGACATTTAAAATGATCTTTACGTTCATTGATATATAAATTTCGGCATTTCTTTCCAATTCTTATTAATGTATGTCAAGTATGACGCTGCTTACTTGGGGGAATGAGTGGAGCTTTTTCTATGTATGTCCTGGAACTATTTCCGCCCGGCTTTGGTCATGCGATTTCAATTGTGACTTATCCTTGTTCCAAAAACGATTAGCATTCTATTGGTCATCCAATTTATTCGGAGCGAAATGCATTTTCAGGTAAATTCCCTTTCTTTTATGTAAGTATTTAATTGTTATTGAGAGCCAGCGTTATAATTTTCCCCAAATGCTTACACTTCTTTTTGTCGTTGATTTTTAAACTATAATGCTTAATCCTGAACGACGATATGTCGGATTATTTTGGAAACATAAATCGCAATTCTACCCTATAAATTTGGCGGAAATGTTTTGCTTTTAAATAGACATATTTTTGTCCAAAGGTAATCCGGTTTCTCGAGCAAATAAAGTGGTTTTCGGAATTTATACAACATTCCGTATATCTCGAAGGAAATTATGAAATGCATAAAAGATTTATATTTGATGATTGCATTTCATATTTTTAAGAGATAATAATTTTACCCTAAATAGTCATGTAGATATTAATAATTTGCTGTATATTAAATAAGAAACTGAGAAGGTCCTATTTGCGAGCTTTTGAATTTTATATGTGCAATTATTTCTGTTAAGTAAGACTGTACAGCTGACTATATATAAATATAAAAAAAAAACGCCGGTAACTTACTTAAACGACTAGTCATACTTTGCATAGGCGTGCAAATCAGATTGCGTGTCATACGAAATTAATGTGCTTTATATTTTATTATAACAGCATTGGTATTTGAAATAGACACACGTAAATATGATGCTACCTTACCTGAAGGGAGAATGAACTATATATATATAATTAAAAGAAAATCCATTAATTACTATGTTCTCGAAACCCTTCCCCCCTCCTCCTCTGGTAAGTTTACGTAGAAACAGATAACTTGCACATACAATACTATATAACTTATTTTTATAAAATAAAATGAAAGTATGTAATTATAACGCATTTTTATGAAATCGCAGTAGTACTTAGAAAATTTGTACGAAGAACAATATAATATTATTATAACATGTGAACAAGTGTATCTTGGATGAAATTGTATATTCTGTATTAGGTATCTGCCATCTGCAACTCAACTTATAAGCTGTTCGCTTTCAATTTGGCAGTATGGGTTTTTTATGGACTATATGTATCAATCTTTAGCCTTATCGCACTTCTACAATTGCGTCCTTTTCTATCTTTTGCGATGTTGTCGTATTTTAAACTACATTTTTATTAGTGATGGGCGAAATAGTGATTTATGAATAGCGCTCAATTACTAATTTATAATTTCAAATTTTTCGCAACTTAGAAACAGAATTCTTCATAGAAAAATCACTATTTGCAATTTTGCTAATTTGCTGTCTTACCGATAGATGGCTGAACTAGCTGAAATACTTCCAGCTATCGTCGCGATTTAGGCTATTTGTTTCATATAACTGATTGCTGAAGCGATTTTTTAATAGCGGCGATTAAGAGTGAACAATGTCAGCTGACATCTTCCACACTCACCAGCCACAACTCTCCCCTCTTTGTTGAATATACAGTGTGTCCCCGGATGGAGCGAACAAGAGGGAAATAAATTTTATTTAGATCTTAACGCAAAAATGTCATCTTTCATTAATTTGCTTTTCTTGCTTGTCTCAAAACCAATTCTGAAACAAAAATTTAAATATTCTTTTTGGCAGCTGAGAAAATTACAAAAACACATAAAAATTTAAGCTAAAGGTGTTGACGGGAGCTATTTATTTTGACATTCAAAACACTACGATGTATATTAATACATTCTAATAATGTGTGAATGTTTTTAATAATTTCCAACAAAAGGTTTGTAAGTTAAATTTTTTTGGTTAAATCAAATTATCCTGTTGATCCTTTATCTCCCATGAAGACCTAATAAAGGTGGGTTTATCAATGCAAGGATAAATTAATTAACTTACAGATAAAATGGTAACAGAAAAATAAATAACCTAAACCATTTATCATGTGCAATTACCTGCTAGATAACGGTTATATGGAAGCTAAATTTGTCTAGCGCTTTATTTGAAAGGTAATGTAGATATCAAGCAGATGCTTGATGATCACATAACCATATCGGTGATCATAACCTACAAACGTAAACAGTTAAGCAATTACAAGACAAATATTTGGAAATATTACACAAAATTCATAAGGTTCATAATAATGGAGTTATTTTTTTTATGCTTTTTGCAAAATTGTTGTTTATTAAAATAAAATAAAGAAGGCATTGAAATCTGTCGTTTATTTACAGAGGGAAATACATATTATGTGTGTATATAAGTAATAATTCCGATCAACCTTTTTATAACCTTTGCTGACATTACAGAAATCACCACAACACAATAATTAGTAGTTGCTAAATAGGTCTTATACAAGATTCCTAAAATCATATCCATAGTATTTGTCTTTCCTTTTCGTTTACATCTTTTACATGTTAGTCGCAAATTCTAAATAGCATTCGATTTTTTTTCCCAGTAACAAAAGTGTTGTTACTTTCCTTAACCGAAAATGAGTTACAAATGCGCAGTCATCCTACTTTTCAAAATTGTCAATTCTCGGTCTCACTAATTCCATGATAAAATAAGCGTGACATCATAGGCTATTCATAAACAAACAAACAAACAAATGTCAAACGAGGAGTCAGTCTATTTTCTGCTAACCAACCGTGGCACATTATTTACCCGTGAGTGTTACCAACTATTAATAATCTTGTAGACACCAAACTTAGAGTTAAAAATATAATGATAAACAAGTATAAAACTTTACCCGTTGATTTACGATATCTGTCAGTTGCTTACCTTGCACTTTTATCCTTGCATTGATAATTAATTTCAAAAATGGGATTTGCGAAAAATAAGCAACCGGCGAAACACTTTTAAATTACCAGTAACTATATACCAATCGCTCATTACTAATTTTTATTAGTTTTTAAATTTGGCAATTATCTTTAAGTGAGGATGGATTCATATATTGGTAATTCTGAAATTATAAGTAATTTTATTAACTTGAATTATTAACTTTTCTAAGCGTATTAAAATAAAAAAAAGGCTAATGTTACAAAACAAACCATATCTAATTAGACAAAAAAAGCACTTAATTAATCAAAATGTTAACTTAGACTCAGGACAATGTTTTTAGAATACGCCAATATTTTACTGTTTTTTTTTCCGTATTTTCGGATTACAACACATTCATAACGAGAATGTCAGAATTTCTACGAAGACAAGTTGTTTAAAAACCACGCGACAAAGCTACATTTCTTAAGCTAAAAGGTTTAACAACACTGTACATTCTTCCCATAAGGTCCACACTGCCATCTCGTGGCAAATGCACTAGATTTTCCATGGAATATGATTTTTTTATACTTAATAAGTTGAGTTGTAGATTGATATATTTGTTTAGAAACCAAGCATTTATTGTACATTTATTTCATGTATACTTATTTTCTATATTTCAATTAAGTAGGTAAATATTTACTTGCATTATTAGAAGAATGTAATTACCGTAATCAGAATTCATAAATGCTAAGGACAGAGCTGTGTCTCAGTACAAATAATTACTTTCGAACAAATATTTTGCCTTAAAGTGCATAATTCTAGTCATTAAACTTAAATAATAATGGATCAGATATGGCAAAACAGGTTTTTTCTTTTTTTTTTTTTCTTAGAGATTGTTTGTTGATAATATGCACGTTGTGTGTTTGCTTTGTTTTTCTTAGATTCTGGGAGAAGTAATTTTTTCCGCATTCATTGTATGTAATATACGGTTTGGTAACAGGTAAAATTTTCGGTAAGTTTTCTTACTACCCAATTGTTTTAAATAAGAGTTTAATTTGAACTAAATGGGAGTTTCATTAGATAACAAATGCAAATCAATTCTCATAAAACACCTCCTACATTCCCAGGCATTGGCAAAAATTTTATATAAAAAGATAATGAGCAAAGATGAACTTTATTCGTTACAAATATATTATTCATGCGCAATTAATGGAAAAAAAATCGCTATCTGCACCTGCCGAATAAATTCACAGATAAAAATAGGTGGTACTTGTAGTAATATGTAAATATCGGATAAAAGTTATTTGTAAATTATTCTCGGATAAATATTTCAAATAATTTTATTATTTAAGTAATTAGCTAGATAAACATTTCAATGATGCCCAATTCTGGATACATATATAAACCTGGTTATATATATAACTGGTTTACATTTATTTAAGGTAAGTGTCAAATGTAAGCGAATGTTGCAACATCTGTTCATAGTTCTGTAGCGAGAATTCAGAAGATTCACATTTTGTTTTATGATTGATGCATTTCGTGGAAACTTATTGTAAATGGAAAATAACAAACAAAATATTGAACAAGAGAAAAAAATCAATTTATTACTATAAAGGGTGGAAACTATTACAATCTCAGGAAAAATAATAATAATAAAAAAAAAAACGTTATTTCTTAAAGATTTTTTCATTAAAATATTCACGCTTGGCGTTTATCACTGCTGGTAGAATCTGGGGTAGAATCAATAGCCTAATCAAGGCAAATCTTTAAGTTGTTGTTAAAATATATATATATTTTTTTGTAATTTCCTTGTTTTCGATTTACGTAAAGTTTCTACAAAATGGTCACTATCGTGTGTTAACACTCTTACACCCAAGTCCATAATCGAAGTCATCATGTGCGCTTATTTTAAATTATATAGGATGCGCATACAGTTAGTGCTAATTGCAGATAAACGCTGATAAGTTGCAAGTATTAGAGGGGATAAGTTTTTTAATTTAAATACGATAACAAATATTGCAATGTATTAATGCCTATTCGCAACCAGCCCTAACTGTACGCGCACCCATACATTAAATTTGCTGGCTTTAGGTGGTTTATCAATGCAAGGATAAATAATTTAATTACCTACTAGATAACGGTTATATGGAAGATAAAATTTATCCAGCACTTTATTTGAAAGATAATGTAGATATCCATCAGATGCTTGATGATCATATGATCATCGGTGATCATAACCTACAAATGTAAGCAGTTCACCAATTACACGATAAATATTTGAAAATATTACACAAAATTCATAATGAGTTATTTTTTTTTTGTATACTTTTTATTTATGATAATAGCAATTTTGTTTTTGTAATAGGTATGTGATATTGCTTATATTTTGGTTTACAAAATCATTGTTTATTAAAATAAATTAAAGAAGGCATTGAAAACTGTTTATTTACAGAAAGAAATACATAAATATGTTACATAATACAGCTATTACTGTGTAGGGCCGTTGTTCCTGTCTTAATTAGTGTGCAATGTCTCAGTCTTCACCACAAATTAATAAATAATCCAGAATATATATTCCATGATAAATGATAAAATAAGGGTGATATCGCAGCTAATTCGTAAACAAACTGTTTGTAAATGTCATATGTGTAAAATATCAAACGAGGCCACGAGACGTCAATCTATTTTCTGCTAACCAATCGTAACGCATTATTTACCCATGAGTATTACCAACTATTAATAATCATGTAGACACTAAACTTAAAGAGTTAAAAATATAATGATAGACAGGTATAAAACTTTACCTGTCAGTTTACGTTATCTGTCAGTTGTTTACCTTGCACTTTAATCCTTACATTGATAAACCCACACTTTTAATGTGATTCGTTTGTTTTACTTTGAAAATGTTTTGCATACTTCAATGCATATTATTGCAACTTTCCGCATGAGTGTATTAGATAGTTTTCTTTCCTTGACAATATTAAAAGTCCCTGCACTATAAAAGGACTACCAATCCTTCGATCCTCAGGAGTTAAGGACAAGGATGTACCTGACAGTAAAACCTATTGCATGAGCCATAGAGTTTAGGTACAGCAAAATTTGCTTTGTTGAAAAATAATTCGTACAATTGAATTGTTTTTAATTGACTAATTTGATCCTAAAATTATAATAGTTTTATTTTAATTGATCTTGTCATCTACTTACTTAATTAATGTAACTTTTCCGAAGAAGCAACTTTTATTATACATTTTCTATTTTCCTAGTGGTATGATAAAGAATGTGATTGTGTACTAACACAGCTCTAACTACCTAATATAAACAGTGTGCTGCAATAGTCTGAGACCAGGATATGATTGGATAAAACCGCCTTAGATGTTTAACTTTTCCATCTGTTAATTACAATTCTCAAAAGTTAAAGCAACATTTCGCAGTACCACCTAAATAACAAAAATAAAGGAGCTTTTATAAATACAAAAATATTTAATATGCATTTTATCAAAATTTGGTGCTACTTGGTGAATATTTAATATCAATTATTGTTACTGTACCACAAGTCGACGTTCCCCATTGATTGTATAATTTTAACGGCTAGTATATTCAATATATTCTACTAAGATATTCAAATAATATCAGAAATGTTTTTATGGTAGCATTTTTTATAGTAACTTCAACATTAAGGCAAGAAATTATCTATGATAAAGTATTTTATTTATTCTGTCACCTTTAAGTTGAAATAACCACAATAATGAATAATCAACCCTCATTACCAGCTCTTACGATCCTAGTTTGGGTTTTTGAAGTTTGATAATTTTCTTGTATGCCTTCAAAAATGTTACAGCGCATCAGTTTTTTTCACCTTCTTGCCAAATCCTTCATGTTTTCTTAATCGGTCTTTCATGAGTTTCATGAATTTAGCTGCTTTTCAAGTAATTTCCTTCATTTCTAGTTCCTTTCTAATTCTGAAAATAAAATACGTAATCACGTCTTAAAAGGAGCACCAACTTCTACATACATTTTTCTTTTCCCATTCATTTTAACATACATTACATACATCATTTGATAAATCTGTTTATTAAGTTTTTATTTATTTAAAATTTCCTGGAGTACACTTCTCACAGGAAAAATCGGGACACCAACAACCGTGAATTTTAAAATTTCTTGGGTGTAAATGCAGCTTTCAGAGGATATATGCACTTATGAAAGTCATAAATCACTTTTTTGTGTGTATTATTGCGATCAAAGGTAAAGACTTAAAATTTTAACAGAAATATAAATATATATAGAGAAAAATGTTTATACATTAAATAAACACATTGGAATTTCGGTGGCGGTGTTTCCATAGAAATACCGAATACGGAAATATTAATGCAAAAAAAAATACATAACAACTAAAAGGCCTCTTGAGTAGACGGCACTATTTAGAAATACACATATATGTATTTAACTTGTTTGATGTTATGTAGAGATAATTCTTTTTTTAAGAAAACATATGGCAATCGGATTTTAAAATTATATTACCTATTACTATGGTATTAGTTACTTAGTTTGATTTATGCCCGCAAGTAATACTTTAGCAATAGACAATATGTCAATCAGCCTCCTGAGTTTTTGATCAATGTGATTTTCACATTAATTAATTACACTATTATTGATGTATTCATTATTATTGTTGTTTAGTATTCTTAAATATTGCATTACTACAAAATATTTTTCCATGTATCAAAAATTACCAAAAACAGTTTGATTATTTACCACATTTTTAAAGCAATTAGTTTCGCAAAGAAATTATTTATTTTATTAACCCTGCGTTTATTGTATTTTCATCTTAACTATCGCCTGTGTAATCCAATGTCGTTCTATTTTATTAAAATATAGCTAACACTTTTTTTGGTCTGTAACACAGCTTCGGGCAGTAGCAACGAAAAAGTATTAAATGTATCAAATTCAACAATATTTTAGCACTAACTGAGATTGACGAACGAATACTCTTTCTTACAATGTTTGTTATGTATTATAAATCCAATAATATTTAAATAATTGTTAATAAACCTGTGCTACAGACAGACAGTTTGTAAAGAGACCCAGTGTTGGCCATATTTCAAGAAAATAGATCAACGACGTCAGATTACACAGGCGATAGCTAAGATATATTTCCTGAAAATACAATAAACGGAGGGTTCTCATAAAATAAATAATTTCTTTGCGAACTTAATTGCTTTATTTAAGAATTTTATAAATAATCTTAAACCTGGCTTTGGTAATTTTTTATAGATAGAAGAAAACTTTATAGTAATACAATATTTAAGAATATTAAACAACAATACTAATTAATACATCAATAATAGTGTAGTAAATAAATCTGTGAAAATCACATTATCCCCAAAACTAAGACGGCTGACTGACATTATCTATTGCTAAACTAATACTCGCGAGCATAAATCCAAGTAAGTAACTAATATCAAAGCAGCACTAACAAGTAACATAATTTTAAATAATAAAATTCCATCACCACATGTTTTCTTAAAAAAGAATTATCTCTACATAACATCAAACAAGTTAAATACATATATATTTCTAAACAAAGCCGTCTATTCAAGAGTTCTTTTTGTTATGTATTTTCTTTTTTCATTGGTATTTCTAAAGGAAACGCCGCCACCGAAACTCCGATTTGTTTATTCTATACATAAACTTTTTTCTTTCTATATATTTATTTTTCTGTTTAAATTTCTAGTTCTTACCTTTGATCGCAGTAATATACATAATTAAGTGATTTATGGCTATGATAAGTGAATACGTTCTCCGAAAGTTGCATTTACAATCAAAAAATTTTAGAATTCTGAATTGCTGGTGTCCCGATTTTTCCTGTGAGAAGTGTACATCCTCAGAAATTAAAAATTTCAAGGTTAGGTTTTACCTTGTGAACCTGATATTTCGCCGAAATGGAAAATTACGCATTAAAACATTTAATACGTAAACGATTTAAGAATTTCTTTTAAATCGTTGAGTGACCGTCTTTCTTTCTTGGTAGGCAGGCAGAATTCATCTGCCATCTAGGCCAGTGTTATTTTTTACTGGCTGTTCCATTTAGACATTTGTTCCTTGTCTATATTATGAAAAACTATTGGAAAGAAACACGCAGAAATCTTAGAATTCTAAAAGAAATAGGTGTTGACTATTAATGCTCACTGTTTGAGGAGATTTTCATTTGTATAATCTTTATTTACGATTTCTCATCATTGTATTGTTAGATATACTCTTGTATATAAGATGATATTCAAACGCATATTCAAATTATGAAGTTCTAAAGAGCAAATGCATATTTTTTTACCGATAATAAGCAAGTACCGTATTGAGGCCTATAAGATTCTCCTTATTTCCACGTTTATTAAAAGTTTTCACTGCATACTTCATGTATAAAAATCCGCTATTTGTTACATTTGCCTTGTCACAAAATGTGCAACGTTGTTGTCAACACTGAACAACTTCTAGCATTATGCTATTAGTTACTCTGAAGGTATATTTGATATAAGCCAACCTTTCCTTGAATACGTTTCAATAAAGAATACATGACGTCACAACCTGAGTGAATATTGCAAACGTTACAGTTTTTGATGACGCAATGTACACTTTTCTATTGAAACGCACTTTATTACACAAAGCTTTAATATAAAAAGGTATTTCCCATTTTGATGTTAGTAACAGGATCATTTTTTGTGATAATGCATTAAAATGGGTATTAAGTGAGGTTGTTTTGCATTATATCAAATACAAAATATTCTTTTGTTAAGCTGAGGAAAGTGCTATTGATCATATATTATGATACAGTGGCGGCTGGTGCATACGTCACAGGCGGGGTCAATACAATGATTTGAAGTTATCGTCTGATATACGAATATGTAACGAACTTATACGAAGAAATTAGATCATGTACTGGCCCTTGTAAAACGTAAGTACCAACCTTAATTGCACATAATAAGAAAATGGTTGGAATATTTTTTGTCCACCTTTGTAGATTTGGCGTTATTTTTATTTGAAATACAATATTTTCCTAATCCAAATAAACTGATATTACTTTGCAGTTAACATCATTAGTAAATTATACATATGAGCATTGATTTTCAAAGTTGTATAAAACAGCTGTTTTTTCTAGTTATACTATTCATGTACTGCTATATAAGTAAGTTTGATATGACCGAAAATTGTAAATACCGTATTAATCACGAGTATTTGTTGAACTACTTTTCAAAATCTGATTTTTTAGGTGCTAAAAATTAACGCACATACAAAATATTGGCACTTGTGTTGTTAGTTTTCTTATTACAACTGGCTAAGGTTGTTCTTTTGTGAATGAAATAATTATTTCTGGTATTGTATAATTTCATTGCTCAAATAATGTAAATCCATCCATTAAAATAAAACTATTAATGGAGAAACAATTCGCAGGGTATAACTACTCCTTTACCAGTACAAGTTAATGTTTGGATGTATAGCTGTCTGATACATTATTGTCATTGCAAGTACGTTTGTACTTAAATATAACAAATGAAAATAAAATTTATATTAAATGTATGTAACTCTTTTTTTTTCGGGGAAATTTAAGACGTTGGGTAAAACTAATTTAATTATTAGCTGACTACACTTTATTTTATTTATAGGTTCGTTTGAACCTATAGTTCGTGAACCGTTCTCAAATTTGAATCTGGATCTAGTGCGCATGACAGTTCAAGTTCCAAAATAGTTATGTAATTGGCGGTTCGAACAGATTTAACCGTACCTAAAATTTCAAATTCGCGCCATGTTTATAGTAGATAAACAACTACAATCATATAACATAACCTGTACATCTAAGTTAAGTGTTGAATTGAGTTGCTTGTTGCTTCGTCCTTACTACTTTTTCCTTATTATTTATGTTTTCTTGTATTCTGCATATTCCCAGGTCCTAACGAACCTTATGAGAAGCTTAAATAATTTAGTAATGAACTAACCAGCAACTGGTCATCTCCGATTTTGATAAAATTTTGCTGGCATATACCATGTGATTCAAAATGATTGTCGTAAGAAAAAAACTGTTTTCCGGAAAAATTTATCTATACTTATTACCAATTTAATGAGCGAAGTTAGCTACATACAAATTTCATACATTAAATGAATTTTCTTGACATTTAGCGACATTGGCGTGCGTGTTGTAGTATCTTTCGATTATTTATCTTATAATTTTTTTCAAATCGTTTATATTTACTTTCTAATATCACCAACAATAGTATTTCTGAATACTGTAAGAAAATAAGGGAATTTATCTGTGGTAATAGCTCAACAAACAGGTAAAAATTCAATATTAACATTAAGTGAAATTGTTTATTACATTTTATAATTTTATAGGCTTATCATACACTTCAGCGCAATGAGCTGTCAAAAAAAAGTTACATTTTCATCCCTATAAAGTTTCTATGGTACAGGAATTATTACCATTAGATCACGATAGGCGATTGGAATATTGTCATTGGTTTAATAACAATTTAAGAGACGATGACTTGCTAAACAAATCATTTTTCTCTGATGAAGCCTGGTTTTATCTAACAGACTATATCAATTTACAAAACTATTGTATCTGGTCTGCAGAAAATCCACATGAATTTCGAGAAACGCAATTGCATCCCGTAAAAGTTGGAGTTTGGTTAGCTATGTCCAGGCAACGAATAATAGGGCCAATTTTCTTCGAGGAAACTGTAACAGCCCAACGTTACCAACAGATGTTGGAATTGTTTATTGCAGAGTTACAAGAAAATGAGCTGAAGCAGGTTATTTTCAGCACGATAATGCTCCAGCACATACTGCTTGACAAACCTGCCAATATCTTCAACAGTTTTTTGCTGACAGGTTCGCTAGAGCACAAAGATGGCCACCAAGATCGCCTGATCTAACCCCCATTAGATTATTTCATGTTTGGCTATCTAAAAAATAGGATTTATAGAAACCGCATGCATACCATAGAAGAACTGAGAGATGCAGTTTTGTCACTTAATAATTATACAAATTGTATGTTATAATTTAAAGTAATAAATAAATTTAGTTAAACACCAGTTAGTACTGAATTATAAAATCATAATTTAGTAAAGTTAAATTAATTACATTTCATTTTTACAAGCAGAAACACCAATCCATAGTCGTTATCTCCTAGTCCTATCTATAGGAGCGGATTTGACAATCATTTTTTTTTTAGCTGCTGATATTCACTTGTATGTCATTACACCTCTAAAACACATTTTCAATAATATCTTTGGAACTAGAAAAGATATCTATCTGAACTAAAAAGGAAAAATGTTCTTGTTGACAATTCGCAGATTTTGTTTTAATAACGAGATGAATGGTGCATGATGGAGGCTGTAAGGGGTTAAAATTACAACTGTTCTAATCCATAAATTATATTAAAAATTAAAATTGTTTTTGGATTTTTTCCCAGAATATACAGGGGTTACAACCAGCCAAAAATGTCTCTTACACAACTCTTTTCTTATTTTTTATCTCAAGAATGAAATATTCGACAGAGTATTCGTATTTGATATTTGCGTTGGGCACCTTTAGAAGTCACGACAGCAAAGTTTTGGTTAAAAAGGGCCTAATAATGTCTGTGCTCTGGTTACGGAACAGGAAATGTTGAAAAAAAAATAAACTTTAACGGAAGGCTTATATTTATTTAACCATATTCATTACATCACACGTTTCATTTAAAAAAAATGATAACAAATTTAAGAATAAATCGATAAGGACTACATCGTTTATACACATATGCAACATGGAACGATATTAAGATTGCTTATAAATACATTGTTTATTTAGGATTTAGGCTAATACTGGGGCATTTTAAACATAATTATCACTGATAGAAATAAATTATATAAATACATATATGGACTTAGGGAAGACTTATTTTCATGGCATATCGTGTTGTTAAAGACTTAAACTTGCCTTTTATTTCAAAAATAAAAGGTGAAATCATTAACACGAGAATATAGACACGTCATCAACAAGGCTATCACAGTTTTAAATTGTTTGAGGCACAACACAACCAGCAAATAAAGCTATTTGTCGCGCGTGTTAACAAACACATCACTCTTTTCTTGGATAGATTTGGTGTCTTCATTATCTGCATCCTCACATTGCGTGTCATTCGACTCGATGCTGCCAACATAATTATCGTGTAGGAAAGTTTCATTTATTTCGCAGGATTTCAAAACGGTTTCAGTTACTGTACTGGTTTCGATATTCTCGGATATTTCCGTATAATTTAACGTAAACATAATTTGTTTTTCCACTTCGTAAGTGTTGATGAAAATCTCTGTGGATTCCTTTTGACAGTTATTTGCTTGTAAATCGTTTGAATCGATTGTAATGGCATTTATTTCTTCAGTAGTTGATTCATTTATTTGTTGTTCAACATCGCCTTCTTCTGTTTGGGTATCGATTAATTCTTTCGTATTTGGATCTTTTGCTTCACCATCCTTTTCGTCTTGATCTTTTGGTACGGTTGTATTGGGCACCCCGTTCAATATCCATTCACGCAGTCTTCTAATATCATTATCTTGGTGTTCAGCTAACTCTTCTATACCTCTAATGAAACCATATTCTGTGGTGCTTGAACATTCACCGATGCCATTTTGCAATTCGTGCGATTTTTCTTTGGGACTATCAGGTGGTTGATTTGTCGAAATAGTAAAGCTAGCATCGGTATAATGAATCGGTTTCTCTATATTTTGGAGTAAGCAGAAATTTTCTTCCACCTCCTCATTGCTGCTTTCACTAAGTACTTCGTTGGATAAAACTCTTTCCACTAAATGCTGAGAGAAATATACGATTTCCTGAGGCGTGCTAATCGCTTCTTCACTTCCCGAGTGACTTTCATTGGGGGGTGAAGATACTCCATTTTGTTGCGGGTGGTCGAAGATCGATGAATTGTTTTGTTCCTTCTCCACAGAACTATTTCCATTTTCAATGACTTCGGTTTCGATGGGGTATTGTTTGATGTTCTCTTGCGCAATTTCGCCATCTGAAAATAACACACACATAATGTACAAAAATTAGAGTATTTTATTGTTGATAGGCAAATATAATTTATGCAAAATAAAGAGTAAGTGCATACAATTATGCAAACACGTTTCAAGCGGGAATAGATTTGTATGATGCCAAATTTCAATGTGGAGAAGGATTAAAAGTGGCTTTATCCATTAGTGAATTTTGGGGATTTATAAAGCAAAAAACAAAAATTCTAAACAAATAATATGGAAAATTAAAACTACTACATTTTCATTCGTAATTTATCGATGGTTAAGTTAATTATTGTGGCGATTATGTGCATGCACAGTGTAACAGAGTTTCCTTTTGATTGGAACATAAAGTCAAAACGTTTGAAGGATGAATCAACCAATCACAGCTTGTCCAGATTGAAGAAATCCGTCCATTGATAGCGTTTGAAACCAGTTTGGGAAAAAGCGTTAGGATGCATGCAGTTTTAGCTAGTACTTGTGCCACCACCGTTTCGTAAGTATTCTACACGTTCCAAATGGAGATTGATTACCTTACCTCAAAATTGGCTTTCTTACCAAACACGCTAGCTATTCGATGAAGAGAGATTGGAAATTATTCGAAAAATGCAATTAAGCACATGTTTATACTAAGATTTCTTTTTTTATATTATTCAGCACACGCTCAAAACATGTCGAAAATGTTTCAGATGTTGGTTTAGCTTCACTATTTACAACGCTAGCTGATTAAGCTCTTGTTTAGATCCGTTACTAAACTTAAGGCATATATATTCTTCTGTGCATTTGATAGAGACAATTCACTATATACATGTCCCTATTCATTATTATCCAATGTAACTAGCTAGCTTAACATATATGGTGGAATTTTCGACTCTACGTTACCATATGGCTATTATCCATTTTGTTAGGAACTACCTGCTTCTAGTGATTGTCTGTCTTAACAATTCTTCTAACAGTCTTATTTGCACAATCAATTCATGCTTTGAGTGAAGTTATTGATCCTTTATGATTTTTTTTTTTTTTTTGGTTAATCGCTTCTTTCACATCTTTTCCTTTTTGAACGTCCTTCGTCATCAATATTTCACAGCATTTCGAAACATCATGATATACAGGTACAAATTTGCTTATGAGCGCTCAAAATTTAATGATCTCATCACAGACTGAAGGAACCACTTGAAACTTTGAGGATTATTCTAAAATTTTGATGCAATAAATGGAATTGGGTATCCCTGGTAATTACGTTTGATTGACGTTTATTAAACGTCATTTTAGGTCACTCTGCTATCTGGGTATTTAGTTTTTATGACAATAACTTGTTTTCAGCAGAAGCAATTACCGATATCTAGTTTGGAAGAAAATTACTGCATGCATGTTTAGATTTTCTCTGTATTAATGTTTTTTGACATTTTTTTTTTGTATGAGTACTTATACAAAATAAATTATATTCACAGGAGTTAGCGAAATATTGAGAACTATTTTTAGTTGAATGCTGTAAATTTGATTTTAGCCGTTTTTGATATTGTTCTTTCAAATAAAAATACTGGTAATATTAAACCATTTTCGGTTCTACCGGAAACGAATATCAACTTGCCTATCTTAAATAGGACACGCTGTATATTGTTTCATTTCTTGTATAATATGTATTTTTTATGTAATAAGTTTATCTTAAACAGTCTTCGAGAAAAACAATAAATAAACACACGACAACTGAACGAAAAAATCAATAACTTTGGAAGTCTAACTCCACTGCGCAAATCAGTCGAACGACAAATCACGAGTATTTAAAAAAAAAGTTCATAAATGAAAGACAACAGGCAGTGAAAATTTTATGAAAAAAATTGTATTACATTTACAAGGCATAAAACGTTAACGGAGAATTGTACTATTTCGCAGCAAGACTCGACCAACACTGATACTAGACAAACGAATCGGAAGGAGTGATTTTACTGCCTTGAAGATATACTATGGCTAAACGTACTGCATAGCGCGAGGTGAATGCGACCCGTGTTAGCATACACGTCTAACCACTCTATTTATTACATTTCGTAAATATATTGTGTTATGGAGAATAATAAAAAAAATCATAATATACATTTAAAGCGAGTTATTGCGTTTTATTTGTTAATATAGGTTAATAACCTTTTATATCACCCTGTATTAACAATTTTACATTTATTTTAATTTTGCATAATACTACAACCCCCTGATTATATAATTATAAAAGTTCAGCCTCCTATCTGAAGCATTTCCTCCGTTATTGATTTTTCATTCCATTATCGATAAAACGTCAAAAACTATTATTTATTTTTTTTTCTCAAAGACTGTCTAAGATAGGTGTAGGAAAATCTTTTCAAAGCTTGTGCATAATAATGTGTGCTATCAAAAAAAAAAAAAATAAATAATATACAGGATGCTCTATATAAAATAAATAAGTTGACATTCGTTTTAGGTATAACCGGAAATTATAGTTTCAGTGTTGCGTTGCCAATATTTTTATTTGAAAGATCAGTACCAAAAACCCCTAAATACAACTTTTCAGCATTCGACTAGAACTAATTTCCAATTAAAAACTTTGGAGGTGACAGAACAGAACCTAATGGAGGAAAATTATGAAGAATTTATTTCTAGAAATGCTAATGTAGTTTTGTGAACATTAAATATGTATAAAAAAAAACAATAATTATAGCAATAATATTTACTGACAACAATAATTTCTTGTAATGTCAATGTCATAACCTACCAGGTAATTTTTAGTGAATGTCACAGCAAATCGGTCTAGAATTCTACATTCAACAAAAAAATTAAGTTTTGCAACTTTGAAAATTCTGTTATATGTCACTAATTTTTAGACACCCTGTATGATAAGACTGGGACTTTTCCCTACATTTTAGTGAAACAATATTAATTCCTGCTCGGTAAGTTTTCAGATGGGAGACCTCTGACATTCAAAACAAGTGAAAATTAATCAATTATGTACTATAGTATAAATGTTAAAATTTTCACAAAAATCGTGACATTTTGGAAACAACTGAAGATAGATATCAGCACCTCAGTGAAAAAAGTCACAATACCGGATCAGATATTTACAAAACAAGTAAGAATGATTGATTTATTGATTTGACTGGAGTAAAAGAGACACATTTTGATTTCTAATTCCCAAAAAAGAGTGACTTAAATACACTTTACCTCTGAGGTGCTGATATAGTAAGCCCTACTTATGGACTGAAGGTAAATGCACCAAGATGGCGTATAAATTATTATATCTCATACAGGGCGTGCATGAGCGTTGTTGTTAAAACATTAGTTCCGAAAAATGCAGAAAAGTCAAAAATTTCAAACGGAATACCCTATTTTTTCTACCTTATTATTATTATTATTTAACGTGAAATTTAAGGACAATTTGTTATTAAGTTCCCTATACCTATCTGCAAGGGTTCTCGAGTTATTTCAAAAGAAGTATTTTCTTACATTTTAAAAAATGTGGCAAAAGTTAGCCATGCCCGAGATGACGCAAAAACAATTGCTGTAGAACTGTCAATATTGTGCAAACCAAAATGCCAGCGCGTCTTTGCAAAAACGAAGACTATTTAAACTTATTTATTATCTATGGAGGATGTAACAAAGTGATATCAAGAACATGTGACGCTTTCGCTCTACGGTAAGAGAAAAACGCCCGTATTTTTCTGGTGAATAGTTTTTCATATATAGATTGCTGACGTTTGCCGTGGGACATCTGGTGATTCTCAATATATGCGACAAACTTTAAGCGCTGATTCCTAGGGTTATTTTGATCATAAAAGTTCATAAGAACATATGTCCAAAATCGCTTAGTTTCAAAGTTGTGCAATGTTTAATAGTAAGTTAACATAATTAATGTTTTTATTATAAATTAACAAAATAATTAGTAAAACAAAATTAACTTATACTAACTGTTGAAAATGACCGCCCCCAACCGCAATACAAGTTTCTATCCTTCGTCGTATTGACTGGCGAGTCCGTTCTAAAATACCAGGGGTATTTCGAATTGTTTGAAAAGCTGCGATAATACGATTTCTCATTTCATCGACATTTTCAATGGGAGTCGTATAAACTAATGATTTAAGGTAACCCCAGAGAAAAAAGTCCAAAGAATTTAAGCATGGAGACCGAGGAGGACACGACTGTGGGCCTCCCCGTCCTATCCACCGATCTGGATACGTATTGTCCAAAAACTCGCGAGCAACTAAACTAAAATGCGCTGGAGCACCGTCATGCATAAAATACATTTGTAATCTTAATTGCAACGGAACTTCTTCCAGCAGTAGTGGTAGCTCATCTTCAAGAAAATTGCGGTATACCTCGCCATTTAACCACATCGGTAAAAATGTGAACCTATCAAGTGATCTCCAACAATTCCGGCCCACACATTGACAGAGAATTGATGTTGATGACGGGCATTCACTAGTTCGTGCGGATTTTCTTCGACCCATATGTGATTATTATGAAAATTAGTAATCGCGTTTCTAGAGAAAGTAGCTCATCGGTGAAGAATATTTGAGCCAAATAGTCAGGATTTTGTGCGATTTTGTGTTGCATTCATTGACAAAAAGCCACTCTTTGCGGAAAATCTGCCGGCAAAAGTGCCTGCACCCGTTGAATGTGATATGGATACAACAGTTGATCTTTCAATATTCTCCAAACTATGGCCTGACTAATGTTTAAAGCAAACGCAATTTTTCTGGTGCTTGTAGTAGGATGTTCCTCAATTTCATTTAGTACCATTTCTTCAACTTGTGGAGTTCTCACTGTAGATGGGTGCCCGTTATCAGTCGTCCGTTTTTTAAAATTTCCCGTTTCACTAAGACGTTGGTGAAGACGGGCAAATATTGAATGATGCGGGATGATACGGTTCGGGTATCGTTCTTCATAAAGACGTGTAGCAGCACGCGAATTTCCATTGGCAAGACCGTAAACGAAATGCATATCACACATCTCAGCATTCGTGTAATTCATTTTAGAAAACAGAAACTGGCATTAAACTGAATGAATACTCTGACATCTATTGACAAATATTGAAATGACAAATAAATAATTCCCTCTCAACACAATAGTTTTTGAAGAACCAACTGTGATATTATATCGTGTTAGTCATAGTTTATAATTTATTATTAAAAATTCAATAACTTTAAAACCAAACCGTTTTGGACATATACTAATATGAACTTTTATGATCGAAATAACCTCAGGAATCAGCTCTAAAAGTTTGTCGCATATTTTGAGAATCACCCTGTATACTGCGATAGTGTCTGTAAGTGGTTATAATTTTTTAACCTGTTGTGGAGAAAATTGATTTTGAAAGGACAAAAAAAAACTAGCTTGAAACTCTTGGAACAAAGAGATATTGTAAAAACGTGTTCAAAGGAATGAGCAATTTGATCAAACAAGAAATAAATCTCTTCATATTGCAGTTAGCATCAATGAGATTCAAACTTTTAAATTGTAAAGTTTGCGAAATTGTCTGTTGCTAATCAATAAACTGTTTTATTCCTTCTTGTATATTTTAGGGAAATTTTATTTCTCAAAGCTTCATTTAAAGTATATAACGACATATTCAATTAAAATATCCCCCTTTTCTTCCCAAAGCGGTTATAATATAGCTCACACACTATAAGCTAGACGACACAAATGTAAATTATTAACGAAATGTACAATGAAACACATAATGTATTTACTTCATTTATTTAACTGTATTAATGTAATGCAAACACACAGCGCTAAATTATACAAGTGGTGTTACAGAGCTGTATTTGACCCACATGACAACAGAGCCACTATGCCTACAACAAACAAAAAAAAAAAGAATTACAATAAAAATGATACCTTTAAATGTCTCCTTTTCTAACGGAAAATCATCATAGATGTTAATAATAAAATAGGTACTGTTGACGGTATCTAAAAAAGGATATTTCGCGAGTTTGCGCGCGTTGGACTGATCTAAATATCTTGGGGAGACATTTTTACTTTTTTTGCGTGTTTGGTTTGGGAACAATAATAATAATAGCGAATAATAATTAAAATTAAATACTTATGTCAAAAGAAAATATACAATAATACATTACTGAGACGTATTTGAATCGAATACTCCATTTGACACTTAAATTAAAATCATTTTATCCATCGTCAAACAGAATATTAAAAAAAAAAAAAAAAAATAGAGATACGCAAAAACAAAACAACAACAACAACTGGGCACAGGATGGAAGGATTCGCATCATCAGGATTTTCCCTCCGATTGGGAAGCATAAATAAAAATTAAAATAAATTCTTTCTATTTCGAAATGAATTAACCACAGCCCCAAAAATTCCCTCATACAAAAAAACTTTCCACACATTTAATCTACTTATGAAGTAGCAGCTTGTTTAGCATTCTCGAAATCATCACAATAAATATATTATATAAAGTTCGTTTCAGGCAGTTTGTTTCTATATGTGTGTTTGATGACATTATATTTACCTATCGAATGGAGTAGATATTAAATCGTTTCCATCTCTTAAAAATAACCATCTTCAGGTTTTAAAAAAAGATTGATGGCTGAACCTGAAAGTGACTGTGTTATAGCCGAAACATGTTCTATGAAAAGATATTTAAATAGATAGATGAGTGAAAAAGATTTAATATCTTTTATCTCTTTTTTATATTGTATTTACCGATTTAGAGATTATTGGAGATTTTTATGGAATTTTAATATTAAGTAGAAAAAAAGCAGTTGATCTAAATTGCACTATGGACTTTTTTTTTTCCTGGAGATAATTTTTATTTGTCTACTACGCAAATAATGTCATCATAAAAGGCACATCACTATAATAATTTGCCCAGCTTTCTCATTCCATTTTTTTTTCCTCATTAAATTTTTCATTTACACTGGATATTTTATTAAAATTGTTGACTAGTTCCTATTTCTAATAAATATCTCAACAATTTTGATTATACTCTTTAAATTTCAATCCGTCAATTTTAATTGTCTGGTGCGCTTTTCAACAACTCCGAGAGTAGAAAAAAAAAAAAAAAACAAATGAACATCGTACCGTAAAATAGAATCGTTAAATGATACAAATGTAGTGTCACTTACGACAATTAAAACAGAGGATAAATCAAAGTCTTCCGTAATAAATTATAGTTTGCATAAAAAGTTCTGCTAGTTCTATAATATATGATAAAAAAAAAATATTTTGTGTATTCCTTAAATTTGCGAAATTTCAGGAAGTTTGGAAGTTTCTCGATTCGATTTTCAATTCAAACTGGTAAATTCCATCGAATGTTTCGAATGGAGAAAATCTATAGGGATAGATGTATACAGTGAAACTTTTCTTAAGCGGACGAAATTACAAAAGTCGGCTTTAAATAATTAAATAGCTGATTTTTAATGATTTAATTTGGATATTTTGTTATTTTCAGAGAGATGAAACTGATTAAGAGCAATTTGTTCGTTTAATTCATAAAACCACTTTAGATGATATGTTTTTGGGCTTGTTAGTGAAAGATGAAATAAAGCTTTTTTAAACAAAAAAGTATCCTATTTTCTAGTAACTTGCCCTTTTTTAAAAGCGCCTTGGTTTCCAATATTCAAGAAATTAATACAAATGTGTCAATGAGGTTGCATACTTAAATAATTTTATCAGATTGTAGTTATGCAATCTTATTAACATATCTGCATTTTTTTTTTGTATTAGTACGTAATTAAAATTTACCCGAAAATAAACGACATACATTTATTTTGGGGATTTTGGAAGATTATAAAATAAAGATGTTTTTTCTTTCAATTTGAATTATTCAAATTTTACAAAAATATCTTATGGTAAAATTAGAAGACGTTGAAAAAATCTGACTGCACACATATAAGTTATTGTGAGGGAGAACATGTGAGCATTTTTATTTAACATGAATACAGTCACTTTCACTTTGGTTTTTTGAAGTGACATCTTTATAAATGTATTTTAAATTTAATTTATTGTTTTTTAATGTATAGTCGAAACATTGCACTTCAAGCAAAATAAATAGTTAAACCGATTTGATCTAATTTTTTGTCATTTTATCTTTAATTTCATATCAATAACTGAGCAGCAATTGCAATAATTCGTATAAATACAGTGATTAAATGAAATTATTTTAACATTTGCAAAAGACATGTTATTGAATTAAAAAAAAGAAAAGAACTATTATCGTTTGTTTACTATAAAAATGTAGTTTTGCCTATCACACTGCTAGTAAATGTAAATATTTCTACAGAAGACGCTGTTAATTTTTTTACGCCATATTTCATGCAAATTATTAATTAAAAGACAAATTGATATTGGAGCCAAAATTCGAGAATATAGAATTTTTAAGTTTAGGTCGACTACTTGTCGACACCCGCCCATAAAAATGGGTATGACTAATTGAACATGTTAACTGAGGAGATAGAATATTGAACGTACGGGCAAGCTAGAAATGAAAACACCTTTATTTTTGAATCACTAATTCATTATTAAATTGAAAATGATAGACCTATTCTTAATTTGAAGATCTGGGGAATCCCTGGTAAGAAAAAAATTCATACAGATATTTTGATTCGTTTGAAATATAGATATCAATACAATATCAATAATTAAAAGACTATAGATAGTCTTGAAGATGTTTATACTGCAGATTGAGATGTTAAAACATTGTTATTATTGGGCAAGTTCTACTAATAAGGAGACTGCTTCGTCAGCATGACTATCAATTTTAGCTAAAAACGAGATTGTGTCTAACTTATGTTTTATTATACTATTTTTTTTTTTTTTGATATCTTGTCATTTTATTTATATATCTTGTTTTGTATATATGTACTCTGTATTCTTTATATTTTGATGTATTTGCTCTAGATAAATAAATTGTTTGGAGATTAACCAGGAAAAGGCAAAATATATGGAGGTAGCAAGAAAGGAAGGATTAAAGGATAAGGACTTACAGGTGGGACAATACAAGTTTGAAAAAGTTAAATCTCGTTTAAATACCTAGGGATGATTATACATAATAGAAACGAAAGGAGTTGAGAAATTGGTCATTCAGAATTCAATTAGAATATAAGACGTACTATAAACATAAACAATTAATGGCAAGTAAAAGCATTAGAAGAAAAACCAAATTGGAAGTATATAAAAGTGTGATAAGACCGGTGGTATTATACGCTGAGGAAACTATGTGCTTAACAAACAAAAAAGGAAATCAATTAAGAGCTTTCGAGAGAAAGCTAAATACGGAAGACATATGATATTAATGAACTGCGAAGTAAAGGAAATACTGGGAGGAGAAGATGTTGTCAGAATAATAAAGTCGCAAAGAATCAATTGGTATGGTCATATAAATAGGGAAAGAGAAAGGTCGTTATTAAGGAAAATTACTAATTGGAAACCATAATGCTAATAGATCTAGGGGCAGACCAAAAACACGGTGGAAGGACCAAGTTATACAAGATATTAGAAGAATGGGAATTACGGGATGGAAAATAGAAATGAAGAATAGGAGACAGTGGAGAAAAGTTTGCGAAGAAGCAAGAAGAAACAATAACATATGAAACTGCAAGTAGAAGGGATGGTAAAATGACGAACCACAATCACCTGAATATTTGTCGGAAGAGCTCTTAGGAACGGCTAAGATTGCCTAAGGAATCTAAAGCCATACATATAAAGTTTGTTCGCGTCGCATGAACTATTTACACTATTATGCACTTTAAGAAGTTTCGTGTTCAAGTCGCATGAAACGTTGAACTTTTTAGTGTTCACGTCGTAGGTTCCTAGTGGAAAGTGCAGAACTATCTGCACTTCCCTCGAAGCGAATGCTAAAAGTTTAAGGAGTTGAACCTTTGATTTAATTGTCATTTGTTGTCAACGGCTGTCAGACAAATGTAGGTCATCGAATAAGTAAATTGACTTCCAAAAATGTAAGAAAGTAAAGAAATCACAGTGAAATAAGCTCGTATTCATCGAGATGAATTTGCCAATGTTAAAACTGTATTGAAAATAACATTTGTTGTGAGTTAGAAGGTAATTATTCAGAAGATATAAGTGGTGGATTTATGATTGTCTTATTCTCGTCTTCTGAGGTTGAATCACAAATAAGTAACGATACGACACAACTTCGCATTTTTTTTTTACTTTTCTCTATAAAGTGATGAATTAAAATCGTTCTATCAACTTGTCAAGTGCGGAAATGTTCGTGATTTGTGTTCATGTGGCTTATACTTGAACTTTTTGCACTAAAAAGTTTTTTTTTTTTAGTTTTAGCTGCACCTAATTCAACTTAAGTACAACCCTAGTTCATGCGACGCGAACAAACTTATAAATATCAATATAACGATGTAAATTAAGAATTTACACGATTAAACGCTTTATACAGTGAGATCGTAAATTGCCCCCCCCCCCCTCCTCCTCTCCCATCTGATAACTATGAGATAGAGCAATGAAACAAAAACCAAGTGAAATTAGAGATAATTTGTGATTTTTTTCCTATAGAGATACGCACATGGCTTCTGATGTAAAATAGAGGGCGTAAATATCTTTAAAATTTTAAATAGTGCAACGAGCGCCAACTTTTCAACTGGCGGTTCCGATAGGCGTCCCTAGATGGCGCTAGCATAGCGGAAGAACTACCTACGAGGAATGACAGAGGGCAGAACCGGGTCGAAGATTCGTGAATATTCTCCTGTAATCTAGAAGGACGTTCTAGAAGGGCCCCGAACAATCTGGAAGTTCGCGCCAGCTATAAATAACGCGTCGGCTTGGCCAGGAGGCAGTCAGTCGATACAAGTTCGATAGTGCGGTTCGCGAAGTGAATTAGTACGTGTAATATAAATATCGGTGCAAATAAATCGTTTACATAAATAGAGACATTAGTGGTTAAGTGATTTAATTAATAAACATTTTTAATAGATTTTAAATACCGTAATTGTGTTAATAATAGAATAAGTGAATTTAAATATATCGCCTGTGTGTTTTTCTAAACCCCGACAACGTTTTAAAAACTAGAAAAACGTAACAATAGGAACTAATTTCATTTAGAAGCTCATTTGGAAGATATTTCTATTACTTTTATGGCAATGCAAACAGTTTTACGATTTTCGAAATTTTTTCCAACTTATCCAAGATTAATAATTGGAGTACTTACGTTACTTTTTCTATAGCCCTCGTATAAATATTGTGGTTTTATGTGACTTAGGAAGCAATTGCTGTAAAATATGACATATTTTACAATGTGACGTTTTTGCAAAATTTAGCAAAAGTGTCTTATCTGTCATGTGTGTGGGTGTCTATGTTACAGATTACTGTAATTACAGGTTTATGTACACTATATCCAAAAAGCGAATACGAGGGCTATCGAAAAAGTAACGTAAGTACTCCAATTATTAATCTTGGATAAGTTGGTAAAAATTTCGAAAATCGTTAAACTGTTTGCATTGCCATAAAAATAATAGAAATGTCTTCCAAATGAGCTTCTAAATGAAATTACTTCCTATTTAAAATTTTAAAGATAGCTACGCCCTCTATTTTAGATCAGAAGCCATGTGCGTATCTCTATAGGCAAAAAATCACAAATTATCTCTAATTTCACTGGTTTTGTTGCATTGCTCTATCTGCTACATTCAAAAACTTATCAGGCGGGAGAGGGAGGGGGGGGCATTTACATCTCACTGTATATAGTTTTTATTGTTTTTGACCAATCAGAAGCGATATGCTGTGACCTGGCAACCTATTTGTGAGTATGATAAATACTGAAATAAGAGGGTAACATTATTACATCAAATTAAAAGTATTACATTTATTTTACCCCAAAATGAACCGCCCAAGTGATTTGAAAAATATTAAATTAAATAATTGAAGGGGTTGGTATCAGTATTAAAGCAAGTAAAATCCATTTTTGAAATTTTTCAGGAGGATTAAAGTGAAGAAAGAGGTTTGATGTTACTTATCTTGATCACGAAGCTAGGGGAATTTTTAAGGGAAAAGTTTTCCCTTAAAAATGAATGGGATGTAGACTGCTTTATTTCGAATGTTTATGCGAATTGAGAAAAGTGCAACAAACATTGCGCTAAGTGGCATACGTTCTTGGTAAAAATGGATCAAGCAACATCCATTTGATACCAGACCCCTCGATTGTCCTACATCCAAATACAAAAAAAAAAAAAACATTTCAAAGTCCGCTTAAGAGAAGTTTCACTGTATTTAAAATAATCTTAAAGACCTGTTGAAAAATTGAAAATATATCGGAGCCAAACAAAAAAAAAATAATAACTATTATACACTTGCATCCATACAAATACATACATACACAATTAACCTATACACTTGTACAGTTTAAGGCGATTGATGCCCGTCAGCCGAAAATTCAGGAAAATCCCCCACATTTAATAATCGGATTTCCCTGAATTTCGGGGCGGGCACTTTCTTTCTCTTTCTTTATTATCTTTCTTATTTATTTCTTATTAATTTTTTTTTATTTTTGTCGTCGAATATAATATTAATTTCTCTCTACACCAACCAGACTCTCTCTCACAAAAGACGGCACAGATCGTGGCTAACACAGTATACCGCGGTCGACGGTTATGGGCGTCTTGGGAGGACTGGGGTGTGAGGCATGTTGCGGCACGTGAGCCCATTGTGGACACAGACAATCGCGGACACGTAAAGGTGCGGACGGGTGTCGTGTCTGCATAACTACCGTTCAGGTTCTCTGTGTTGAAGGCGGTCCTCGTGTTGTTGGCGGGTTGTGGGATCTCGGGAGGGCAGGGTAGTGACTTGCGCTGGTTGATCGGTGTCGATTTCGGCGTTACGTTGATGGCGTCCGAGCCGGGCATTAGGCCTGGCAGGATGTGACTCGGCGGATTGATCCACGGGTGCTGCAGCAGTTGCTGCACCGTAGGCCTTTGTCTGCAAATAGAGTTACCTACATATAGATAATGTTGTGCTACGATAATAACGTTCTTATAACCTAGGAGTATGTATATATAGAGAGCCCCCGCAATGTGAAAAATTGACAATACATTTTTGACGAGAGTAGCGGAGCGGTCTCGTCAAGAAGCTTCGGCGCTAGTGTCGCTAGGTTTGTTCCTCTTCAAACTAGATGTCTCTGAATAAATTACTTATTATGATATTTATCGTTGAATAATTTTTATGTAATAAAATGAGTTTCAATGTTACAAGTGTCAAACTAAAATGGAAGACAATAATTTAAGCAATATAACGCTATTTTTAAGCGTACACTAAGTATTTTAACAACCGAGGATTTTAAGCGAAAAGAAACCAGAATATGCCGGAGAAGCACCGGCTTCAACTGTAATGGAAAATATATCTATTCCAAGGTGGCTTCAACACAATGAACGTTTGTAAGGTTCTAATAAAAATAAAATAACTATTTTGTTTTGGTATTTTAAAATATTCTAAATAAGCCATAAGGAAACATAAAGAAAGATACATCTCCTCTAATCTACCAGCCATTGCGCCTGTGTAGATTCTAAGAATTTTTTTTATTGAATGTTTCTGCGTAAACTTGTCGCATTACATCAAGGGGATTACCTTTCGGAACGATTGTCGGCATATATACCTTTCCTTTGTTGTTTATTTTAGCCATCGATTACTCGCACGTGACCAGATGGCATAATTTGTGCAAATATTTAAAATGTGTTCTTGTATGAGTTGGTTGAAAAATAAATTTCTGAAATCATACTTGAGTTACAAAAAAAACTGTTTAAAGTTTAGCTTTATAAGAATTTCTTAAATGATGTATAAAATAATAATCTATCAGACATAAATACCAAATGGCAATTTTTAATGAAAAAGTATAGAAAATATGGAAAAATCTTATTTTTTTATTAAAAATTATTTTAATAGTTATTGTTATATACGCGAAAATTTCCCGCTAAAATAACAAGGGGGGGTGAAATAGATATGGCGTTATATATTGTAATGAATGTATGTTATCTCACATAGTTTTGTAGTTTTTAAGTAAATAAAGAGTTAAAATACGTAACAGTTATTAAAAAAATAGTTATTCTTTTTTAATGTTTCATTCCTATTGCTTTTTATGACGGCAAAAATCGAATTACATTTGTTGGAATTTTTGCATAAAATGTGGATTAGATGTTTTCAGTTTTAAACTTTAAAAATTAAGATGACCATACATGAAATTGTTGTGGTAAACTTATTATTACAAAAAGTATTTAGTTATAATTTTATTTTGTTCTTTTAGGGATTTTTTCATAGAAAGTTCGTCCCTTCAAATGAATGAGAAATAAGCAAGTAAACAGCTTCTTTTTCAATATTCTCACTTTTGATATGGTATATCTATTGTAAATAACTAAACAAGTAAGCTTGCATTGATATTTGTAAAGTTAAAAAAGATATATAGAAATTATGGAAATTTATATATTCATGTAATAATAAGTTACCCTATTATAACTGAAATAAAACAATTTAAACTAAAACTATCTACAAATATAAATTATTGTTTAAATATGTTTATTATAAATACTAATATAAAGCACCCAGGTAACTAAAGAGAACTAAAGTTAATGATAATTCAAATATAAAAAAAAAATACGAATAGTTGATTGAAATTAAATTTCGACGTAAACAACAGAATTAGAAATCAGAATTATTGTATAAAATCCTTTGGCGGCAACTACAAAGACTTTACTTCTGGACGGCATCTTTGTTGGGCACCGTAAAGGGTATTATCTTTCAAGGGATTGCCCCCTCCGTCGCAGATTACGATGGCATTGCATTTAAAGTAGGTATGTTAGAGTTACGTATACGAATGCGTTTTACCAGTTTTACGAACCTAGATAGGTCATAATTTTTTGAGCTAATTGTACGTGTATAAAACATATTTTCTAGACAGATACATTACATATATCAAATCATTTTACTACTAAAGTGGACAAAACAAGAAGATAATTCAGAATAAGAAAAAAATTAAAAATATTATCCTAAAAACCAAGTTAGTCGTTTAGATTTTTATTATTTAATGCAAAAATATCTTGATAATTAATAATGCTTATTCATTTTGTGATTCAATCATAAACCATCAAAGACACATTCTCCTATATTCAATTCCTATTTTAGATAGTATTTCATGTAGCTCCGGAGAATACCGAGAATACCCGGCTCTGCGCTGGTGAATTATCTTCTCAATGCTAGATATATCATACGAAATGTATTTACTACCTATTTTTTATCGGCGCTAGATCGCAGCAGTTTACGAGTAATTCTCGCCGTAAAATCGTAAAATCATTTTTCCCTATCTCGTGGGCTCTCTATATATACATCCTCCTTGTTATAACTAACAAGGGAACCTCATATACTATCGTAATATCGTTCGTAAATCTTGATGAAACTTTGCAGACTCAATGGAGTGTTACTCAAGCACACTTTCTATTTATTGTAACACCTTATGGTGGGTGTTTTTTATCTTGAGACAACGGAATATCTCTAAAACACTGTATCAATCAAAAAGATCTTATAAGATTTGTTATAATGTAGGGAGCTCACTGAATGGTGCCGAACTCGAACTACTTGAGAATGGAGTTTCCTCGCAATGACAATCCAAAGATGTTGCAGAAAAGTTCCACATCAGGAAAACAACACCGATATTAGAAAAATCTAGAGAAAAAAATCTGCTTCACAGCATCCAAAGTGTATAATTATATTCGAAACAGCAGAGAAATGTATGTATATATGGGAAAATGTAACAAGGTATATTAATTGTTAGGCCGAAGATAATTACATTGATTTACAAAGAAGATCCTTTTCACTATCGAGTATATCACAGGAATATGATATAATTCATATAACTTGATGAAAAATAAAACAGTTTTTAAAAGATTTTTTTATAAACAAACCTCCGTCTCCATGGACTCAGATCATTTTTTGAAGTAAAATCGTATCCTAGGATACCGAAATATCATACAGTTACCAGGCGATAAATTTATATACTCAATTTCCACGACTACTATGCGAATTAACTAAATTATACTGAACTTACAAACAGGTGTGTACATAAAATAATAATTACATCTACTACGGTTGATGGTTCCTCTTACCTATGTACTATAACAATACATATTTATATCAGCTCTTCAAACAAATTCGCTAATAAAACATTTTCCACCGTCTAAACGTTATTTTAGGCAGTGGCGGCTCCTCTTGAAGAGGAGGCATCTTCGATATTCTACCGACTTACTTTGGTTAACACTTTTTTGTTTAATTACGGGCAATATAATATTTTATACGAACGGAATAATTAATTTATTTGCACTACACGTCTTGAGTTGGCCCGTGATTGAGGTGCTTTTACAGTTCTCGTTTACTGCTTTTTCTTTTTTTTTTATAGAATAAGCAAGTTTTGCTTTATATTCGATTCATGTTTACTACTTACTTAGGATTTAATACAAGAATCGACTTCATAAAATCTAAAGCTGCACTGGATACGTCCTCGAAGTCTTCCGATTCGAATGTTACTATTCCCTTTGATATGTTTAGCGAGGTTTGTTCTTTCGTGTCCGCCCCGAAGGGCGTGTATCCAGAGAGGAGGACGTAGGCTAGGACTCCCACTGACCAAATATCTGTCGCCAGACTGATAGGTTCGTAGCTGACTACCTCTGGGGCCACATAGTCGGGAGTACCTGAAATTAAATGAAAATATGAATTACACAGTTGTTAATCAATAAAAAAAACATGTTATATCACACACAAATCAATATATACTAGATGTGTCGCTAACTAGTTTCTATCTCAGCTTTAATATTCATAGGACGCAAGTCGATGAGTATGCACTAGATACGCAGTTGAAAGTGTAATAAAACTCAAACAAATTGTGTTTAGCTGTTTCTATCTGTTACCTCACTGAACAACCCTTATAATTAATTCTTAAATCTTTTACAATACTGTGTTTATGTATTAGCGTTTTTTGTCACACATCTCAATTATCATTCCTTAAATGCACGAGTGTTTCTGGAAGAGTAGTATCAGGTATATTTTTGTATTAGATGCGTGGGCACATCATTTGGTTGATTTATGATGGTTGATTAATAAAGCAAGGTGGTTCGCGTTTCCAACGAAAAAACGCACATTACGGTGTTGAAGAAAGCACCGATTCCCGTATAAATCCTCTAGTTGTTTTGACGAGTAAGAAAAATACACCCATGTATAAAACTTACATGCACCCGTAAATCACGTTGGATATTTCAATTGCAAGCGATGACGCATACTACATAACTTGTTTTTCGACATGAACGACAACGCAGCTGTGTTTCGCAAAATTCTTCGCATTGGGGGCGCTTAGATGTACTGTTATTATAATATGTGCCGCACTCAAATATCTCCGTTCAGGCTTTCATTGAAAAATAAGAATTGCTTAAAATTATTTATATTTCGAATACGGTTTTAAACACCGAACAAAGATAAAAATATATAATTGTATTACTTATTTAAATAGGTAATAGTGACATTTTCTTTATTTCTTGTATTTTATTAAAAAAAAATAGAAAACAAGTAGGAATAAGGTCAATAATTTTAAAGTAAATAAAACAAAGAACTTGTTAAGTCTTTTTATCATTGATTAGAAATAATTTTACATATTATTGCATATCAAAACCATTGTAATTTTCCACAGATAATTTTACATTTAACAATTTTTTGAAGATGATGGTAAGTTTGTTTTATCTAGCGGCACGTAAATTTAAACGATTATCAACAAAAATGTATGTATACTGTTAATAAATCCAATCAAGGCTCCCTGCTCAAGACTTCTATTGAAAAATATTGATGCAACTAATAGCCAAAAGGGGAAGCTCTTTTCACTAAGCTATGTTAATTATTGTTACTTTTCATTGTAATTTACATAAGTTTTTTAAATTTGTAACCACATAATACTTTCTAGATTTTTCTTTGTAAATATGAAGTTCTCTTACATGTGAATACAGAACCTTAGATAATACTCTCTACTGACTTCGCAAAACATATGCAAGTTCCTAGGCATAGACTGCTGTAGGCAACGCCATTGATTTTTCTGCTTCTCCGAACGAGCTTGTCCGTCCTTTAGTGATTAACAAAAAAACTAACTAAACCTACCTGACAATGTTCGTACTTCCGTACCCGGCTCCAAAAGTCTAGAAATCCCGAAGTCGCACAGTTTAATATCGTCGCAACTATCTTCCTCCATCAGCAATATGTTTTGCGGTTTGAGGTCGAGATGCGCTATGTTCCGTTCGTGCAAGAAGCATAGGCCGTCCAGGATCTGACGCATGGCTCTCCTGGCCTCCACCTCACCCAGGCACTGGTCCCCGTCGAATATGCGCTGCAATTCGCCGCCAGCGGCCAATCCCAGTATCAGCACCATGTCCAGGTTCGTCTCGTACACTTCGTAGAGGCGGACCACTCGGTTGTTGGTGCCGCATTTGAGGAGGACGGATATCTCGTGGTGGATTTCCGGGACCATGTTCACGTTCCTGCGTCGTTTCTTGATGTATTTCGCCGCGTATTGGACGCCGGTCGTCTTGTGTAGGGCGCGACGGACGGTGGCGAATTTACCCCTGGAAAATAATTACGAGTTAGTCCAGTTAAATCCCAATGTAGTTAGTTTTTTTTTTCAGATTATCAAACTATTCTTAGACTATCATTTTCTCAGTTTTATGAGAGGTGAGCTTGAAGAAAAAAATATTTAAATATCTGCGAGCGATAAATAAAAATAACCGTTATTCTTGAGTGACAAATAAATATATTCGTGAGGCGGTAATAAATCAGTAAACAACAGTGAATATCTATAACTTTTTATAGATAAGATTGTCTCTATTTTGCCAATGTAATTTACATACAGCAAGAGATATTATATTGCAAACCAGAAATTAAATGTTTTGAAATGAAATTTGTTCCTAATAACAATAAATCAAATATTTGTTTGTACAGTTTTCATTCTTACGAAACCAAACCCTTGGCCAACAGATGGCAGCAAAGTAAAATAAATTGACAGTAAGTATAGTTGACAAGCGAAGAAAAGTTTATATTTGACAGGTTGCAATAACCTATAAAATTATTATTATTACAATAAAATACGTGAACATAATGCAATACATAAAACATACCACTTATTTTTACCATATTTTCTAATGTTTCTTTTAATATAAATTAACAAATAACGAAAAGATATAAAGCATCATCCTTTACTTATACACTGAGATTGAAAATGATTGTCATAATCCTACACTACTTTCCGCGATGCGCACATCAATATTTTCATCCAGTCATTGTAATGAAATTAGTAATACAGCGTTTCCTCAAATCTTGCTGTCAAAATTGACATATGTGGAGCTTTTTTCCAAAACGCACTTTCTGACAAAAACTGTTTTTCGAGAAAATTGCAATTAAACTCAGCTCAGTAAAAACAATTTTTTTTGAACTTACATTTTAGAGTGAAAGGAAAATTAAGATCTCTAAAACAAATAGTCGTGAAACAATTTGCTGAAAAATTATATTTGTAACAAAAAAACACAAAAATAAATTGCATTTTGAAAATAAAACTGACATTTATTTCATTTTGAAAATAAAATTTAGTATAAATTGCATTTTGAAGAAAAAACAAATAAATTTCTGTTTCACCTTTTTATTTACAAAAATACAAGAGTTGTTATAGTTTTACTCCGCAGTCATCTTCTAAGCAGTCGTAATTATTATCTTCATCATCACCTTAGTCTTCATTTTCTGTCTCATGATTGTGACAGCTACTTACAGCCTCACTTTTTTCTAAAAGATTTTTGTAAAAAACAAACTTCTCGACATTTTTCCACTCTTCGTCATAGAGTGTCATCAGGGGTCTCAATGTTTTTTACTTACGTTGGTTTACTTTGTTTTCTAGCGGCAATTTCTCAGGAGGCACAGAGCTGATGGATATTCCTTTTTTCATTATCGTCATAAACTGTTTTGATATGTCATCATTTTCCTTCCATTTTCACTTTAATTACCTTATTTTTGTTTTTCGTATTTATTTCCTTTTTAATAAAAAATTTTTTCGTATTACTAATTCCAGTAAGTTTTTTACAGTTAGCGTCACTTATCTTCTTAATGTCCCAGATCACCCACTCTTCTCCCAATGTTCTAACTCTACCTACTTCTCTAAGAATTTATTCATAATTTTAACACAATCTGACTTCCTTCTCTGTATTTTTTCTCTATTTGACCAAAGATACGATCTGCTGGGATATGTAAGAATGCCCCCTTACGGGAAAAATTACGGTTATGTTGTCAAGGTTTTCAGGAGCATCATGGTATAACCAAAAAAACATCGAATGTATAACATAACAGTTTTTATTTTGCCCTGCGCAACCGTCGACAAAAAATCTCAAACTTGTTACGTTATCTGGTATCTCTAACTCGTTTAAAAAATTTCCAATGACCGATGCTACTTCCGTGGCTCCTCTGCCTGCTTGGTCCTCACTCCAAGTATAAAAACAGGGTCATTGCATTTCAAATCTATGATGTACAGCAGTGTTGGGCAAGATAGGAAAAGTGAATAAATTTCTACAGCGACTGGATACACTCGTGTTTATTCGCGTCATGAGAGGGGAGGCAGTGTTACTAGTGCTTTACTGAGAGCCGACAACACGAGTATGTCTAATCGCTGTAGAAATTTATTCACCTTCCCAGCTACTTGACCCAACGCTGATGGCACAGGTTTATAAAATGACAACTGACGCATATAGTATGCTTCACCAATGGGTAGTTGTGGCAATGGCTGTACTTGTTGCATGTCAAAACAATGAAAGAGAATTTGCCAAATTTTCCTTCATAAATAAATTAAACTGTTTTGCTCTTAGTTTATGGATATGTAGATCCGTCAAAATAGCTAAAACTGGTTTATTTTCCTTCTTATGTCTTTGTAGTTTATGTTTCAACCTAAAATAAAAACTGCATACATCGGTAGCTAGCCTACCAAATCCAATATTGAAATAGGAGCAAAATATTTTATAACAATAACCATAGTTGACTTTCATATCCGCATTTTGTTCATTATACATTTTGCACAACTTAGCAACACTTAGCACGACTGAACACTTGTAAAATTAAAAACCTTAACCTAACAAGTATAGCGCAATGAAGTGTCTCCAGTACCGATCAGGCCGTAAAAAATATTTGTTAACGTTAACATTGTCGGATAACTGATTTCAGTGATTCGGGTGGAATTTGTAATATAACAAAAAAGCTATGCTATTTTATACGTAAAGATATTAATATTGTTTGACTGAACCAGAAAAAAAGATAACTAGTTCGTAGAAATTACAATTAGAAAAAAAAGAATGCAGAAAATGCGATTTGAAAAAAAAAATAATGTAGATATTGCAGTTTGAAAAGAAAGGTAAAATGTATGTATGAATCGAAAGAGACCGACGTAAGGAAACTAATGTGTTCAAAAACGAAAAAAAATTTTTTTTTGCAGAAATTGCGTTCTGAAAATAAGCTCCACATATGTTCTACATAGCCGTGCGTTTCGTGTTTGAACTTTGCTTATTTAGTCATTTCGTATTTTTGTTTTTCTTCTGGGGTTACAAACAATTTAAACATTTTTCTACTTATAACTGTATAATGCGTAAAAATAAACTTAGTAAACCTGACATCACAAAAAAGATAGTAAAAGACGATTATTTCCAACTTCAACTATTGCTAGCCACGGCCTTCCCTGAGAAAACATTTTTTTCACTTATAACTGTTGTTATTTTTGAAAACAACAGCCTTAAGCCTTATATCACAGAAAAGATAAACATCTCTACGTAAGGATGCCTTTTTGGTTAAATTTTTGTTTTAAAGCCTTCACATCCGCCAATTACAACAATTACAAGGGGCATCTGGCGGCCCATGAGTTATCACTAAGCCCGCGAGGTAGTGAGCAAAACTATGAAGATCTCACTCTGAGTTGGCTCTCGAATTCGAACCATCAACGACCCCGTGAATGATAGCCAAAGCCTGCAATCCACTAGGCCATCTTCCACGCCATATACAAGATGTTCGGTGACTGGATTGCCGAAATTAAATTCTATGTATAAAAACGGTTTTTAAATTTCAATAAAGAATACATTTTTTTGCGACGAAAAGATGCTTTTATACAAGTTACAACAAACATCGGATACTATCAAGAGCAGATAGGATCAATTATGTAGTAAAAGTTGAAATAGTATCATAACATTATTTTACCATAAACAAACAGGAACATGAACTAATTGACACATCTATCATAAATTACACTTAGAATAGAATAACGACAAATAGTATAATTTATTATTAGTTTCGACTCTATTCTCGTGTGTTTTTAGTGAACGGACGCAGGTTCATATTAGACCGACAAGTATATAAACTTCGAGTTGGCAGTGCAAGTAAACTAAACACATACGTCCTTCCCCATAAGTTCTGTACTGCCAATCCGATTTGAATGATCTAATAGAGGCAGACAATTCCGCCTGTTTGTCATAATTACGTGACTGAAGAGGATACTGTAAGTAATTCGTGACTAAATAGAATTAGTTCATAAACTACATACTTAAAGACAGTTAAGATAGTTAATTGGGCGTTCTATATTTAAACGGGAAGCTTCATACAACAGATTGCTTTTTGGCGCATGCGAGTCCGACGATAGAAATGTTTGTTGTGCGTGCCGCCTGAGTAACACTTTGAATTTATCTATCATCAACATGAATGATGATTCTCGCACTTATACGCGCTGATACGGAAGCGATAAGTATATTTCAACTCTTGATTTTACGGAGAAAATTTTATATTATACATGTTAAAGCTAACCTGTCAGCTCTTTTTTTATGAGATTAAAGATAAGTCATACATTTAATTTGTTGTAATATTTATATTTTTGCATATATTTAACAAAAGAAAAAAATTACGCGAATTCACTTAAAAACAAAGCGTTGTTTGTCGCTATGAAATTCAACTAAAAGTATTAGAAAAATGTTGATTTTAACTCAATTTTTTCTCTGATAAACAATATTTTCATAGGTTTCCATAAGTTTCCTTTATTGACACTGCATGACTTGTTAGGATAGAATGGTAAACATTCTTATGAAACAAGAAAACTGTTTTCTGATGTTCACATATCGAAGAAAAATTTGAACGAAGAAAGCTATATACCATATGTGGGCAACAACCGGCTGTAAGATTTGACCCGGCCTGCGAGACACTTTTGAAAAACTCAATTAAAAAAAAATATTACACTACTTACTCATACTCACTCCAAATGAGGATGATCGAGTGATATTTGTCGCTTGCTCCTGCGGAATCAAGTGAGCGAACAAGCCGAGTGGCGGCGATCATCAAAGAGTGAGGCGGCAAACATCAAAGCCCTTGATGTTTACCGCCCTACTGAGGGCGCAATAAAAGATAGTAGCTTCTCAAATGTTCTACACTAGACGATTCTAAATCATTCCTTCATTTTGCCTATATAAGCGGGTGGATGGCTCGAACTTTAGTTCAGTTCTATTTGAGCTACCGAGGTGATATTTTCGACAAGCGATATCCTAGCGAATTGCTAGTGCCGTCAATTTGCTTTGTGACTTTGTGTGCATCTTGAGTGCTTACTAATTATATTTTGTTATTTTAAGTTTATCGAACGAAAAGTAAACGAAAATGATGTCTGGTGGAAAGAAACGAAAAGTAGATGCAGAGGGTCGCCAGTTTTAAGAAAACTGGACTGAAGAATTCTATGAGCCTATTTGTTTGCTATGTAATGAATCCATTTCAGTGATGAAAGAATTCAATATAAAGAGGCATTACTCAACTAAGCATCCTATGCTGCACTCACTGACAGGACAAATAAGAAAAGACAAAATCCAGAAGCTTGCCGCAAATTTGGAAAAACAGCAGCAAATGTTTCATAAACAAAGAACACAACTTCATAATGTTGTGAAAGCTTGTTTTATAGTTAGTTCAAAATTGGCAAGGTCATTAAAACCATTTGCCGAAGGAGAATTTATCAAGGAGTGTATGTTAGAAGTTTGCAGTGTTTTGTGTCCTGAAAAGAAAAATGAATTTGAAAAAATTAGTTTGTCAAGATGAACTGTTGCCCGACGTATAGAAATGATGATGGCTAATGATATAAAAACAACTTTGACTGACTGTATGGCTGGTTTCGAATCATTTTCCATAACATTAGACGAGAGCACCGATTTGTCTGACAACTCAGCTCAACTGGCTACATTTATTCGAGGTGTTGATAAAGAGTTCACTGTTACTGAGAAATTGCTTGCTTTATAGCCGCTAAAAGGAACCACTACAGGAGAGGACATTTTTAATATAAATAAGACGTTCGAGTTTCACCAGATATGCGACTTCAGTAGTTACAAAAAACGTAAATATTTTTCTTTTGCTTTGTCGAATCGAGAGTTAGTTGTTAATAAACGGTACTACATGAATCTGAATTATTTCTTTTGTATTTATTTAATCATATAACGCAAAATGAATTGAATCGAATTACACGAAATAAATGTAGATACAGAAAATTTGCAAACACGCCTTTTTACTATGATATCGCGCGAAAATGAATCTATACATTCCCGCGCTTTTGCCGATGCATCAAGCTTCGATTTTCTTTATATGAAATCATGATGGTCCTGAAAAGGATCGTTTTTTCGAGACTAGAAGAATTTAAATAAAATGTTCGAAGTGGCTTGCACTCCAAGCGGCGATCCACACAAAACTAACAGCGGTAATGGCTGAATGATAGTGGTATGTAGGGGTATACTCGGGACAGCATTTAGGTTGGGCACAGGTGCGGCTCTAGCCCACGGCATTTATAAAATATTTTTTTTCTCATTAATGCTTACAGATAGACCCCCTGTGCATTAGGACTTTTTGCTTGTATATGATTACAGCTGCTACATATTACTATATTTAGCTCTATATCTGATACACCCTGTATTATCCGTATTCCGCTGGTATTTTTACCAACATAAGGAGGTAATATTCCACGAAATAGGTAATTTTCCTTCGCCACTAAGCAAATTTTTCCAAGTGGGAGAAAATTACCTCATTTATTGAAGAATTTTTCCATCAAAATCGATTTACCAGGCAAAATTACACCTAAGTTTGTGGTAATCTGCGGTTTACACTCTTTTTGGTGTAATTTTACCTTGTTTTTTTCATACAACCAGTGATGAAAATTTACCATCATTTTTTTTAGAGTATAGGCTCTAATAGCACTAATTTATGGCCATACAAAAGTATCTGTCAGTTAGTTCATATAAGAAACAGAAATATTTATCGTAGAAGAAAAAAATGCGTTTGTCATAACTTTTAATTCCTTAGATTTATAGTGTTATAAATATAGAAAATAATAGGTATGTTGCTGATGCTATCATCGTCGGTGCATTTCTCCAAAGCAAGTCACGGATAGTTTGTATGTACACAAATATTACAAATTATATTTTCATGCGCAAGTATTTGGGTTACTTCCTTGGACAAATACACCAATAAATCTACAATGAAAGAACGGCGTCCCAAATAACTCCCCGAGGAGTAGTAGTGCGATGAATTTTTCTCCCAATTCCCATCCGTATCCCGGCAATGACAGCGAGACGACGACGGCACCGATAGGGGGCTCTCGGTGTTGTTGAAATACTTGTCCCATTTCTTTGCACGTTCCCCGATCTTTATTTATTCTTGTTTGTACTACTCGCCGAATACCTGCATACTCGAAATAATTTGGCCGATGGAAACCGCCGCATACCACCGCCAGGAATAATAATTGGCCGGTCGGCCGACGAAGATTCCAGTTTAAAATTAACAAGCGCGCACGAAAAGCGAAACGGTCCGAATCAATTTCGGTTGACATGATTGCGGCTATAATTAGCGACGGAGTTATATATTTATGTATGTTTGTGCGCGAGATATGTTCTAATAATTTACCTTTTTTTTTAGATACGTATAAATTCGAAAGGCATATTATTATTAATTATTATATGCGCGTCTAGTTTTTAAAACTAATTTATTACAAGCCCGAAGCGATAGTAAAATGGTGTTCCTAATGTATATAGAACATTTTCAATGCTGTGGAGTTCCGCTTGAATCAAATTCATGTCGCATTGATGAAATACGATCCAAAAATAGTATTTTTTCTTGATGTGTATCATATCTGAGTATTCTTGCCTCTTCGCTATTTCAGAACAGAGGAATTATGATTTTTATTTTATTTAAGACTGCAAGACATAACAATGTTAGCTCCAAAAGCCTCAATTATCAATTTCTAAATCTTTAAATAAGACAGATAGCGCTATGGACTAACCAAGTATGGGCAACCTTTGACATGTTGTGGGTCAAACTTTAGTGTGCAAATACGTTCGCGGGCCGCGTTTAAAAGTAGTGCATTTTAAAGTAGTGTTCCTAATTTTTACCGATAGATATCAGACATGAAATAATACGACAATGTTATTATAATGCAATTTATTAAAATAAGAAAATGAAATGAAAACAAATAGGTACAACATTATAATTAAATCGTGAAATTTGGAATTATTACAAACTGCGAAAGTTAAATAGCGACAACGAAATCAATGAGACCCTTGAGCTTGAATTTGGGAAACTAATCCATCGATGTTTGGATGAATTCCACTGATACAAAGACGTAAAGAATTTTCCAAATTATCGTCAGTCAGCCTTGTACGATGTTTCGATTTATTAACATTCATCATTGAAAAGAACTGTCTTCCATGTTTTTAAAATCGCTAAATCTGTTCGAAAATTGCTCCGACAGTAACTTGAGCTCTTCAGCATATTGAGCATAAGCAGTATTTTCATACGCAGAGAGCGTGGTGAAATGGTAACTGTTACCAGACAGCAACTGTGCCTCCCACAAACGGATTTTGTTTTGAAACGCTTTCAAACGGCTGTACAAATCATTTACTAACTGTCCTTGCTTTTGAAGTTTCAAATTTAAATCATTCAAATGGCCTGTAAGGGCGACTAGAAATGCTAAGTCACATATCCATTTTGGGTCACTCAATTCAGATAGTGGTTTATCTTTTATTTGTATAAAATCTGCTATAACTTTCAATGTTTTTCTTATTTCTTTCGAATTATAATATTTTGCTTGTTAGAAGAAAATATGTGAAGGAGTTGACAGCATTAGGATTTTCTATAAAAGATATGACTTGTTAATACTGCATAGGTTTATCAATGCGCAAATTGGTAAATTACCAACATGGATATCACTTGTTTGTTAGCACATCTCATGGCCTACTAATATCTAATAATTAATGTACGTTCTCTATGACTAAAAGGCATTACTATTAGTAAAGAAACTAATGAAGATTAGATATTTGAAACATAGAGAGTATTTAGATAGGTTAGGCAAATAATGTACAGAGTGTTTTGTAGGAAAAAAACTCATTTTATTTGTTTGAAACTTAGAATTTAGGCATATTTTTAGCAATTTTTTTGCAAGAAATGCTAATACTTCAAAAATTATTAAGAATAGGTATACCAAACCCTAATCGAAACCTAATCAATCGATGTAGAATTTTGCGCTGCATTAAATGCTGTAGTAAAAAATACCATGTTCCATTTGAAAGAAAAAAGTTTTGTTAGCTTAAAGGTATCCACATTGGAGGAACTGGAAGGCCAGCTGTAAAGCAGCAAGAATAGAGGACACAATAGATCTTTTAGGTCGCAGTGTAACACCACCCTTTTACTTACATACATACATACATCCACATTGGAGGCGCGTTTTTGAACACCCTGTATGTGATTCAGTAATTATTGCTATAACACGTTGTAGCTACGTCCTTGTATTTACATCGACTTTAGTAGAACCACTAAATATCTGCTATCTCATGAAATATTTGATTTTATTTGAAAGAGTGCAAATGTCAAAAAATCAACGAAAATGAAAATATCTCAAAAACGGTCGAGTTTAAGGATAGGGAACCTTCATAGTTGCAAATCACTCGCCAAATTCATTAGATCGATAAAAAATATACCCATTCCATTTAAAATAAGAAAGTTCATATAAACACCCTGTATACCGAAAGTGCTATAAAGTTGAAAATATTTTCCCTAAATAGATGACAGTAGGCCATGTTTACACTGCAAGTTTCAAAATCAAATTTCTATTAGAAGTTCAAAAAAAAATCTAATGACCCAGTTCGGTGGGGCACCCTGTATATAAATACGGTAACAAAAAACACTTTGGGGCGGTGTGCAAAGTCGTAGAAACAGTTTATCTGTTTAACGTATACCGCTATTTAAGGAAAATGCTACAAAATAAGTCAAATCGTTATATCTTTGGATAGATTATACCTCTTGAGTTAATTACTTTAAGGCAGATTTAAGTTCGTTGAAGTACTTTAATAAAAGATATTTTGAAATGGAATTTTATAAGAAGTTAACTTTATAAAATATGGACATCTTTTATAAAAGCCTTGTACTTAAAGTTTTATAAAACTTCTTTGTCAAAGATCTTGTATCGTGTGATAGATATCCGCCTAACGCACAAGATACAAGAATCCCTCTCAATAAGGCTGGCCATTACACGGCATATTTTTTTCGAGTGTTGATATTCGTATAGAAACAAGTTTGAATGATTGACACAACAGCATGACGTCTTTATAAAACATTACCACAATCAGATTTACATATGTTTGTGTCGTCGAATAAGAAAACAAGAAGCGAAGTTTTTCAAGCTGGAACAAAATATATGCCAAGTCGCCTCGCTATTGTGTATATAAACATAACGACATTAACATGGGGTATGGATGGACTGAACAATAACTGCTCAATTTAACAAAACACAAAGACGACAACAGTGGCAAGAAATATATATATATATATAAGATGCGATTGACGGAGACTCTGCACGTTTCCGGGGTTAAGAAACGGAGAGACAAGACGATACCACACACAAGAAGTAACTTCGCGATTACTTGGTACATACATACATACATACATACAAGCACGCATATGCTGTCAAGGTCAATTTCGCGGCGAAGGCTGTTGCCGATAAAACGTGTGAGCGTTGGAAAATTGTTCTCGGAAACGCTGTTTTTTTTTTTTTTGATCTATGAGCTAGATAGTTGTAATTGCGATGGTACTATACGGCTTATTCTCTTAATAGGATACTCTGTGCTATTTTTAATTACATTTTTGTGTGTTGTTTGCAGCAATAATGCTGATAATTTGATATTAGTGGCTGTATTTAGAAACATTTATTTTCTTTTTTAATAGTAAAAAAACACACACAAAATATGTCGTCTTTTAAGTTTTATAAGAAGCGAAAAAGTTATTGTAAACAAATGTTCACCTTTCTAATTAATATTCCAGGGAATAGTCGTTCTGCGGCATGACCTTTACGAATGCTGTTTGGTTGTATATGGCGAACCAACATTTTTTGTTGTTAGGTGTTACAACAAATTTATATTGTGTTTCAATTTATCAATTTCTTAAATGAATATTTAATTGCACAAAACAAATAATCTGTGATCTGCTTTTAACAACGTATTTATTTGAGATGACACGTTGAGTGTTTGTTCCGCATATTGGGGGTTGATCGCAAGGATCACTCCGGCGCACAGTGGTCAATATTGGTGGTTTTGCGGAAAAAATTAAATAACTTTTGAACCACATTCCGTTCCGGAATGAAATTTTGTATAGTGAATATATACAGTGACCGGCATAAATATTGCAACATATAGGAATTTTTTTTATTATTAAAATATACTATAAATATACTAGTATGGCGGCAAATTTAAAAAATATGCCGTCAATCTGCAAAAAGTGAGGTTAGATGACATGATATCCAAAAAAGTTATTTGAAAAACTTGCTTAGAATTCAATTCTGAGACCACATGCAAATTTTTTGTAAACATATTTAAAAAAAAATAAAAGTCACAATTTTTCCAAATATTATTATTGAATTACATATTTCCATTTTTTTTTCGCTTTTAACAGCTGCACTGCAGTACTATGTCCAACTTTGGTTGATACTCAAACAGTTTTGTCAATTTTTGCATAATTAACATAGCGAAAACTGAAAAGTACGATTTCAGTGTGTTGCAAGGGATTATATCTAGTAATAATAAATAAAATTTTACAAACATTTTTTTCTATAAACCACTTAGCAGACATTACTTTTATTGAAAATTATTATATTTCGTCAAATAACTTTTTTGGATATCATATATTCTAACCTCACTTTTTGCAGATTCACCGCATATTTTTTAAATTTACCGCCATACTAGTGGTCACGTGACGTGTGTCAAAATAAATTTTGAGGTTTTTAGACATGCACAATCTATTCCCCAAAAAAGTTTTAGTATATTTTAACAATAAAAAAATTTACCAATGTTGCAATATTTATGCCGGTCACTGTACATATATAATTAACTATTTAAGGCATTAGAAATAATACATGAATCAGTATATTAGAGGGTAATTATCCATACATGAAATAAAAGTTTAAGGAATTTCTACATTTAAAGACGGTTAATATTTCAGGATGTTTTTAATGTAATAAGTAATAGTAGCACATACGCAATTGTTTCATTGGTACTGTAATATATATATATATACATATATACGAAACAAAAAACTTAACATTTTAATTTAACTATCTACAATAGAAAAAAAATATTTGTAAGATCAATTTCTTACTGTCACTATCTATTTGTTAAAAAATACGTTTTCAAAAAGTTTCACATGAAATATAAAGCAACCATAATAATAATCATCATTACGGGACATATTAAAAATATCTGCTCTATTGAACATGAAATAAATGGGTTCGACTTTTGACGAATAAATTCAAATAGAAGTAGGCCAGTAATGAAACAGGAATTATCAGCAAATATTATATACTTTTAGCCTTAATTAGTACAGAAAAAAATAAATTGAAATACAATATCACTAGATTTAGCAGTCATGAAGCAGTTTGCCGTGTCGTATAAAATACTCCGAAACTTATCTATTGAAAATGTATTAATTTTTATAATTTATCTTATAAACACATAAATACTGATGAAATACTTTTCATTCTCAATTAATATTCCTACATTTATTCATATGAAGTTTTTTGACAGCGTTTTTTTTTAAATGTAGTATGCGCGTCTGTCAACATAACAAAACTGTGTAAGGGTAACCTAATTAAAAATCTTTCCTAGTGCTGTAGTCATATTTACACTGTGCACGCTACTAAATTTTTAGCTATTTTTCAACTAGAGGCAAAAAGTGGCAGCTAAATTTCGTTCGCTCTTGTTAGCTTGGGCTATGGAGAATACGTAGAAGAAAGAATCAGCCTCATTGGCGCTAACATTGAAAAATCTAGACGAATATTTTCGTGTCAATTATATTGCACTCTTTCGTAAGTTAAATAATAACACTGTATATTATCATTAGATCTTAATGATTGTTACTGTATAGTAAGCATAAACTTCTGGTTTAACATGTGTGGTTCTATTCGTTTCAAAGTTCCATTTGTTTCGCTTATATGCATTCTTACTTTTTAGTAATATTTCAAGTAAAAATTTGATAAATACCATCATTCAACTTCAAAGTGCTATTGATCGTCAGCACCCTTAATTTATGTAACTGTTATTATTAAATAACCATTTTTAATCCTTCTGCTTCAGAATGAACCTAAAATAACAGTTGTAGCACATATTCGAAAAACAGACTTTTTTTCCGTCTATATCCCACTGTGCGCCGCTGTGGTATCGACGTAGCATGAAGTAGCAACGATCACAGCTCCTATTTGACGTTTACATGGTAAATATAACAGATTAATATGTTATAAACGTACGTATCACCCTAGTTGTGCTAAATATGTTCTGTTACTGGAGTGAAATTGCAACCGCCTAATTCTAATTCTAAATGTACTGGCTTTCTTAATGAATTAGAAAATCAATTAATTTACTGCATTTAAAATGTTGATGGGAGTGATTTTGCTGATATGTTGCAGCCTGCTTCTAATAGTGCGCGGACTTTGAGTCACATTTTTGAATCAATGAATATACATCAATATGTGACGCAGCCTACGCGTGTAGCACCAACTAGTTCAACTTTGCTTGACATTCTCGCGATGTCTGGTGACTGGTGACATCAACGTGGAGGACTCTGGTCTGCTGTCGGTTGATCTATCTGACCATAACTTAGTGTTTTGTAATTTAAGTATACTGATTGAAGATAGTATTTCCTTTGTCACGTTCAGAGATTTCTCTTGGTGTAACTACGAACTTTTTTATTCCGATCTTCAAAATATACCATTTAATATGATACTGCGTATGAGTATTGATCAAAAGGTACAGTTTTTAAATTCTGCCCTCTTAAGAGCTTTCTAATTTACATGCTCCTTTTAAAACAGTTAGGGCATCAAAGCCCAGACAACCTTGGATTACCAGCAACATTAAGTTGTTACAAAAATTACGTAACAAAGCTAAAAAGCAAAATTCAAAAGAACTAAAATATTGGCTCACTGGAATTATTACGCAATTTTACAACGCTAGCTATTAGGAATGAAAAAAAAAAGCTTATTTTGAACATGTTTTGAAAAACAAGTCGAGCAAAACCTTGTGGTCTGAGTTCAGGAAACTTAATATTGGCCGAAATAGAAGGGGTTGGATTCCTGTTGAAATGGGGGAACCCGATGTCATTAATGACCATTTTATAAATTCATTACCTGGTGTGAGTGTGGGGGATGCTGGGAGGGTGTATGCGGAGACTAGGATGCACAATTTTGGCTCTTTGTTCAGTTTTAAACCGGTTTTGCCGAATACAGTTTCTAAATATTTTAAAGAAATTAGCAACAATTAGTATTACCATAGTTAAATTGTGCATGCCGTTCATTATTCCGTATGTCACCCATATTTACAATAGCTGCCTGATTGATGGATATTTTCCAGATACGTGGAAGAAAGCACTTGTTTTACCTATACCCAAATGTTCAGCTCCAAATACGTACAGTGATTTTCGGCCTATCAGCATTTTGTTTGTCTTTAGCAAAGTATTAGAAAGAATTATGAATATCCAGATTACAGAACATTTGAAAACTTACAACATTCTTCCGCAAAATCAATCAGGTTTTCGTAGAGAGTACAGCTGTACTACTGTACTGCTGAAGGTAACGGACGACATTATTCAAGCAGGGAATGAGGGCTGACTCGTGGTCCTGGTGCTTTTGGATTTCAGCAAGGCAATTTCCTACTATATATATTGCATTACGTTGGTTTCAATGCTATGTCTATTGACTTGGTGAGATCCTATTTGTCGGGCAGGACGCAGTGTGTCCTCTTAAATAATCAGTTTTCACGATTTCTTGGTGCGCGTAGGAGCATCCCTCAGGGTTCTGTATTGAGGCCATTACTTTCTTCAATGTACACCTGCCTGCTGCCAAATTCAGTAAGAAGTTCAAATATTATAATGTATGCTGATGACACTCAGGTTTGTAAAACTTTTTTTCCGCATGAACTTAATAATGCGATAATGGAAATCCAGGAAGACTTGGATGGCATTGCTGAGTTTTCGGAGCGGTATGTTTTGGCGTTAAACCCTCCGAAGAGTGTTGCTATTTTATTTGGTGGTAGGCAGGTATGTAGTCAGTGCCAGAATAACAAAGAAGTCTAGATAATTCAACAACAGCATTTATTGTAATTTGCTATTCAACTACTTTATTTTTCTCTGTGTACAAAACATTATTTAGTAATCTGCGAAAAAAATCTGCTTTAAATAGAAAAAAAAAAAGAAGTTGAACGAAATATTCAATTCATAATAACAATAACTTTAAAACAATCCGAAGAGACACCAGTGATGCCCACGTAGGTACTACATATACATGCAGGTGCATGGCATAGATGAATAGATTACATTTACATCGATGTAAGTTTAATTAATGTATGCATGCACATGTCCTATTTATTTGAAGTTTACCAACAACAACAACGTCGAACTTGAGGACGCGTAGGTGGATGGCGCCACGATCGAGTACGCTGTCGGCGTCTAGACGGCCAAACAAGGATAGATTGAGCATAGAAAATCCTATCGGCGACGTGTCTGCCTGCATCAGGCCGAGCGGAATGCACATATGCGCTATCAATAATTTGGGCCCCACACCAATCAAAATTGAAGGGGACTCTTAAATTATTAATTGCGTCTAGCGCGCGCACGTATACTGTACCGCTCAAATAAGTTCTTTGGGAAAGGATGAAAATAGTTTTTGAAGTTGGCGTCTTTATAATAAGCTTAAAAAAGAGCCAAGTCGAGTACGGTTATTTTCATTAACGCAGTGGTACTGTAACTGCAGGAAGCATTTAGTGGTTTTAGGTGTGTTATTACAGGTTGAATGCGTGATACACCATGTGATTCAAAATGATTGTCGTAAGAGAAAAACTGTTTTCCGGAAAAAATTATCTATACTTATTACCAATTTAATGAGCGAAGTTAGCTACATACAAATTTCATATACTAAATGAATTTTCTTGACATTTAGCGACATTGACGTGCGTGTTGTAGTAAACAGGTAAAAAATCAATATTAACATTAAGTGAAATAGTTTATTACATTTTATAATTTTATAGGCTTATCATACACTTCAGCGTAATGAGCTGTCAAAAGAAAGTTACATTTTCATCCCTATAAAGTTTCTACGGTACAAGAATTATTACCATTAGATCACGATAGGCGATTGGAATATTGTCATTGGTTTAATAACAATTTAAGGGACGATGACTTGCTAAACAAATCATTTTTCTCGGATGAAGCCTGGTTTTATCTAACAGACTATATCAATTTACAAAACTATTGTATCTGGTCTGCAGAAAATCCACACGAATTTCGAGAAACGCAATTGCATCCCGTAAAAGTTGGAGTTTGGTTAGCTATGTCCAGGCAACGAATAATAGGGCCAATTTTCTTCGAGGAAACTGTAACAGCCCAATGGTACCAACAGATGTTGAAATTGTTTATTGCAGAGTTACAAGAAAATGAGCTTGAAACAGGTTATTTTCAGCACGATAATACTCCAGCACATACTGCTCGACAAACCTGTCAATATCTTCAACAGTTTTTTGCTGACAGGTTCGTTAGAGCACAAAGATGGCCACCAAGATCGCCTGATCTAACCTCATTAGATTACTTCATGTTCGGCTATCTAAAAAATAGGATCTATAGAAACCGCATGCATACCATAGAAGAACTGAGAGATGCAGTTTTGTCACTTAATAATTATACTAATTGTATGTTATAATTTAAAGTAATAAATAAATTTAGTTAAACAGCAGTTAGTACTGAATTATAAAATCATAATTTAGTAAAGTTAAATTAATTACATTTCATTTTTACAATCAGAAACACCAATCCATAGTCGTTTATATAATGCGAGTTCAAATATAGGTTACGTTTTCCTTATTTATGACAGATCCGTTTACTTTCTTTATGTTCCAACACTGACTTAGTTCAAACCTTCATTACAAATACGCGGCATATACCTACACCCTGTTACTATCTATAGGAGCGGAATTGACAATCATTTTGAATCTCTGTGTATGTATGAAAAGTTATTTTGATTTAAATAATTTGATTATCAACAATTTCAACAATGATGAAAGATGTTAATTTGTCGCTTAACTAAATAATTTAAAGATTCTTAATTTATAGACGCTTTCTGGCTGTGAAAGTGTTAATATAGAGGGCATCACAGAGTGGATGGTAAAATGACTGGGACCACGAAATAACCGACGATTGATATTGTAGCAATGGTGATGAATAACGAAACTATTAGCAAAGACGCTGAAGATGAAGGAATCAAACAAATCTCACATTCTGAAGGATTTAAAGTGATTGAAGCAACGCTCGAATACATCAGCCACCAGAAGGAAGCGACACCAACAGATATCATTTGCCTACGCAAGTGAAGAGACTTGTCCGCGATGAAGAGGGCGTAGAAGATAAAGCAGACAAGAATATACTTCTTTAAAAACCAATCGACGAACAAAGTATAATTTTGTTATAATATACATATTTTATTATGCACACATTTTCCTGCAGAGGTTTGTATAAATCTGTTTAAATTCGGTAAAATTTTTATTTAAACAAAAGCCGGTTCCTTTGTTCAACAGTATGTACATATACATGTTGAGTTTTTTTTTTATCGTGCGACAACGGAATATCTTTAAAAATAATTATCTACAATATCCTGCATGAGACGTCCCAAATGTCTAGTATGAATTGAAAGAGCTTTGCTTACAGGTTAATTTAGCATCAGCAAAGATATAGCCTGCTATTTAAAAAATCTAAAGTTACCAAAAGTTACTTTGGGCTAAAGTTAAGCAAATGTTCAGGACTATAGGGGACACCTATATATAATTATATCGACTTTAATTTCACTGTTGTCTCAAGTTAAGTGTGTATGTATGATATTTATAATATTAATATCTAAAACAAATGCATATACAAACTACGCCGCCTTAACCGAAAGCTTGTAACAGGGCCTTTTTTTACAAAAGCGTAAATAACACCGTTGTTATTACAGATAGACACATAGTTGCTTATATAAAATGATGTTATTTTACTTCGTAGAATTTAAAAATGGAATAATATATAGGGTGTTTTATTTAAAATAACGGAGTAAGTATGCGTATTAATACTTTCGGAACAGCCTGTATAGTTAAAAATATTTTTAAGTTATGCAGCATTAAATTCTGTAAAACTTTTGTATAAAACACTTTTTCCTAAAATCAAAAATAGAGCTGAAAACAAAGGCCCAGTCTTGGATGGGACAGCCCATATACATGTTTAACAGAAAGGAATTTATTCTTGTTATTTTTAAACATTCAGTAAAGTGTTTATTTAGAACTGTGTGTGCTGTTTTTCTTAATGTGTTGTTTTCGGACAGGTTTCCGTATATTGGAGACTTAAATAAAAAAATACCTTTCTCTCAAAAACTTCTTTTAAAGCCAAGTATATTTAAAGAATAATATATTTAGACACGGCTGTGTGTAAAATGTGTATACGTATTTGCCTTCCTGTTAACTGCGGAGGTCACTCGAAACATGGAAATATACTTATATGTGTGTGTTGTATATACCGTTTCTCAAGAGCGAAATGCTTTGAAATGTTATAGCAGAATCAATTAAACCGTCTACGAACTAAATATAGCGTCGTCAAAGGTTATATAAAACAAATAAAACTTGAAAAAAAAAAATATGCGTCAATCTCCATCTTCCACAATGAACAGCATATTATAAAGATGTAGGTTGGCATTTATTCGAGAAACACTCATGGAAAGGACGGTTGAAGCAAAAAGTGAAATATTTTCTAAAACTCTAAATTAGTACACATATATAAATTACCATATCGATGTCGCTATAATGAAACTGTTCTGGTTTTTTCAACAATATAATGCCGATGTTTTCTCGTCACAGAGTATATAGGCATTTATTTTGTTTGTCCTCTAAAACGTGTGTTCCAGGCGTCGGTGTCATAAACCTGTCGCCAGTCAAGTTGGTCGTCCGAGCAGCTTATCAGGCGCCGACGTCAGGGCGCCTGTATAGACGCACACTTGAAGAAATACAGTCGCTTTTCTTTTATTAACACTAAATACGCAGCAACCTAATAAGAGGAATTACGTATGTATGTCTTGTTTTCGTTGAGTTTTTAATGGTTAAACATTCGATAATACTAAAGAGAGTTTTATTTTATCGCTAAACATAAAAAGTTTTATTTGTTATAGAGTGTCAAAAAAAAAGAGTACTTAACACGAGGTTTCATGAGTGTGAGACAAAAAATAAGCCGCTTCATTTCAAAGACTTTTTTCGCTTATTATAGAAAAAAGGATTTGGTTGCGTCAAGTAAATTTGACTTTATTCAACAAAATCATTCGTTTACATAGCAGCAAACAAATTTTTATTTCAGACCACAAAATAATGTTGAAATATTTTCTTCAAATTAACCAAATTATTCATCAGTTAATTCATATCATATCATGATTCAATTTATCAAATTTCGAATATTCCATTTAAATGAATATTTATAATTTAACGAATCTTTCTTTGTTTTAACAAGGTATTTGTTTCAGCGAAGAGTTAGAAGATTTTGCTTTTAAAAAACAAACTCTATTGATTTAACAAAATGCCGTGATTATTTTTGATTTCTTTAAAAAGAATCGGTTATTTAAAAAAAAAATCTATATGTCCATATTTAGCATAAGGCGTTTTTAATGATTGCGGTTTGAAGTAATTAATTCAAATTATTTAGAAAACCTTAAGGTTTGATTATTATAAACCTTATTAAAAGACACACTTATTTTGTTCGGAGAATTCAAAAAAGCCATAATATACGTACAGGGGCTTCCATTTACAAAAAAAAAAACACACTGAGAGGAATATCCTTTTCATTTAAAAGGAATTGCATTAAACCAAAAGTTTTTGCGTTTTCTATATATGGCTAACATGATTTGGGGTTTCCTTGAAAAGGAATATAATTTTAAATTCACGCATTTTGTAGTTGTTAACTTCACTTATCTATCTTCTACTTATGTAATAAAAAAAAAACATTATTTTCTTGTGACTATTAAATTGTAAAATTTAGTAAGTTTTTGTCAAATAGATTTGAATAGCTTCTCTTATTATTAAAATCACGTTGACATTATTATAATAATTGGCACCAAACTATTGCAATATGTGTTGGTTGTATTTTATTCTAGTACTAAACTTTGGTGGTAACTTGTAACTGAAAAATTAACAATAATTTGTGTATGGTGTTGTTATTTATATGAATGAATTTGGGTGGTGATAATAATACAAGGAGGGAAGATAAATACATAAAGGCTATATTTATTTGATATTATAAATTCAGGAAACATTTTATTGTAAGAAACAGTTCATGTTTATTTTATGACACTATCTATGTATTATAGATGTTTTGGCAGTAAAAAAATGTAAAAATGAACTAACAAACATAATAAAGAAGGTATTTCTAAAAATACTTATATGTTGGTAGTGTGTTAAATAAATGACAAGCGTACGCGGTAAAAAAAAAATCTAGAAATAACGAATATACGAAATAAGAGAATAAAAAAACAAACAGAGTTTCACTTCTCTACCTATATATAAAGCTAATCACTCACATACGTACACTTCTCGCAGAAAAAATCGGTACACCAGCAATCGAGAATTTTAAAATTTGTTGGGTGTAAATGCAGCTTTAAATATAAATATAAATGTATAGAGAGAAAAAGGTTTATACATTGAATAAACGCATTGGAGTTTCGCTGGAGGCTTGTGCAGGAATACCGAATACGGAAATACTCATGCAAAAAAAAAATACATAACAAAAAGGTCTCTTAATAGACGGCTTCATTTAGAAATATATATGTATTTAACTTGTTTGATGTTGTGTATATATAATTCTTTTTTAAGAAAACATATGGAGATCGGATTTTAAAATCATATTGCTTATTAGTGCTGCTTTGATATTAGTTACTTGGTTCGATTTATGGTCGCAAGTATTACTTCAGCATTAGACTTATAGGTTCGGAAAAATGTGATTTTCATACATTTATTGATTACACTATTATTGATGTATTAACTATGATTGTTGGTTAATATTATTCTTAGATGTTGTATTAATATAAAGTCTTCTATGTATTAAAAAATTACCAAAAATAGTTTTAAGGTTATTTACAAAATTCTTAAACCAATGAAGTTCGCAAAGATATTATTTATATTATTAACGGTGCGTTTATTGTATATTCAATAAATACATTTTAGCTATGGCCTATGTAATCCAATGTCATTCTATTTTCTTGAAATATGGCAAAGACTTGGTGTGTTTACAAACTGTCTTTAAGTAGCACAGCTCCAGGTAATAATAATGAGAAAGTAGAAGTATTTTAGAAATAGAATTAGAAATTAGAAGTATCAAATTCAAAAATATTTTTAGCACTAACTGGGATTGACGAACAATATGCTTTTTTACCATATTTGTTATGTATATAAACGCAACAATACTGTAAATAATTGTTAAGGCAAGTTCTTTTTTTTTAACACAAGTAAATGCTTCATTATTATCTGCAACACAAGTTCGTGAAACAGCAATTTAATTTGTTGAACTCCACAAGAAAATGAAATCAATAAGTAGCAATGGGTATAGCAGTCACTAATTTTAATTTTAAAACCTTAAATAATGCTTTCATTTTCTAATAACATCTGTTTAAAATTCTGTATTCTCTGTAAGTTGCAAGTAGAAATAATAATTTGAGCGAGCTAGCTCGGGACTCCCGAGATAAATATATATGCCATACTACACATTTAGTGCGTACTAATGCGCCAGGGTTTCAACACGTTCCGCTTAAGTCATCAAGGCTAGGCTTAGTTCCCACTAGCGAGCATCGTCTATGAACTGAGCCCTTTTTTGTCATGTTCTACTTTTTAAATCGTAGGTAAGAGATTATTTACGCAGGAATTACGGATTAACATGAACAACACTTGATAAATCATTCCAAGAATGCTTTTTCTAACTGCTTAAACATTATTTATTTACTTATTTTATGCCACCACGTGCAAACCTACAACACTTTCCGCTTACAAGGCGCAGTAATAGAAAATAAAATCACGTCGTCAATTGTATGGAACAATGGAAGAGTGTAGTTTTTTAATTTACAAATAGGTAATAAATATTCTTTTATGAGCTCTCATATTTGTTTCGTAATTTTGATAAACTAGAAGTAAAATATACATGCATAATAAAAACAAAAAGATAAAAACCACAATTATTAGAGTAAAAAGTATAGTTAATAGTTGTGCCCAGCGTGATGGACGAGGCTTCAATACAGATCTTGGCAAATTACAGCTATTATACATCTGCGAGATCTCAAACGAGGCATTGTTGACGTATGTGAAATGTATTGAAGCTGCTGTATTGAGCTAGCTTGCTTTAAACCCTAGTCCGCAATATAAATACAAAGGTATAAATATTGAGTGCATAGCGGTAACAAAAGACGCTTTGGGAAGGTGTGCAAACTTGTATAAACAGCTTATCTGTTTAACGTATATCGCTATTTAAGAAAAACTGCTACAAAAATTAGCAGCTTTTTTAAGCAGAAGCAGGTTGTAGCTGCTAACGTAAAGAAGCAGTTTTATACATCACTAATAGTAATGAATGAATATAAGAATCATAACAGTGAATCGCAAAGTTACATTAAGATCTGGTATATGGAACCTACTAGCTCTAACAGACTATTAAATTTCAGCATAAAGCAATAACAAAGAAAGAGAAAACATTGAAGAATGTAATATTGTTTTATACTATTGTAATAAATAAATAGCTTATTTTATTTATGCATGTACTACAAATTATAATAGTAATCCACATGTTTAGTATAGACTTAGGAAGTCAATGCAGCGACTACTTTCAAGGCGTCGCTACTTAAATTGTGCATATATATTATATAAATTGATTTCGCAATTTACCACGCCATGAACAGCAATTAATTATTCCTTTTAGTAGTGAAAACGTTACACCGATTATTTACCCGGTTGCTAATAGAGTTAAAGGTAGTCTTCTCTATAAAATATCCTAGCGTCAATGATAAAAGGTGCGGTATACTTTGCGGAAATCGAGTTTTATAAACCATTTGACGCATATCGAACATATACACATGTGTGCTTGCGTGTATTCTATATTATACATATATATTTGTAGAATCTACGTTATATCGTCTTAATTAACGCTTATAGATGTGGCTTTATTTGGCTGAAAAGGTGATACGTTCGGATTATTCTGCATCCTTGGTAATTTACTCAAAAAATTTCTTCAACACGGATTTATGTCGATATGTGAGCATATATAGATTTACTTCTTCCATTACTTTCCTGTACTATTTATGATAGTATATTGGACGAGGCAATAAAAGTGTGAAAAGCGGATAAAAAAAATCATTTGAAGTTGACTGTTGTAAAATGCATTTATTATAACAGATCTGTATTGCATCGACACATGGTAGTACACATAGGTAATTATAGCGAAGGACGAAAAGACCTTTAATAATATACGGATATATACAGGAGTTCGTAAAGTATTTTAAAAATGATAGATAACACATTTTTGTAATTAAAAACAAACTAAACATAAAAATGAAAAGGAGAAATTATTTAGTCTTTCAGTGTGAAAATAGCGTTCAAAAATGGGTTGGGTTTTTGGACGATTATGCGATTGCTCTATTTAACGCTGCATTTCTGTGTACTATCGACTCACAGAAAAAAAATGATATAGGGAAAATAAGCCATAAGAAAACACAAGGAAAGATACATCTCCTTTAATCTACCAGCGATTGCGCATGGGTAGGTGCTAACAATTAATTCTTCCCCGGAAACTATAAAGTCAAATTCTGCGAATAAATCTCTTGCGGCCGCTTTGTCGGATAACATCAAGGGGGTTAGCTTTCGGGGCGATTGTCGGCATATATATGTATCTTTCTTCTATTGCTTATTTTAGCCATCGATTACTCGCGTAGTGTTTATATAGACGGTATAATTTGCAAATATGATCTGCATTTAATTACGTAACCGTGCTGTGCCGTGTCAAAAACTTATTTAGAAATGTGTTCTTGTATAATTATTAGAAAAATTAGAATTTTCTAAAGCCCTTACTTCTATTACAAAAGATTGTTTTAAGTTTAGTTTTAAAAGAATTTCTTAATATGGATGTATAAAATGGTAGACATAAATGCCAACTGAGAATTTATGTATATTAAAAAAGAATTATACAGTTTGAAAAAAGATTGTCACCTTTATTAAGAAAACATGTTATCCATTCTTAACGTTTTAAGTCTATTACTTTTTATGACGGCACAAATCTAATTACATTTATTGGAATTTTTGCATAAAATATAACAAAATAATGCCCTGTCATGCCGTATTAAGAAATTCAGAAATAAGTATGTTGTTATTATTTGAAGAAATAAATATGTTGAAGCCGTTACTTGCAACACAAAAACTTTTTAAACTTTAGGTTTTGTAAGAATTTCTTAATCTAAATTTTAAGAATTAAGATACTTCGACTGAACAATCATGAAGAAGAAAAGACTTATTATACGCAAAATTGTTTTGATAAACCTATTTTCGCCAAAAAGTATTATAAATGTTTTGTTCCCTTAGGGATTCTTCCATAGCAAGTTTGTTTCTTCAAATGAATAAGAACTAAGTAAATATACCGCTTACTTTCCAATAACTTCTAATATATTATTGTGATTTTCCCGGCTAATGTTTTTTTACGGAAAAGAAAAATAAATAAACAACTTTCTAATTACATCTGCCTTTTCTTTGCAGATACCTTCCTACAATGATAGACACAATGCAAACTCATTCCACGACATGGCTATTAAAATACCGTATATATCCAGAGTATCTAAAGTTTACCACCCCAGATCATGCGCACTTAGTGTCTCCCCACTTATCTAACCAATGAGTAGTTACCTTTATTATTTTTTACAGTTACGAACCTGCTGTGCTGACGGCTGTACGCCTCGGTTCTCCTAAATCACTAACTTGTTTATTTATTATGCCCTTACTTTGTTAAATACTGAATTTATAGTTTAATTCTTAATAATTCAATGTATCAAATGTGCTTTCGTTAATAAAACAGTGTAATCATTAATAACATGTATAATTTACTAATAAATTTATATCAGAAACAAATAAATAGAATGAGAACTCTTACTCAAGGTGAGTATAGTTATTTGGGATATTCAAACCAGTATTATCAATTATCCAGTATATTTAGAATCTTTAATTCAAAAAGAACTTTTAAAATATCCGCGCTATCAAGAGAATAGAAAACCCAGCCACCACGTTTGCCAACTTATAAAAGCTCAGAATTTTAATCTCATACGAAATAATAACCTCAAAATATTATAGAAGTTATACATTCATTTATATAATAATTTAAACATGTGTTTGACCAATACCTCGTTTATCGGTTCATACAGACGCCAGAGTACCTCGAAATGTGATTTCTTCTAGTGACAATCCAGATTCGCTCGTATATTCACCTCCTTCGTTACATTCAGGATGTATGATTAGACTCGGAACAGCAAACACATGCACACTCCCATGTAGAACAAGTACCCAGATATAGTAAATACCAAATTTGTGAATTTATCCTCTTCGATACCAGATATACCCCAGCAATATGGTTTAATTCATTTATATTTGATGAGAAATGACACAGCTTTTCTAAGACTTTTCATCAACAACCCACACGTAACCAAGGATTTTCATACATTTTCTTTCAACGAATTACATTGAGTCACTCTCCATTCAATTAAAATAGATACCTAGGATACCAGGCTATCGTACAGTTGTCAGACGATAAGTTATATTTAACTTCATGACTACTATACGATTTATACCAAATTATACTGGACTTACAAACCAGGTGCTACATAAATACCCATAATTACATTTCAATATGGTTGGTAGTTTCCCTCTTATGAAACACAGCAATATATTATAAATAATTAATCGAGTAAATTGGCATCGATATTTGTAAAAGTATATAAAGACTGCACATTTATTTATTGCTCTAACAATAAGTTATATACACCCTATTATAATTGAAATAAAAACAATTATTTAAACTAAAACTACCTACAAGAATAAAGTACTGTTTACATAAATACTAATATAACGCACACAGGTAAACTATGGAACTAAATTTAATGATAACTAAAATATATGAGAAAAAAAATACGAACAGTATATTGTAATAAAATTTCCACATGAGCAAGGGGAATTGAAAATCAGAATTGCGTATTATATAAAATTCTTTGGCGAAAACTGCAAAAGATTTTAATTCTGGGAATGTAAATCGTCGAAAAGGTGGCAGCATATTTGTCGGGCACTGTAAAGGGCATTATCTTTCGAGACGATAGTTCTTTGTGTCGCGGATTACGATGGCATTGCGTTTAAAGTGGATATGTTAGAATTACAGCCACGAATTCGTTTTACCAACCGCGGTCATAATTTTTTGAGGTAATTGTACTCGCATGATGTAACAATAAATTATACCGAATTCAGTATATTTATATACCGAATTTCAGTATATTTATAGATACCGACTACTTGTAATATAAGTTTCTCTGTTTTTTTTTTGTCAGGATTTGCAAGTATATCTATACTATTTATAAATTAAGATGTTATGCATGAATGATGTTTTTAAAGCACATCAGTGTTGGGATTGGTTATGGTTGGCAAATTTCCATTTACTACGGGAACTTTCATGATTGAATAGCAGCGGTGGCGTTGACCGAATTTGCTTGTGTTTTTATTGCCGCAATGAAGATTTGAATGGAGCTTAACCTTGGCACGATATTTATGTTACACAGCGATAAATATTTTAATTGTAAAACGCGAATGTATTACATATATTGTTCTGCTTTTCTTTCACAAATGCCCGGGAATGTAATTTTTAATTTTAAATACAATATAAAATGATACCGCTATTTAAGGAAAACTGCTACAAAAAGTAGTAGCTTTTTTAAACTGCTAACCAAAAGTAGCAGAAACAGGTGGTAGCTGCTAACGTAAAGAAGCAGTTTTATATATCACTAATACACAGTACTCGATGCCAAATAGAATGATTTACAACCGATTTCTGAAATTCAATCAAATAAGTACAACATACATATATCGTCCCGTGATTTATTTGCTAATACCCTGTATATAAATAGCTATATCAACCGAAAGGGATCTATAAATGCTGCAAATCCCCCATTGAAACTTTTTTCTATCTCTCACTGTTTAAAAGTCATTTTGGATAAACGAAATTTGGACGGATTTCAAAGTCAAATAGCACTCCCTAAAGTTGAAGTTCCGCAGGAACAGGAAGTGTCCTTGAGTAACACCTCATGGGATCTACAAACTGACCAAGTTTCATTAGAATCCGTGACTTACAGTTCGCGAGATTCCCTTGTTAGTATATGATTTATCATAACTAGAGACCGCATTATATGCAAAGTGCATATATTTTATTTTTTGCATATCTTTTATAATCTATATGTAGGCGTATTACACTAATTGATCAATTTCCTTTGATTAATGATTTAATTAGCAATGTCAAAAAAGTATTTTTAAAAGCACCTTTAGAATCCAATTTTATAAGGAGCGACTTCCCGGTGTTAAGTTGCCTCCTAACCGATTATCACGAGATGGGGTACATGGTTAGAAGCTGCAATTTTTTCGCCGATAATTTTGAAGGAATAAAAAATATATTCTTGAAATCACTGCTGACTGCATTGCTCTAGAAACTTGTACAAAGATAGTAACATCAACAGATTTGCTACAAACCTTTGTATATTAAGTCAAATTATAGCTTTGTTTGCAAGTTCCATTCGTAACTAGAAACGCAAGGGATGTCGCCTCCCGGAATCAGTCGAAATAGTAGACTGAATTTGATATGCTATGTATAGAAGGTTAGGGTACAAAGGTAAATCTATATACGATAAATTTAAAAAGTGATAAATAAAAATGCGGGGTATTTGAAATGAAGAAAGTTAAGAAAATTTGGAAGGTGAACAGTAAATCGATTTCGACTTTAATTTTAGTTTAGAAGTATTGCAAAGTTAAAAAAATGCATCATTATTACATCTGTGGATGTTGAACGAAGCTTTTCTTTTTCGAACCATATGTATTCTGATAGAAGACAAAACTTTCTTTTACACAATTTTGAAAAAGATTTAATTATAAATGTTTTTGGAAATATGTTGTGAAAAATTTTGTGCAATAAAGTTAATATTTAAATTTCTGCTCTTATTTATTTTATGTAAAATTTTGCATATCGTCGCAATTTTTTTGCATATATGTGCCCCAGGTTTATGCATATTTTCTCAAAAATCGATGCACATATATGCGCATATATTCCAGTTTTTCTTTGCATATAATCCGGTCTCTAATCATAACAATTTGTACTAGACAGTGATTATGCAACCGTAACAAAAATCCAGTAACATTTTGTATGCTGCTGCTTATGAACGTTTTAAATAACACAACAAAATTCACTAATTAAAGATTAATGACTAAGTTAACAAGCAATACAATACGTCCATGATGCCTTTATACGCAATATATTTCCACATGCTGTGATGACTTTGAAATTAGTCCGGCAGTAATCTAATGAGCGCGCTGGTCTAACTTAACTTGCTGGTGACCGGACTCCTTTGACCCAGCGAATGACCCACCCAACTACAAGAATGCAATGCAACAGCCGTCTCTCTGAGCCGTGAGAACACTATTTCGGCTATAGTGTGGCGTTGATCGGACTCGCCATCCGTGAAATTCAACCTTCGCAAGGCGAAAAAGAATCGCGCAGCGTTCTCTATTTTCTTTCCGAGAACGTTCGCATTAATATATGTATAGGTTCAATTTTATTGTTGGTATGCAAGAGGCGATGCCCGCAACGCGTTTCCCATATCTTCTTACGCTTGTGTCTTCTATTTATTACTCGGCGGGATGCGGAGCAACGTCATTGGCTTTCGTAGTTAGGAATCGATTGAAGATGCGCCAAAACATACATTAATGTTGCGTTAGCATGAGTCCATTTCTAGTTCTGGGAATGCTATTAAGGTCGAACTGTATATGCAAGTGTGTTTGGTGCGCTCAGAAAATATATTTTTTCTCGCAAAGAAATTGATATCTTTTAAAACAATGTTTTCGCATACAAAGAGAGTTTATTTGAATGAAATATAGTAATTTAAGAGTGATGTTAGGCTTTTCCTTGAAACGATCAAAATATTTCTTTAAAATAATATCTTTATTCAAACCAATTACAAAATTATGACAAAAAATATATTTTTTTTTTGATATACATGTAATGATATCAAATATAATTTCCGTAAAGAAAATACAAGTAGTTTTATTACTAATAGGTACCTAATACATACTGCTGTGTACTGATCGATTGAAATTAAAAATGCAAAACTGATTTTAAAATGAAAAAGAAAAAGAAAATTAGCTAGCTCAACGGATAAGATTTAAATGGACGCAAAAGAACTATAAACTTTAGAGTTACTTAAATACCCGGAAAAATGTAAAGGTTTATAATATAAAATCAATGAGAACAGATTTTCACCCATGACGCTAACTTAACAATCAATTTTTTTCCAAATGGTTAAATTACATATTAGTGCAGAAAAAACCTGAACTGAAGGTTTGGCTTAAAATGACTCTAAACTAAAATAGGACAATGCTATTTTCTATGCAAAGCAAAAATTTTGTTTGTTCAGGAAGGTTATCCAAAATACACAACCTTTGAATTTCTATCCACGTGATTTCATAAATTAAAATAAATTAACAATAAGCGTGGACAATTACTAGAAATTTACAAAAAAGAAAAATAAATGCACGAAAAGCTTCTACTCACCCAAATGAGGTGATTATAATTAAAAATGAACAGCAAATTGAATTAGGAAATTAACTCTTAAAATGTAATGAGAAAAAAAAAAAAATAAATATATTTCCTAAAAAAAAAAAATAATTTGATCTTATACTATAAGTGCATCTTCAATAATTAACAATTATTACGATAAGATTCCTGATTGACTAAATTATTACAGAATTGGGTTACTTAATTTCGAATGGATTACAAAATGGCAACAAAGATTTACAAAAATACGTCTACTCACGTCAATAGTCAAACAGGAACTCCTTACACAAAACTCTACAATTTTTTTCTTCAATCCCTCTTCAAAATCGTTACACAGACATCTTACATTCGACATATTGAATAGAATCGCATTAAATCAGCACAAACGACCAAAGATATTTATGAATGGAATTAATTAAAACTCTAACACTAATAATTAAATGATCAATAACTCTTAAACTAAATTATTCAAAACAAACATAATTGTGAAAAATTCTTTGTAATCGAAAACACTGTTTAAGGTCCTCAACGCCCATTACTAGAAACCTTGTCTCGCCAGGCTTCACATGGGCACCAATGAACTTGTTTCATCCTCTTTGCAGATCTGCAGTTGCGTTATCTGACAGGCCTATGTTGTACATATGCCTATTCAGTCTACAGTGGCCAGTCAGAGACCTACAATCATTTTGACAGTCTTCCTGTTTTATTCAGTAATCTTTGTGATTAGGCCTCTGCTCCTTAGAATCTTTGCTGCCATTGTCCCGGTGATTTTTGCCACCACTCTCTGACTGATTGTATATCCGTTCATTATGATGTTTTAACTTACGATTTGGTAGTGCGAAGAGGGTCGGCTCTAAGAATGCTTGACGAACTCCCTGCGATTTACTTATCGGACTTGACATGCAAATCTGTGTACCTGGACTCGCAGCTCCTTGTATATGAATATGTATGGTGGCAGGTTCAGAATTACTTCAATGCGGTGTAGGGGTGATCTCATCGCCCCGTGTACACAGGCACGCCCGCCTTTGCAGCCACCAACACTTTGGCGCCTCCTTGCGCCCCTTTGGCACTATATTAATGCTTCCGTAGTTATCTGGTTCATTACCCTCGTAGATAACAGAGATATTCTTGGGTAAGTCCCCAAGATGATTCTCTTGGCCGCCCCACTTGCCGCACCTTTGGCCACCATACCTTAATGCTCCGTACTGCACCCCGGTTTTCGCAAATTCAGATTTTTTCTTTGTTTACTTGATCAGCCTTGTCGATGTTTGGGTGGTCGCAAGTTCACTTTTATTTGATATAGATTCAGTTATGATTATTGTTTGATTTTTTATTTAAAGTTAGTTGTTTTTATTTTTTTCGCTCTTTTAAATGTTTTGCGTTCGCTTTTGTTTAGTTTATTTTTGTGTTTTGCGCTTTTGCGGACTGATTTTGCGGCTTTGTACCAGCGGTCGAGTTTGTCAAGCATTCCGAGATTGACACAAGCGTGAGTAGACGTAAATTTATTTTGTTTGCTGCCATTTGTATTGATTTTTTATTTCTTTATTTGTTTCGTAAATTTGATTTATTTCGTCCATCAGGAGCTCGCTATATAATAATTTATTATATGTTGTGTACACATTTAGATATAGATCATTTATTATTTTTTCGGGAGAATATTTAGTTAAAGAGTTCATTTTTGGTTTTTTTAGTTTTGGTGTTTCATTTTATTTTATTATCACCTTGGTTTGGGAATAGGAAGCATTGTGCTTGCTTTATTTTTCTTTGTAAATATTTATTGTTCCTTTGAATTATTTTGTTTTAATTTGATACCACGTGTATTGATTTGAATGGTATTGGTTATCTTCCTGGAACAAATTTGTTTTTCTTGGTAAAGGATTTAGCATTGTCCTTTTGTAATGAGAATCTAATGCAGTTTTAATTTCGGCCAGAACCCTATGTTCATTTGTTTTTTCTGTTTTATATAATAATTCTGTTTGTTAATTCATCGTCCTCAAATTCTGTCTTTTATTTTTAATAGCCTTCATTTTTGGGGTATTAAAGAGAAAGTCAGATTTCATTCACCCACATTTTACTTCTCGGGGTTTAATTCAAGTTTTAATTTGCGAGGGTAACTCTGAGTTAAGTGTTCTTTTACATATGAGTTTACAATATAACACCATAACGGGGCGCTCATATAATTTGCACCACACCTATGAGGCATATCTATTCTTTCTCTAACGCTACATAGACATGCTATAGCAGAGATGTCGTTAACATGACGTTATATCTAACACTTATATTCCCTGAAATTATTAAATTCCAGGTGACCGTAGCGTAAACATTTCGGTATACATTTTATCAACCGCCTTCCTTTTCTTTTGCTTCATAATTTATTTAGAAGCGGTAGACGTCGTTGCTCCCGGATTTTAACACGCGAAGTATAAATGTCTTCCCTGACACCGAATTATGAAGAGAATTCCTCTAATTATTTAGAATGGCGTGGACGTGGCTTCCGTATATGAATTCCCCAATTAACCTACACTTAGGCCGGCATAACATGTCAAAAATCACTTATGAAGCGACAAGCACGACGTATTTATAATACTTGTTCGCCTATTAACTGAAACATAATTCTCTCTCATATATGTTTGCGCAGAAAGACCGTGTTGGCAATTAAAGTATTTCCCATATCTTGGAATCAGTCTGCAAAGTGACCAATGAGAAAAAGGTGCCTTGAGATGTGTTAGATTTTCGAAAATTTTCTTTCTAGCTTACATGGTAATTATAAAATCCCAGAAGACAACAAACTTAAATAATAATACACATTATACGGATTAATAACGATAGCTCAGTGTAACATAAGTANTTCGCAAATTTAGATGTTGTCATGTTTAACTCCGTTCGAACTTTATCAAGTTCGAAAGGATTTTTCAAACAGATGTAGATTTTATTTTATATAAAGATTTGTTAATGATTGATTGTATGATTTATTTAGTTTAGTGTACAGTTTTTTTTTTTTTAAATTATTACTCTTTTAGATGTCTTTATTGTATATATAGTTATGTTTATTTCTGTTTGAATATTGGCGGATGTCTGTGGCAGCTGCGCTGTACGAAACGGTCGACATTGTCACGCAGTTCCTTGGTAGACTGGCGTGGTACATGTATTTTAAATTTTGCGCCATTTTGTTATTCTGAGTTCGTAATTTGATTCGCGTTATTGTTTTATTTTGTCCGCAGAATTCGTTATTAATAATTGTTATTGTATTGATGTGGCACATTAAGATAAAATATTTATTATTTTGTTCGGGAGATATTTGTTTAAAAAATTAATTTTTTCGTTTCTATTTTTCTGATTCATTTTTAAATTATTACACCGCGTTGGGTGAATAAGCTTGTGCTTGCATAAAATTTTCTTTCGTTTTTACTAAATTTGTCACGGTAATTTAGTTTGTGTTATTTGAACCACGTGGATTTTTTGAAAAAAAAAAGAATTTCTTCCTGAACAAACAATCTTTTGCTTTGATTAGGAAATAGCATTGGCCTATTGTATTTAGAATCGTACGTTTTTAAAATTTTAGGCCAGAACTCTGTTCCGTTATTTTTTGCAAATTGTTTTTGACTTGGTTTTTTTCTTTTTTTTTATATAATTTTGATTGGTAATTAACGTATGAGTTTTTCTGTTTTTTTTTAATTAAACCTTTTCAATTTTTGGGGTAATTGGAAAGTAGATTCTTTCATAAATTTACTTTTCGGATTAGAGTCAGGTTTTAATTCGCGAGAGTAACTCTGAGGTTAATTGTTCTTTTGGGCCCTTTTTTAATTTTATCCGTTGAGCTAGCTAATTTTATTTTTCTTTTTCATTTTAAGTTCTTTTGCTTTTCTATGCATATTGCATTAAATCTACTGCTATGATTAACTTATTATTATTATAAACCAATTTACTGCCACGAAAATAAAAGAATAAGACATTTTCAAATTCCATTCAGTACAACAGCATTACCATATGTCAAGTAATAAATGTAGACTGGCACATTGGAGTTCATTGCATTTGAAAGCGAAAAAAAGGTGAGTATTGCATACTCACTTATTTGTTCCTCGCTTTTTATGCAAATGGAAAGCAGCTAATTTAACACCATAACAGGGCGCTCATACAATTTGCACCACACCTATGAGGCATATCTATTCTACTCTAACGCTATATATTGGACATGCTATAGCAGAGATGTCGTTAACATGATGTTACATCCAACACTTATATTCCCTGAAATTATTAAATTCCAGGTGACGGAAACGTAACATTTCGGTATACATTTTATCAACCGCCTTCCTTTTCTTTTGGCTCATAATTAATTAGAAGCGGTAGACGTCGTATGCTCCCGGGATTTTAGACACGCTGAATTATAAATGGTCTTCCTGACACGAAGTTATGAAGAGAATTCGTCTAATTATTTAGAATGGGTGGACGTGGCTTCCGTATATGAATTCCCCAATTAACCTACACTTAGGCGAGCATAACATGCCAAAAATCGCTTATGAAGCGACAAGCACGACGTATTTATAATACTTGTTCGCCTATTAACTGAAACATAATTCTCTCTCATATATGTTTGCGCAGAAGACCGTGGGCAATTAAAGTATTTCCCATATCTTGCAATCAGTCTGCAAAGCGACCAATGAGAAAAAGTAGCCTTGAGATGTGTTAGATTTTCGAAAAATTTTCTTTCTAGCTTACATGGTAATTATAATATCCCAGAAGACAACAAACTCAAATAATAATACACATTATACTGATTAATAACGATAGCTCAGTGTAACATAATTAAATAGTTGAAGATAGAAGAGTTTGCTGATAGCTACAGTGGTTTTAGGAAAGGGTATAGACAGCAAAAGAATCTTATATTATGCTTTAATACTTTTCTGACTAGAGGCGACCATGTTGTTTTTTAATCGTTGGCAACAGCGCATATACAGGGTGATTCTTAATATATGCGACAACTTTAAGACTGATGCTGAGGTATTTTGATCTGAGTTCATATGATATAATCCAAAACGTTTGGTTTTAAAGTTATTGAATCTTTAATATAAATTATAGACTATGACTAACACGATACAAATCAACAGTTAATTCTTCAAACACTATTGTGTTGAGAGGGAATTGTTTATTTGTTATTTCAATATTTGTCAATGTTGTCAGAGTATTCATTCAGTTTATTGCCAGTTTCTGTTTCTAATATGAATTACACGATGCTGAGATGTGTGATATGCATTTCGTTTAACGGTCTTGCCAATAGGAATCGCGTGTTGCTAGAACATCTTTCAAGAAAACTATAACTAAACCGTATCATCGCATAATTCAATATTTGCCCGTCTTACCAACGTCTTAGTGAAACGGGAATTTTAAAAAAAGGACGACTGATAACGGCAACCATCTACAGTGAAGAACTCACAAGTGAAGAAATGGGACTAAATGAAATTGAGGAACATCTACTACAAACCAGAAAAATTGCGTTTGTTTTAAACACTAATCAACGCCACAGTTGGGAGAATATTGAAAGATCAGACTGTTGTATCCATATCACATTCAAACGGGTGCAGGCACCTTTGCCGCGGATTTTCCCGCAAGAGAAGCTTTTTGTCAGTGGATGCAATAAAAATCGTACAAAATTGACTATTTTGGCTCAAATATTCTTCACCGACGCAGACTACTTTTACTCTAGAATGCGATTATTAATTTTCATAAATAATCACATATGGGCCGAGAAATCCGCACGACTAGTGAATGTCCGTCATCAACATCAATTCTCTGTCATGTGTAGGCCGAATTGGTTGGAGATCACTTGATAGGTCCACTTTTTTAACCGATGCGGTTAAATGGCGAGTATAAACGCATGTTTCTTGAAGAGGAGTAACACAAACTGCTGGAAAAAGTTCCGTTGCAATTAAGATTACAAATGTATTTTATGCATGACGGTGCTCCAGCGCATATTTTAGTTTAGTTGCTCCGCGAGTTTTTAGACAATAACGTATCCATCGGTGGATAGGACGGGAGGTCCACACCGTGGGCTCTCAGTCTCCAGACTTAAATTCTTTGGACTTCTTTCTCTGGGGTCATCTTAAATCATTAGTTTATACAACCCCATTGAAAATGTCGATGAACTGAGAATCGTATTATTAACACTTTTCAAACAATTCGAAAATACCTTGGTATTTTAGAACGGACTCGCCAGTCAATACGACGGAGGATAGAAGCTGTATTGCAGTTGGGGGCGGTCATTTTCAACAGTTAAAAATACGTTAATTTGTTTTACTAATTATTTTGTTAATTTATAATAAACATTAATTATGTTAACTTACTATAAACATTGTACAACTTTAGAATAAGCGATTTTGGACCCATAGTTCTTATGAACTTTTATGATCAAAATAACCCAGGATCAGCGCGCTTAAAGTTTGTCGCATATATTGAGAATCACCCTGTATACAGAAAAAAATAGTTATTTGCATAAATAAGGACAACACTACGTTTTGTGAGTATGAGTACGGTTTGTACAATACTCGGAAAAGAGTTTCTGCCAGTGATACACAATGTTTTTTGGGTGGAAAATCTAATTTTGAATTGAAAATAGAAAAAGAAATTTTGACACTAGGGAGTCTAACAGTACAAGTTGGCACATGTAGATACCTTAGTATTGTTTGACGTTTTCGATAATAATTTTTTTCTGTAATTTTTGCTTTCTAGTTTAATATCTATTTATAAATAATAAGTCAATGGAAGACACCAGTTCATCTTAGCATGATTGAACAGTAGCTTAATGACAATTGTATTACACGCCTGTCATGTGGAATCTAGTGTAGCAACCTTAGTGACATTGTTTGCCTGCCTAGGCCAGGAAAACGGTAGTTTTTCTGCCGCTTTGAAGTGCATACTGCAAAATGATTGTTTCTGGACGGAGGTGCAAAAATAGAATTTACATACAGTATCTTTACATGTAGAGATATTTATGTCACATCTCAAAAGAATGAGCATGTTAGGGCAGTTTCGCGGCTAATGACGAATGTATTGTGCGGCGTACGGAAATGCTAGATCCACGTTTTCGTCACAGTGTGCCAATTGAAAGCTGCCTCCAGGTCACAGGGGTCGAATCAGGGTTAAAGGCGTGATTCACGCTCCTTCTTGACCGCGCTCTCAGCTACCAATACAACAACTCGAGGCCAAAGAAACTCATTTGCAATATCTCTCTGTTGAATTCTTGGATTAATGAACGTCGCTGTACGGATATATACTGAATCGAAACGCAAAAACCTCTAAATAGTGACGTAAGTTTATGTGTAAAAACTAACCGCAGTTACTAATAAGCCCCACCTTTCGCTGCTATACAGGGTGTAACAGATATAAAGGTTAATAAAATAATATGTAATAGCTATAATCAGGTATGATCAAAAATTTTAATCTATCCGTAAATCATATTATTTTGTTACTTCTAGTTTATTAATTTAACAAACCCTTTAATTTCAGTAATCACTTAAACAATAAGTACTCTTCAATTAACAAAGTGAATATTATTAAGAAATAAGGATTACGCTAACCACAATTGTAGTTAATTTAATGTAATTCTTATGTTAAAATTATTTTCTTTCCAAACCTAGCCCACACTTTTGTAAACAGGTTCTGTGATCTAAGCTTTATTGTTATAGCGAAGTTTTCTACGCATATACACACAAAAAATAATTACTCACTTTGAATATAAATGCATCACATTGAATATAACATAAACAAGAAGATGATGTATGTATTAATATTGAGAATAAAATTTGTTCAGTTTTACAAACTCGTGAATTTGTTAGAGGAAACAATTTTTTAGTTCAAATGTAATCAATATACTAAAATCATTATGAACATACAATATTTTCACGACAAAAATAATTATTTTAGATTTGAGTAAATAGATTTTCTCAGCTGGAAACTATCATATTTATGCCTTAATAATTTATGTACATTTGATAGAAGTATATAAAAGTATTATTTGAAGTATTGCAATTATAATCCTTCCAAATATTAAACTTTAATTTTTTCTTATTAGCTCTCAATACTTTCTAAATAGTTAGCTTTTCATTGCTTTTTTACAACATAATACTGAAAAATAAATTGCAATTAACTCTTGTCTGCGATTGTACATCTCGACGCTAATATTAGGTTTCTCTTATATTTTTAATAGTAAAAAAAATTAGAATACTGAATAGTTGAAATGAAAGCAGTAAGTTGTGCAGAAATCAAGGCATCCTTATAAATCTGATGATGCCATCGATAAATATGGGGACAATTTTGTGTTTCAGCATGATAACTATCCCGTGCATAAATCGCAAATTGTGCAAGAATGGATACGTTCCGCAAATATTTATTTAACAAGTACTGACCTGGCCTTTAAATAGTCCGGACTTAAGTCCTATTGAAAATGTTTGAGCTGCATTAAAGCAGACATAAATATTTATTACATAAATATAGAAGAGACTTCATTCCAGAAAAGCAGATAAACTATGACGAAACTCTAGGAAGTAATCGGAAAATAAGTGGGGACTGGACATTGGATGCTTCAAGACTGAAGAATATGAATTAATGCAATGTAATGTTTAATTAGATTAAAAACAATAAAATAAATTTATATGAGAACATTTTGTTATTACAGTATCACATGTGTATATGTATGATACGTTATAGCAAAGTAGTCTTACATTTATATTGAAAACTACATACATATTTTATTATTATTCAAATTCACTTATTGACTAAATAGTGTGTACAATCTTAAAAAGCACCAAACATGAAAGAAGAACTTGTCTATCACTTATTACACATTGCCGTATACAGGGTCGCCTAAAAAGTATGGATACAGTTAAATATTATCAAAACTATTCAACAAAGCTTGTGAAATTTGGTACATGGTTAAAAGTATTTAAATTCCTATCGTCTAAAGATGTTCTTCAAATTTCTATCTTCATTTGTTCTGGGGATCAAGGCTAATTGATTTTTTTAAATAGCACGAAGGGTCAATTTAATATTTTTGAAAAGATAATTTTTTTTCTGCGTTCGTGATGTAAACACATCCATATCTTAATTTAATCGAAAACTTTAAAAAAAATTTCGAACTAGTAAAATTTGAAAAATGAAAAATTTTGGTTAGTCTTGGAAATGTTGTCTTTATCTATCGTTACACTTCTTTTGCTGCGGTGAAAGTTTGACCAAAAAATAAATAATAATAGTTAATAAAATTGTAAACTAACACATTTAACTGAAACAGAACAGATTTTAATAAAGAAAGCTCAAATAAGAAATTACATAATTCTTATGTTACAAAAGATGTTCGAAATGATTTCCATTTTACCCTCTGGAAAATAAACACGTTGAGCAAATTTGTAAAGGATCAATAAAATATTTGGAGAAATACTGGTAATTTCGTTTCTTATACGTTCTTTGTAGGTCTTCGATTTGTAATGATCTGTTGACATATACTCGATTTTTTACATGACCCCATTGGAAAAAATCAAGTGGGATCAGATCAGGAGACCTAGCTGGTCATTCAATAGCCCCCCCTTCGCCCTATCCATCTATAGGGAAATGTTTCATCCAAATATTCGCGCACTTGACGACCAAAATGCGGCGGTGCTCCGTCTTGTTGAAACATATGGTTTTCTGTTGGTATACAATTTCGATTGCCGTGGTTTGGAAATATTTCCCTAAGTCGTGGAACAATATGTTGTTGTAAAAGTTGCAAATATCTTTCAGACGTTAAATTGCCGTTAATGAAAACAGGACCTACGATATTCCGACCAATAATGCCACACCAAATATTAATTTTCTGTCGATGTTGCGTATGAACCTGCTCCATCCAATGCGGATTTCTGTCAGACCAATATCGAGAGTTATGGCGGTCAACATATCCATTTAGACAAACAGTTGACTCATCAGAGAAGAGGACTCGATTAAGAAAGTTACCATCCTGATGTATTCTTGGCATCATAGTTTCGCAAAATTCGGTTCTGCGGTCAAAATCGTCGTCACTTAATTCTTGTAGCAAGTGAATTTTATAAGGATGATATTTTTCGCGTTTCATTATTTCTTGTATGGATCCTCTACTCATGTTGTGGTTCAACGCCAACTGTTTTTTTACTGAATTTTTTGGATTTTCTACCACATCCAACATAACATTCAAAGAATTTTCTTCGTTGGTAATAATCGAGGTCGCCCAGGTCTTGCACCGGTCTTTAACGCTAACCAGTTTCTTGAAATCTTTGTAGGTTTTTGAAACCGTCGTCCTGGAGATCGGTTCCCGGTTTGGATGAATTTCATTAAAAAGAGTCACTACTTGAGCACAACTTCGTTTGCTGTCACCATAATCAACCATCATGAGAATTTCTATACGCTCAGTTTCGCTTAAATGTACCATTGTTAAACAAATTATTGCACACAAGTTTAATTTTTGGAGAATAATGCAAGTGACACATCGCAATAACAGCATTTTCCAAAGCTAACTTAGTTTTAATTTTTCCAGAATTAAATTTTTGAATTTTTTTTTTTTTTGCCTTTTAATAAAAATAAAGGTGGGTATGTGTTACATTATTGAATTCAGAAAAAAATGCTCTTTTTAAAAATATCAAATTTGACCACCCATGCCAGTTAAAAAAAAATCACAGTTAGCTTTGTATTTTCAAAATAAATGATGGTAGAAAATTGACAGAAATCTCAGATGATAGAATTTAAAACACTTCTAACTGTATGCCAAATTTCAACGAGCTCTGCTAAACCGTTCTGAAAATATTTAACTGTATCCATACTTTTTAGCGACCCTGTATATTGAAATCACCTAGGTTTTAAAACTCGGCGCTCTAGATAAGAAATGATACATCAAATGCTCCATATATAATATATACCATATACACCTCCATAGCGATAAATATGTTTCACAAAATAAGGTATATCTACCTAAGATATACCCTACACAACGTACATGTCTTTGGCATGCCACCACACGATACTGTGAACGTGTAATGTAGGATGGACAAATGAACATTTAACAATGTTTATCAGCTATTGCCACCCACTGAGGATAATATATGCGCTTTATATCTGTGCATAACGGGTCGCACGTCAAACGGATAAAGAGGCAAGCCAACCTAGTGGAGTATTGTCAGGAGATGGAATGTTGAAAATTGGGTGTCTTTTATTATGGAATTTTTATCGGTGACAATAGGTAATGTTTATACGCGTGCGTTAAATGTAATATAGGAAAGTTTCTCTTCAACATTAAGCTTAACATGAGTTACGTAATAATGTTATTATTGAAATTGTGTCTATGGGTGGGTGAATTGCGCATTAAGTGCGAGTATGGTCTAAACACGCAATCGAATAATGTTACACAATTTCGTTTCTGGAACAGGAAATGCAACAATACATCGCTCCTGCACCTCGATTAATTGATATCCTACCCTTGACTCTAATCTAACAACGCAGAGTGTGTCTCTTAATCATGTATAGTCATCCGGTCAGCTGGTGGAATTATCTCAAAGGAAACGTTTGCTTGGAAATAGCATATGTTACACTGAGAAAAGAGATTGTATTAAATGAACAATTTTATAACTTTTGGTTTTTATCATGTTCAACGAAAAGAATACCTTTTCTCAGAAAAGTGTTTATTTTAATTGAAAGTAGCGTGCTGTTTTGCCGGAAGACTATTTTCTTCTTAATACAATGCTTTTCGACGAAAAGTAACCGTAATTAAATGGAATGCACCTTAGTTTTGATTAATATTTTATGTCTGTATAACTTTTATTTAAGTAAAACAACACACATTACATATTATATTGTTATTATTACGTACATACTTAACAACATATTTTAGTTTCTTTTAAGTACGTTATCATATTATTGAATTATAAACAGTATTTTAAATAAAAAAACCAGACGTTTTGGTTTATTTGCGTGGACACGCATGTATACATTGATTTAAAACTTTTTGCCATTTAACGGAAAATGCAAGCACCTGTATTCAAGCTGAGTGCTTTTTTACGCGGGAATATTTTAGTTTTATTCATGTTCCCACGTGCGTAAGTCTCAGATACACAAACAATAATGAACAAAAGTGAATATGTTTTTCGCGCGAGGTTAAAGAAATTTCAGAGATAATTGGAATCTTTTCAGTTAATGCTGATTGTACTTATAAGCCAAGGATTTACAGCGAGTATATAGTGTTTGAAGGTTTTAAAACTATTTATACACGGGAAAAACGATCTGTGTTTTCAGACCATTTTTCAGCATTTAGTTACAGATTATAAATATTACTTGATTTAGGAATATTAAAAGTATTCCTGCACTGTTGAAAATATTAACGGTGTTGGCGTTAATTTTTGCGCTAGTCAAATATTTTAGTGTTGATTTTTCCAAACCTTGCCAGACGAGTTGACTACGCGTATTTATAGAACAGAAATTACTAGAATTCGTGTGAATCTTTGTCTCGAATAGAGGATTGACTATTTTTCTAGACATTCAGAAGCGTCAACCAATCAGAATTTTTCCCTCGCATAGAAATATAGAAACCTAACTATTCTAATACAGTATTGCTTATACGCACCACCTGCATTGCAACGTGTATCTGTTTTCGTGTTTGATTCTCCGTATTAACATATCAAACAAACCCACAAATGTGACTGACTTGCAAGTGTAACCTCGTGTTATAAACGTTAATTCCAGTGGGCATAAAAATTTCAACATCTTAAAGATGTATTGGGAACATCTATTTACGCAATTAGTTTAGACTTGAATCAAATAGCATAAACATTCACTTAATTTTATAATGTTTCTCAAAAAATCATTTTAAAATTGGTACGTTTAGTTGAAACCAAAACTTGTGAATGAGTGGTTTTGCATATTTATAATTGAGAAAACGTCTTAAAGAGAGAATATTGTAGCACTAAGAAATAGGAGTTGCATATTAAAAAGACGTTGTGTTTAGAAAATGGTGTTAAAACACCCAATAGATCGCATTCATTTAGTTAAACAGCTAGTAAATTTGTCTAGTCTAGATCAAATAAAATGTGACTAGAAGTATTTATAAATTCCACGTGCCAGTTGGACAAAATAACCCCTTAGCAATAGACAAATACTTGACTATCTTTGCTCGTTCAAATTTAACTTCTATAGTTCTCGACAGAATAACACGAAAAGAGTGTGGACCTCTCCTGACTATTAAATTAGTCAAAAAAGTGTTAAAATTTTCAGCAGTGTGTATTCAATCAAACAAATAATTTGGTTAGTAGATTTATTTGAAGCTAGCGCAGTATTTATTAATTTAGTTAAATATTTACATAGAAATAAAAGTATATATCGCATTTTATTTTCGTACAGCAATTTTCTCTCCATATAGCACTGCAGATGAGCAGATATACTTATGTGTAGTAGAGGAATTGTCGCATAGATGGCGCATCTCCTATTTCATTCCAGTAACAGATAATATTTCGCACAGAATAGGCTGGAAACTACGATCGTGACATACTAATCTGGTATATTTACCAGATCAACATCTGATAGGAGTCATCGCCATTCAAATGCACGATTTCTTTAACGGCACATTAGAGTGCTAGGAGGATGGTCACTGCGACCAACTCCGCCAATACTACTAGGATTTACAACATTCTAACGGCAAATCCCTCCTTAGTGCATGGGTTTTTGGAGATAATTCATTTTCATTTTGATTAAAAATGATCACGGTATTTTGTTGTGTTTAACGCCTAGGTCTAAAATGAATAAATGTTATAAGAAAAGGAGAAACCTCTTAAATCAAAGTGCTCAGGGTTTTCTGCCAATCTGCATAGTTTTCAAGTTCAAAATAAGGAGGGCATGAATCAACTGCCAATATCTTTCACTTAAAAGAATAAATTGTTTCAACGAAAATATATTATTCCCAAGGAAATGCCGTGAATTAAATTATTTCCTTTCTCAAGGAAACCCCAAATCATGTTAGCCATATATAGAAGACGCAAAAACTGTTGGTTTAATGCAATTCCTTTTAAATGAAAAGGATATTTCTCTCAGTGTAGGAGTAAATAAACATAAGTAAAATAAGCTTCAATTTGTGTTGTTATACAAAATATTGAATATTAACAAATTTGTGTTGCCTGCGTGTTAGAGAACTGTCTACATACATACATATTAATCCTGAACTGTACGCATTTTATGCTAACTTCGTATTTTCTAATAAAATTTATTGTTTTTATCTGATGCGGTTATTACAGCTTTTCACATATCCAAAGAATATTAGGATGTGAATTTCACATCAGGTGTGAATTAGAACACCCGGAAGATTTACAGTTTCTGGTTGGAAACAATGAATTGGTGGAAATGAAACTGTGGTGAAAGTCACACTTTATAAGTTCTTTTATAACTCTACATACTCTGATTATGCATACTTGCTTACGTTATATTAAGGAAAATGTTATACAATACCTCTTTCGCGTTTCCAACTGGCAGTTAGTTTGAGATTTAAATTTATACTAAATATACAGGCTGATTCAAATTAAGTGCGCACCATTGCTATCTCTGTTGTTATTGATTCTAGAAAGTAGGTTAAATTAGCAAAGTATTAGTGTTTTTAACGCTGATTAATATGCAATATACGAAAAAACAATTGAATGACGCATTTCCAAGAAATTTTGGCTGTTTTTAATGGATGGATGGATCTTCTGAGAGAAAATACCTGATTGACCAATTCGATAAAACTCCATCACATATTGGAAAATGGGAAAAACTAAAGCGATCCGCATGTGTGCAGCAATCTATACGTCAATGTGTAGCATCAACTTCACGAAACTCAGAACAAGAAGAATATAATACGGATCTGTGTAACGCATTAATTTCGTCTAACATACCATTAGCAAGATTAAGCAATGTTAAGTTGAAATCATTTCTGCAAAAATATTGCAAACATAATATATTTGACGAAAGTACCTTACGAAAAAATTATGTCACATCTTGTTACCAGCAACAATAGCAGAAATTCAAACAATTGTAGGGAATAATTTTATTATATCATAGTAGATGAAAGTACGGATAAGTGTGCCGTTAATATGCCCTTTTTTAATAGGAATTATTCATGAAGATATTGTAGGTAAATCATATTATTTTTTATTATTGTAGAGAACTTCAAAAAACAAATAATGTGACAATTGCCAATTCGTTCAAGAAGGTTTATAAAATTTCTTTTTACCTGGAAGTAGTGAAAAAATTTTACTAATGTTGTCCGACGCGAGAAAATTTAAATTTTTTTTATAGTAACATTATTCATACCGCTTGTTTAGCTCATGGGTTCAATCGTGTAGCCGAAGACATTAGGAATAAATTCTCTTTGAGTAATGATTTAATTAGTAATGCCAAAAAAGTATTTTTAAAAGCACCTTTGCGAATCCAATTTTATAAGGACCGACTTCACGGTGTTAAGTTGCCTGCTGAACCGATTATTGCGAGATGGGGTGCATGGTTAGAGGCTGCAATTTTTTTCGCCGATAATTTTGAAGGAATAAAAAATGTAATTCTTGAAATCACTGCTGACTGCATTGCTCTAGAAAACTGTAAAAAGATAGTAACATCAACAGAATTGCGACAAAACCTTTGTATATTAAGTCAAATAATAGCTTGTTGAAGTCCATTCGTAAAACTAGAAACGCCAGGATGTCGGCTCTCGGAATCAGTCGAAATAGTAGACGAATTTGATATGCTATGTAAGAAGGTTAAGGGTAAAATAGGTAATTCTATATACGATAAATTTAAAAAAGTGATAAATAAAAATGCGGTGTATTTGAAATTGAAGAAAGTTAAGAAAATTTTGCAAGGTGAAACAGTAAACGATTTCGACTTTAATTTTTAGTTTAGAATGTATGCAAAGTTGAAAAATGCACAATTACATCTGTGATGTTGAAAGAAGCTTTTTCTATTTCGAGACATATGTATTCTGATAGAAGACAAAACTTTCTTTTACACAATTATGAAAAACATTTAATTATAAATTGTTTTAGAAATATTTTGTGAAAAAATTTTGTACAATGAAGTTAATGTTTAAATTTCTGCTCATATTTATTTTATGTAAAAATTAACATTTGTAATGTTTTTATTTTATTATTGTTGGATATCTTAGTCAAGAGTTTTAACAGTATTGTTTTTGTTTTATTAGCTTAAATAGTTGTAACTGACTCATTAGATACACGTGGTATAGATATTATTTAGTATTTGTACTTACCTACATCATAAGTACATATAAAGATGTAATATAAGTATTACATTAGCAAAATTTTAAGAATCCAGGTGTTAACTAACAATATCCGTCTTCGAATGACTAACTAATTGTAAGTTTACTGATGAGTCGAACTGTTGAAGCGTGGAAAATACCGAGACTGCAATGAATGTAATGAGACGAAAACTATATCAATGAATACGTTCTATTTATAATCGCCAAGTTAACATCATCGGCGTACCGGCAAAATATACAATATTCTAAAAATATTCCCCGACTAATGGGCCGTGCTGTGCTCCTCGGCATGCGTTTACTTGTTATAATAACTTCCAGTTCGAATAAACGTTTCGCGGCATTTTCGATCGCTCGTTACCGCAGAAGACGACGTTACGAGCAATTAATTTGACAGTTAACGAGTTTATATACGCGCATATTAGTGAGTGAGTCATCATCTCGCACCGTTGAAAATTTAGACGGGATAAGTGTCGATGCACTTTCGGAATTCCTTTGTTTAGTATATACCGACGACGAGCTGTTATACTATGTTTTACCGCGCCGAAAGATTTAGTGATTATTTACGTTGGTATTTAGAAAATTAGTTTCAATATATATGTATGTATATTTAATATCCATATACAATGCGTCTAGAACTACCTATAGGAGGTCACGGTCTAATATTAGATATACTTATGTATACGAGAAGTAGAGAAATAAATCAAAATATTTCTGTCAACGCCGGAATCAGGCATGCATAGCTAGCATGTTTTTTTACGCTTCCTAGTTCGGTATAATCGGGTAATTAGAGTTGAAGATCTCGTTGTTATTAATTTACTTGGCTTTATATACATGTACAGCTCCTACCAAAAAAAAGTTAACGACCTACGCGAAAATGAATGTGGCGAGCGCATTTAGGATGGACTATAGCTTTACTACGACAGCGGCTTATCGGTGGTAAACAGATGTTATGTATGATTCGTTGTGTATTTATCCACACAGGATTTCTTGTTTTTATAATTTAGTGTTTGTTTATAAAACATAAACAAGCACGCGTGAAATAATATTTATTGTATTCCTTGTAAAGATTTCTGTTTTTCTGAATGTTCTTATTGATGTATTAGAATACCTTAGTTCGTACATATACAGGGTCGCTAAAAAGTATGAATACAGTTAAGTATTTTCAGAACGGTTTAAATTCAGCATACAGTTAGAAGTGTTTAAATTCTATCATCTGAGATTTCTTTCAATTTTCTACCATCATTTATTTTGAAAATACAAGGCTAACTTGATTTCTTTTAAATGGCACGGGTGGTCAAATTTGATATTTTTAAATAACACATGCCCACCTTATTTTATTAAAAGGCAAAAAAAATTAAATTCAAAATAATTATTATTCTGGAAAAATAAACTAAGTTAGCTTTGAAAATGCTGTATTGACGATGTGTCACTTGCATATCGCCAAAAATTAAACTTGTGTGCAATAATTTGTTTAACAATGGTACATTTAAGCGAAACTGAGCGTATAGAAATTCTCATGATGATTGGTTATGGTGACAGAAAACGAAGTTGTGCTCAAGTAGTGACTCTTTTTAATGAAATTCATCCAAACTGGGAACCGATCTCCAGGACGACGGTTTCAAAAACCTTACAAAGATTTCAAAAAACTGGTAGCGTTAAAGACCGTGCAGACCTGGCGCTCTCGAATTATTACAACGAGAAAATTCTTTAAATGTTATGTTGGATGTGGTAAAAATCCAAAAATTCAGTAAACAGTTGCGTTGAACCACAACATGAGTAGAGGATCCATAACGAAAATAATGAAACGCGAAAGATATCATCCCTTAATATTCACTTGCTACAAGAATTAAGTGACGACGATTTTGACCGCAGAACCGAATTTTGCGAAACTATGATGCACAGAATACATCACGATGGTAACTTTCTTAATCGAGTCCTCTTCTCTGATGAGTCAACTTTTTGTCTAAATGGATATGTTAACCGCCATAACTGTCATATTGGTCTGACAGAAATCCGCATTGGATGGAGCAGGTTCATACGCAGCATCGACAGAAAATTAATGTTTGGTGTGGCATTATTCGTCGGAATATCGTAGGTCCTGTTTTCATTAACGGCAATTTAACGTCTGAAAGATATTTGCAAGTTTTACAACAACATATTGTTCACGACTTAGGAAATATTTCCAACCACGGCATCGAAATATATCAACGAACCAATTGTTCAAAAAACCATAAGGTTCAACAAGACGGAGCACCGCCGCATTTTAGTCGTCAAGTGCGCGAATATTTGGATGAAACATTTCCCGGTAGATGGATAGGGCGAGGGGAGCTATTGAATGCCAGCTAGGTCTCCTGATCTGTCCCACTTGATTTTCCTGTGGGGTCATGTAAAAAATCGAGTGTATGTCAACAGACCATTACAATCGGAGACCTACAAGACGTATAAGAAACGAAATTGCCAGTATTCTCCAAATATTTTGATTGATTCTTGCAAATTTTGCTCAACGTGTTCATTATTGCCAGGAGGTAAATGGAAATCATTTCGAACATTTTTTGTAACATAAAAATTATGTAATTTCTTGTTTGAGCTTCTTTTTATTAAAATCTGTTCTGTTTCAGTTAAATGTGTTATTTTTACAATTATTATTAACTATTATTTATTTTTTGGTCAAACTTCACGCAGCCAAGAAGTAACGATAGATGAAGACAACATTTCCAAGGCTAACAAAATTTTTCATTTTTCAAAATTTTACTAGTTCGAAATTTTGTTTTAAAGTTTCGATTAAAATAAGATATGGATGTGTTACATCACAGAACGCAGAAAAAAATTCTGTTTTCAAAAATATTAAATTTGACACTTCGTGTCATTTAAAAAAAATCAAGTTAGCCTTGTATCCCCAGAACAAATGAAGATAGAAATTTGAAGAACATTTTAGACGGTAGAATTTAAATACTTTTAACCATGTACCAAATTTCAACAAGTTTTGTTGAATAGTTTTCATAATATTTAACTGTATCCATACTTTTTAGCGACCCTGTATTTCCACGCATATGCTCAGAGAATTGTAAATGAACTCCCGATTGATAGGATGACGTCTACTAAAGGACTGAAGGAAGATGTTTAACATAGACACTTTTGAAATTAAATATTAAGAAACATATTTAGATGAAAATTGTTTTAAACTATACTGGGTGTACAATTGGCATAAAATTGTAGTAAATATCTCGAAAATACAGGATATCCATGGATGGACCTTCAAAGAGAAAAGCTTTCTTAATATCCTAAGTAGCACATTTATTGGCCATGATGTATTTGTTACCTTAAAAGTTTCCACAACGTAAACATTACTAGTAGCTGTTACGTTCTATCGAGTTCGGCACCATTCAGTAAGCCTCCTACATTATAACAAATCTTATTAAGATCTTTTTTTGATTTGATGCAGTGTTTTACAGATATTCCGTTGCCTCAAGATAAAAAAACTCACCCTGCATATAAGAAGGTAATAAATAAGAAAATATAGTTGAAAGACACTTATCACAAAGTGTAGATGTTTAAATTTGCTAAACATGTGGAACAACTTGTAGAGAAATTAACAGGAAACTGGTAATGTGGCTATAAATAGTCTTGATAGAAAGTATCTTGCAAAAAAAAAAATAAGTTTTTTAATAAGCATCCAGCATAAAACTTAAAAAGATTCTTCAATGTATGACATTGAGAATACGCCTCTGGAAATATTTATGGAAAGTTAATATTTAGATGACAAATTAAATCAAGCTTTACAAGATTGTGACAAAATTAAAATGATCTTTGCAACTGCGACAAATAAGGCCTATTTCAGACAAGGCAATTTAGTTATATAGTAATATAATTGTGGCATGTTTATCAAAAGTTGTAATAAACTAAATATGCCAACGATTGCCGTATTTACCCTATATCTGAAAATCTTTATTTACATCATAATACCGTTAAAAAAAATCCGTCCTGAAGCTCAAGATTAAACAATTCAACTGCAGAAATGTGCAAAATTCATTATCCGATATCAGCAATCTTTACTAAATCTTTTAATTTTCTGCTGAACACGTACACTCAGAGAAGATCTGTTAAATTAAGAAAAAATATTTTGGTTAAATATAGTTAAACAAAAATCATTGTCGAAGTAATAAAATGCGAATGTTAAAATAATTGCGTAGATTTGACAATATTTTTAGCATTGTGTTAACAACAATCAAGATATTTTATTTTAAACATTGTTAGGGCAATAAGTGTTCAGGTAACATAAGCAACTATTTCATGTTAAATTAACTAAAAGAATTCATTAAAGTAAAAAACATAAGTTGCTAGGTTAAATAAACATTTTAAGTTAAATTGAACAAATGTTATCTGTTACGTGAAAATAACATTTTTGCTGTGCTAAACAAGAAAATTATGTTGAGCCAAAACAGAATTGCTTTTTAGTTAATAATATTTTATTGCTACAGCATATTATATTGAATGTATGAGTGGTAAATGCACTAGGTCAGTGTTCCCAACCCTTAAGTCTAGAATTTCCCGCGAGAACTATCAAAATTTCCCTTTTTTTAAACCAAATTCCCACGAATGCACAAAACACACACTGTTGAAAATATTACGGTGTTGGCGTTAATTTTGCGCTAGTCAAATATTTTAGTGTTGATTTTTCCAAACTTTGCCAGACGAGTTGACTACGCGTATTTAATAGAACAGAAATTACTAGAATTTCGTGTGAATTCTTTGTTCAGATATGAGGATTGATTATTTTTCTAGACATTTAGAAGCGTCAACCAATCAGAATTTTTCCCTCGGATAGAAATATAGAAACCCCACCTATTATATATATACAGTATTGCATATAGGCACCACCTGCATTGCACGTGTATCTGTTTTCGTGTTTGATTCTCCATATTAACATATCCAAACAAACCACCAAATGTGACTGACTTGCAAAGTGTAACCTCGTGTTATAAACGTTAATTCCAGTGGGCATAAAAAATTCAACATCTTAAAGATGTATTGGGAACATCTATTTACGCAATTAGTTTAGACTTGAATTAAATAGCATAAACATTCACTTAATTTTATAATGGTTCTCAAAAAATCATTTTAAAATTGGTACGTTTAGTTGAAACCAAAACTTGTGAATGAGTGGTTTTGCATATTTATATTGAGAAACGTCTTAAAGAGAGAATATTATAGCACTAAGAAATAGGAGTTGCATATTAAAAAGACGTTGTGTTTAGAAAATGGTGTTAAAACACCCAATAGATCGCATTCATTAGTTAAAACAGCTAGTAAATTGTCTAGTCTAGATCAAATAAAATGTGACTAAAATATTTTATAATTCCACGTGTCAGTTGGACAAAATAACCCCTTAGCAATAGACAATACTTGACTATCTTTGCTTGTCAAATTTAAACTTCTATAGTTCTCGACAAAATAACACGAAAAGAGTGTGGACCTCTCCTGACTATTAAATTAGTCAAAAAAGTGTTAAAATTTTCAACAGTGCAGTAAATACCATGGTACAAATAGACAAGGTATGCTCTTGCGCATCTCGTGATGACGCAGTTGGGATCCAGTCTTATACCAGCAAAATAAAGTAGTGAGCTAATAGTATAGAAGCACCATTCTATAAATAACGTAAATAAGTAATTTATTAGTAGATAATTTCTGGTATTTAGAATAGCAGGCATTTGTATTCTAAGGGCGTGTTTGCGCGATATGCAATTTTGTTATTAATTAAATATTTTACTTTTAAAATGCATCACAAACTACCCAGGCAACCAAATTTAAATTTCCCACAATAATTTTCAGTAACTTCAACGTTGAATCATGAAATTACCTACAATTTTGCGTTATATTCAATTATTTTAATACCTTTATGTTAAAGTTACTAAAAATAATCGTGGAAAATTACCTCGGTATTATTCAAACCGATTAATGAATAATTAATTTGATTAAATAATCATTAGCACATAGCAATGCAAAAAAAATTCCCACGAATACCATGCTATTTCCCTTTTTCCCTTCAAAACTTCCCACGAGTTGGCAACACTACACTAGGTTAATATTTTGTAACTCTGACTGTTGTGCTTTATGACTATTATGTGTCATTATGGATGTGAAATTGAAGAAGCGCCATCTTCACGGCGACTTTTGAAATACATATATTTGCTACTATATGGAAGAAAACTGTTATACACGTGAACCCATTGGCTTTGTTAAATTAATAAAAACGATATGGTTGCCTTGATTATACTTCTTTCTTGCAAGAATTTTGGTTAACGCAACAAACATTACAGAACATTTAATATAGTTATATCAATAGAACGAGTTTTGTTAAAGTAATTAAAAATGTGTTTCAAAATATACTACTATGAAGTGTTCTAACAATTTAGATGCAGCTAAAATTACAAAATATTTTTAATTCCTTCAAACCAAATATATTGTTGGTAATCCCGCTAACAAACAATCAACTGTTAACTAACAAAATATTATCAACATTTTTGTTCCAGTTATTTTAACTTTATATTTTGTGCAATTTGATTAAAAATGTTGTTAATGCAATAATATTTTTCCAATAAAGTGATGTTAGTTGACGGAATGCATTTTCTTCTCTCAGTGTATTTTTGCACAAATGTATTAAATACAATACCCTTGAATATGTTAAGAGACAATAAATAATATTCTGCTTTTAGGTAAAATATAAATCCCACGGCACTTACTATAAATTGAATAAATATACAAACCGTTAGTATACAGCATTTTCTCATATATTCGGTACCTGATGTATCATGTGAAGCATTTCCCATTGTCATTATTTCATCCTGATGCGATGATTCCACCTAGATCGTAATATTATTATGAGTTGTGGTATTAAGCGACTGTATACGGTACATGTAAGTACATTTATTACGTAATTACATAACGGGTATATACGGGGAATTGTGCATATTTAGCCGTTACATATTTCTCCGGCAAAAATGTTAGTATAATAGAGAATCTAAGTAATTTCTCACGTGCCTGCATATTTACCACATTAAATATACACATGGTATCTTACTGATTTTACATACGTAAGTACATAAGTGCCTGGTTACTATTAGTATTATGGTTGCTAGTCCATATACAGGTATATACACAAAACTGTATTTACACACCTATCTTAAACATTCTATTATCTTATGAAGGAAGTTATCTAACGTCAAGCTTTCCGTTAAATTATAGGTAGAAACATATATATACATTGTACACACAATCAAGGGAAAAGTGTTCCCCATTTTTATCTACTAATTTAGGTGCTAATACACAGCGATCGAAAATTATTATCCTGATCCTACATTGAGAAAAATGGGCTAAGTAAAGTGTTTACTTGATGAAAAATTATTTACAAGAGATAAAGTTTTACTTGGAAATATTCTCGTTAATTAATACCTGCAACTAAACCCAGTTTCCTGAATGCAAGTTGTTACTGTAAATAGTGCTTTTATTAACGGCTATTACACAGCGTACCTGACATATTTGTGGTAAGTAACATATTACTTATGACTACTGGTACTGTATCTAACTACAACACATGGTTAGTAGTAGTAACAACAATGCTGATCGCTATTAAACTCATGAATTTTCTTAAATAGGTAACAACTTGCCACAACTATGATTATTTGAGTTTTGCTGCCACCCCGTGATTGTTTTACTATTCCTGATTGGCTAATGCGGCGGAGTAATAGAGAGAGTGCTACGCGCGCAAGCGCGGCCTAGCGTCAAGTAAGAGACAGACGTGTGAAAAGGTCGTCGAAAAAGAGTGGCCAAGGAGTACGGCCATTGTAGGCCAGTTGGAACGCAAATATATTAAAAATACTGGGTTAACTCAAGACCCTATCCGTATAAAGAATCCCAGCCAAAGAAGAAGTACCGAGCCTATAAGCAATCGCATGTTTCAAGATTGCAGTTTTAAACCACGTGGTGGGATATTTGAATTCCCCATCATTATGATGGTATCTGCGCCCGCTGGTGAAGTTAAAGTGTGGATGCCGTCGCTAGCTGAGTGATCCAACAGTCCAAGTGCCACCTGCAGTTAGGGATACCCCGACGAAGTAGCCGTTTTCGAGGCGATCACCGGACATAACCGCCACGTACGCCGGCAGAGGATCAACCCGCCGAGACAACGCCCACTGCAAAGAACCAACAGAAACCGGAAGTTTACCGCCTAGGTATATTATTTCTTTGTTTGTTATTAGTTGTAACTTCAAAGCCATATTTCTCTTTGTCCTTTGTTTAGATTTCAATAATTTCAATAACTAAATAACGTTTCAAGGGGGCCCCATTTACCTTATCTTCTATTATTACTTTGTTCATTTTTTGATTATTAAGGAATATATTTTATGAGTCATTACGTTGTAAATTGTTTAAAAAAAAACTGTTGTTAAAGTGAAACCAATATCTTTCATTCATATCAGGTAGTTCTTGTGTTTGTTCTATACAAAATAAAACTATTACTAATAATACTGCTTTTTATTTAAATTTATATTAAATATTCACTAAACTTCCTCGTTTCCTGCACTACCTATAGTTGAATAACAAATTTAAGGTAAGTATATTGATATTTATAGCAAACCATTACCTTCTATATATCAGGTATTTAGTGAACGTGCATTAATGATACTGTTTCCTTATCACAAGTAATCTAAATGGTTTGTATTAATTATGAAGGTGTGGTAGCTGTTATAGAATAGTTCACTCACAGCAATACACCTACTACTTGACAAGGGCAAATCTTTGCTTACTGCAATTACATATATTCTTTGGTTTAACTACTTCAGTTTAATTATCATAAGTAAGTTCATAAGTTACCGGTATGAAATAGACCGTAAGTAACTTAGATTGCTGCTTCTTGTTAGTATCAGTGTTTAGGATCTCTTTTTTACTAGTACTAAGTAATCTGTGCTTTTATCCCCTATCCAGCTGAACTTTTTACTTACGATAATTGTATTTTTATTTATGATTATTAATTTTTTTTCTCAGTGTACATTGTTTTCTGTGATGTCCACATCAATAGGTGTTTACGAAAATTGGATAGTAAGGTCTACCCAGTTCCTATCGGTAATCAGCTGATTCAGATGGTAGATGGGACTGGTACATCTATTTTCGAACGTTCTAAATACATTTTTTTTTCAGTAATTACATAACCTAAAAAATATTCTGTTTTACCTTTTACATGCGTTTCAAATTTTATTTTCTCAAAATAAAAGAATGGATCAGAAAGCAAAATTAAAAGTAATTGCTTTAGTATCCGAAATAATATATAGCAGCGACGATAAAAACATTATTATTATAGAAATAAGAAGAAACGAGAATTCATTTCAAAGTATGTCGAAAAGGTGGATTTAACGTATCATCCTGATGATAAGTAACAGTATTAATATGTAGCAAACTTGTAGGTTGTAGGTGGTGTAGTAAAATTAATATTATGTTTCAGATTTTAAGAGCCATTGCCGTATGAATCGCGAAACGTTCACAAACTTAATAGAAGTTTTAGGTAAGCGGCTATATCGAAAAACTCAAAGAAGTAGAAGAAATAAGGAGTTGCCTGAAAAGCAATTATTAATTGCTTTAACGTTTATGTGCAACCATGAAGTATCTAGGTACAGATTCAAATTTATTATGTTTTTTAAGGATCTATTAACATATATTTTTGTAGAATTATATCCGAAAAATCGAAATCCCAAAGCCCATGATTATCTCCATGCTATTTGTGATGAACTTGCCAAGTTGTTAGCAGATTGTTATATTAAATGGCCAACAACAAAACCAGAACTTTTGCAAGCTACGGTGAAATTCAAAGAACGCCATGGCTTTATATGAATGTTATAGGTGCTATAGATGGAAAGCACATTCCAATTGCAGCTCCCAAATCAAATCAAACTTGATATTATAATAGAAAGAAATACCATTCTGTCATTCTACAGGCTGTGTGTTGTGTAATGCAGACTATATGTTTACAGATGTTTGCGCAGGTAAATTAATTATGACAGTTATAAGAATATGTATTTATTTTTTCTAAATAATCTCTAGGTTATCCTGGCTGTATGCGTGATGCCTGTGTTTTTAAAAAATCCAGACTTGACAAAATGATGACAGAACATCCAGAGAGACTATTTCCTTATGAGACCCACATTCTAGGTGACTCTGCATACCCCATGCCGCCTGACTAGAAACACCATACAAGAGATAACTGGTTACATTTTAAGCATTCAGATACTCGCGTGTACATTGAACAAACATTTGGTATTCTGAAAACTAGATTCAGGATATTGAAATATGTAAATATCTATAAAACAGAATTAATAGCTCCACTAATAGTGGCTTGCATATATTTCACACAACATATGCATTACAAGAGATACTATTGAACCAGAGTTTGAAGATGAAGATAATATAGACGTAAATGTGGAAGAATTTAGAGAAAATATCTGTGGATTTATTGAAAAAAAAATTCTGTAGCACAAACTTTTTATATGAGAAACAAACAACAAATAGATGTAGAGTATTCTTTGACTGCTGTATGATCTCAATCAATTTTTTATACAGGGTAATTCCGAAAAAACGATTAAATCTTATTTTTTGTTCAAATTAAACAAAAACTTCATATTTGGATATAGCGTTGAATTTGGAACAATATTTATTAATAAAGGAATCTTCTAAACTCAAAAACTAAGATACTTTACTCTACGTAATTCATATTTTTGACCTGCCCTCGTATACAATTAAATTTTCAGCATATTTGATGAGTGTTATTTTAGTCTCAAGACATGCAGAGGTAAACTGTACACTGTTGAAAATTTTAACACTTTTTTGATTAATTTAATAGTCAGGAGAGGTCCACACTCTTTTCGTGTTATTTTGTCGAGAACTATAGAAATTTAAATTTGACGAGCAAAGATAGTCAAGTATTGTCTATTGCTAAGGGTCCTAAGGGTTATTTTGTCCAACTGACACGTGTAATTATAAAATACTTCTAGTCACATTTTATTTGATCTAGACTAGACAAATTTACTAGCTGTTTAACTAAATGAATGCGATCTAGTGGGTGTTTACACCATTTTCTAAACACAAGTCTTTTTATATGCAATCCTATTCTTAGTGCTATAATATTCTCTTTTAAGACGGTTGTCTCAATTATAAATATGCAAACCACTAATTCACAAGTTTTGGTTTCAAACTAAACGTACCAATTTAGAAATAATTTTTGAGAACCATTATAAAATTAAGTGAATGTTTATGCTATTTGACTCAAATCTGAACTAATTACGTAAATATAGTGCCCAATACATCTTTAAGATGTTGAAATTTTTTATGCCCACTGGAATTAACGTTAATACACGAGGTTACACTTTGCAAGTCAGTCACATTTGGTGGTTGTTTGGATTGTTAATACGGAGAATCAAACACGAAAACAGATACACGTGCAATGCAGGTGGTGCGTAAATGCAATACTGTATTAGAATAGGTGGGGGTTTCTATATTTCTATCCGAGGGAAAAATTCTGATTGGTTGACGCTTCTGAATGTCTAGAAAAATAGTCAATCCTCATATCTGAACAAAGAATTCACACGAAATTCTAGTCATTTCTGTTCTATTAATACACGGTAGTCAACTCGTCTGGCAAAGTTTGTAAAAATCAACACTAAAATATTTGACTAGCGCAAAATTAACGCCAACACCGTAATATTTTCAACAGTGTAGCGTTGAATTTGGAACAATATTTATTAATAAAGAAATCTTCTAAACTCAAAAACTAAGATACTTTACTCTTAGCGTAATTTCATATTTTTGACCTGCCCTCGTATACAATTAAATTTTCAGCATATTTGATGAGTGTTATTTTAGTCTCAAGACATGCAAAGGTAAACTGTAAGAAAAAAGATTTCCTAAATTCAAAGAAAAAAATTCCATGTGCTGGCACACTTTCTGCCGGTCACTGTATATCCGACTCAATTTTCGTAGACCTCTAATATTTATATCCAATCACTGTTACATTATTTTTTACCGTATATACATTTGATGGCATGTTTATTGACATTTGCAGCTACATTTTTCTACTTTTTCATACCATTAATGTAATTAATATTGTAGCTTTATTACACTCTAACAAAATCAAGACACTTTCAAAAAATTTTGGGCTAAAATATTCTATTTTTCTGATTATTACCCAATTGTATTAATCACATACTTTCTTTTATTCATAAAATATTCTCTGGCTCTTTGTGTGTCATAACAGAAAACTTGCATAATTATTCATTTCCTGCATTTAAACTAAATTGACAGACACCAGATAACGGTGGCTAATGATGTACACTCGGATTCATAAAAAAAAACGGTACAACTATTATTTTTACAATATTTTGACATTGCAAAATCAACATCTAATGCCTGCTTCATAACCTTGTTTACAACCTTAACCTGGGTAGGGTCACAAAATTTTTCACAAATTATTGATATTTACGACATCTGTCATAAATGGAATGATGTTAGCTTTCCTCAAATTTAATTGTACGACTTTTTTATGAATACAAGGGTACATAAATATCGCAGCTTCCACATAAATGCGTTCATAAATTTCTCATCCTACAGATAAACTTTGTTCGTTTTATATAATGTCACCAAATAATTCCGTCTCTATGAGTTTTCTAACGCCAACACACTTTCGTTATACATAGGTCCATATAGAAAACTACTTAACGATTTTTCGTGGGTTAATATGCGCTGTTATGTGGAAGATTTATTCTGTGCCATGTAAGATTTACCAATAAATCATTCTGAAATCTTTGTGTTCGACGGAATAATACTGTAAATTCAACGTGAACTCACAACTGTATATAGATTAATTATATCAACGCAATTACCATCTTGGCTTGTCTATATAGTATCTGCAGATGATTGTTGTAAATATTTATTACATCAATTTTACATTCTCCATCATATAGACAATGAAAATGCAAATTTGTACAATAAAACCAAAGTAAATATCCAATTATTTTGTGTTATGTGTTTGTAAGCGCAATATCTATACGTGCTTGAAACCTATAAGTCACAGTACATAATGATATTTAATTAAATGGCTGTACATAGTTCAAGATGTATATATAAATAGACGCGTTAACATACGAGTTAATTATGTATATTATGAGAGTACACCTTCCAGTTAGCATAATGTATACATCATAGTAATAATTTACTCGTATGGATATATTGATATAAACGTAAGTTTATAATTTATTTTGGTTCTATACACAACGTGTCAATATAGGGTAACGCAAAATAGTAAGTAACGAACGTTCAAACTGAGTTATTCTAATGCTTAAGAGACGGGTGAATCAAAATGTCTAACCTTGATGGTAAAATTACTGAATTTCGGTTCGTGTCGTAAATACATATCAAATATTAACATAGAATACTACCAACTTATACAAATTTTTCCCCAGTGATTGTAAACTGTTCAGCAATTATACAAAATTCCTAACTAAAATATTTGCCGAACATACAAATATTCTGGAATCACCTTACATTTAACATAAAGTAAAGGTCGGTGTCTCCAGATCATGAGAAAAATACATTTAAAAACTTTCAACACTTATTACTATGGTACAATGGTATTTTTACAATGTAAAAAAAAATAATTACTGTAAAATAAGTAGGCAACCACGTATACACAGGGACATTTTAACGAAACCGAATTCCAGCAATTTTCCATGTCTTTCTGTTGACATATCAATGCAATTGGAATGCCAATGCATATAAAAACATTATTAGACTAAGTTTAAATAAAATAAGTACACTGTAAAAAAGGTATAAATGTTCATTTGAATTGAACTTGGATCCAACTTTGATCTGTCAATATCTATTGTAAAAATATACTATTCAAATTCGAATATTCGATTTCGATGGTGTGTAGGTATATCACTGCCCATCATCTTTACTTCCTGAAGGGAACATTCTGAAGGGAAATGCCTTGAAGGACTTGCCAAATGCAGAGATTTTCTACATCACCTGGACATCGTCTGACTGTCTGCTGCTACATTTTATATCCTTTTCTTGTTCATATTATTTTGAATAAACTATATAACAGTAAAACTAGTAACTTTACACTTAAATAATATCTAATGTTCATTCCACGACAATACTCATACTTACACTGAGAGAAATAAAATGGTTATTTCAACATTTTTCGTAGTGTCACGAATTTGAGCATTGATTTAACCATGTTGCATTTAAGTGAATCATATGCTCCTATTTGAAACAAACATATTTATATTGTTGCCACTTTAGAGTTAATTTAACAAGATATAGTGTCAGGCGTAACCAATATTTATCTTGTTGGTTATATCCCACAAATTGTCGATTTGACATTTGAAAAAGGTGGTTCTTTAAATATTTACTAATCGGTGTTAACTCAATGAAATGTAAATTTTAATACTATTACATATAGGTGATCGCACATGCGTATAGTCAGTCAGTATCCAACCTCCGTAGCAATAAGACCTATGTTTGTAAGTTTCTGTAACATTAATATTGAATAATAAAGGTAATCAAAACCTATCGCGTAGTATACATAACATAAAAAACAAACAAAATACAAAAAAAAATCAGTGAAAGGAAGAAAAAGTGCAACAAATATAAAAAAAAGTGTCAGAAAGGAACAACAAAATGGAGAATATATGCTCAAACCGAGAAGATGAAATGGAGGGCGACCTAGCAAAAAATTGGATACAATTCAAAGAAGATTGGGAATTATATTCTACCACGAGTGGTTGCAGTGGGAAAACAGCCGAAATACAAGCAGCGACGCTGTTACACTGTATAGGAAAGGCAGTTCGAGAAATTTTAAATAATATTGAAATTACACTCGAAAACACATCAATCGAGAGTCGGATGCAGGAGCAAGACAGAAGACACGTTTCACCAAGGGTCGCACAGATGGAAGATCATTGGAAAGAGGTGTCCGCAAATTCAAATAAGATCGTTTGTAACGATTCGAACAATTCTAGAACAGGTCGGTGTACACGTTGTAATTTTACGCATCCGCAAAACAGTTGTCCAGCTTATGGTAAAATATGTCATAAATGTAATCGTAAAAATCATTTTACCCCTATTTGTTTAAGTAAATCGATTAATATGATGAAAACCAATTCCCTTGAAAATAATGACTATTTGGTGGGTAGTATTACGAAATCGGTAAATGCTGATAACGAATTTAGTTAAATGTTGTTATTAATGATTTATTATGAAACGTTAAATGTACTTTCCTTTCAAATGTATGAATAAAATCTTAATATTTTAGTTATTATGTTAAGCTAATATAAGTTAGTAGATAATACCGAAAGTTTTCTTCTATTACCTAAGTCATCCTAATTAGGCAATATACAACTATGCGTTGCTATCAATGAGACTAATTGCTGAATGTCGGGCGGATTTTTAATTTCATCGAATAGATCATCGATTACAGTATATATCTGTTAAATACCATTAATACAGTAATCGAGGACCATCGATGAAATTAAATCGCCCGATCAAACTGATTTTAAGCAAATCGAAAATGGTTCCACTAACAAGAAAATCTTTTTCGTATAACACTAAAAAGGTGGAATTACATGCAAACTGCATTCGATGAATACTACAGGTAGGTAAATGAAAAACATATAAGTTTGAATCAACATTTTATAGTTGCTAACCAATATTATAAAATTATAGAAGACAATTATACGTCGTGTGTCGCAACAAGCTAACTGTGTTGGATAATATGTTGTATTATTCATTAGCAGGTAGAAATGTTAATGGAAATTAAGTACATGTTCAAAGCATCACAGCGTAGTCTGTTCTTATAAATTTATATATCTCATTACTAACGAATTTAACATTTTTACCGTAATTGCATAACATAAATCATTGATTCATATTAAAAAGAACAAGT